>JAEAOA010001087.1:0-415000 GCA_016746295.1 Potamilus streckersoni
TGCCTTGTTAAATGGTCTGCGTTCACAAAGAAAACGATGGTCGTTTTGATATTGGAAACCACCGAAACCTGAAGGATTGGCAAAATGACTATACCTAAATAAACATAATTGAGCGACCTGCATTTGTGTGTTGACCGGCTTAATAGCATAGAAGTTTGCCTACTAGCATATGCAGTAGTATAGGGAAATGAGAGTTTCAGCCCACTTTATTTTTTTACCCTCCAAACAAGTATAAATTAAATGAGGGTTTTAGCTCACTTTTTTTTACCCTCCAAACAAGTATAAATTATAGTCCTAAATTATCCCCCACCCCCTCATAGGGAAATGAGGGTTTTGGCCCACCCACCCCTCCCAAACCTCCTCCCCCACCCCCGCCAAACCCTCATTTCCCTATACTACTACTATGTAGACAGGTATTTTGTAACCAGACAAAACAACAGGTGTTGGAATGCGATAAGCTCTGTCAACAGAAGTGACGAATTTGTTAGAACAGCGTATGTGTGGAATATGATTATTCTAAAGACGGCAAATAGGTTTTACCACAAATTTTTTATCAGATAACAGGATGAAAATTAAACTGTGTATTAGAACGTTTCAGTTAACAAGGCGGAAATTAAACTAGCATTAGAATGAAAATGATATTATTTTATATCTCATTACCAATGATTAATGTTTCAACTGTTGATATTAAAAATACTTCACTATCACGACTATAGATACTAAATTTTACTTTACCGCTCACACAACGATGGGACTCAAACAAATCTTTCATTTCTGGTTTGTTCAGAGGATATTTTTTGTTGATAAAATATACCCTTGACCGATCGAGATCAATTATGAGTTTAGTATAGTTTTGTTGGCTAATGGGGCTGTGAAAGTTTTTAAATTCCGCTAGCAACTTTTGATACAATTGTTCGAGATAATTGAAATACACGCTGTTATCAGATCTGATGAGCGAAAGTTTTAACTTGTCACGTGTTCTATTAAAACATATACCTGATGTTTCATTATTAAATTCAACTGTCAACTGTTTACCGTCCATCATTAGATATTTGATGTTACTATTGTAGCTATTTGTCATTGTCAAATTTTCAAACATTATTTTATAAGTTTAGATAAAATTTTAGTCACAATGAAAATACCCAAGGGCAAATATATCTACTCCATTTTCACAATAACATTTGTCATCAAAATTACACAATCCACGTTTGATAATGACATCTGTTTCAAGCTTATGATGATTAGTTCGAATTGCCATATCTCTCATAAAACTAACACCGCCATCAAGCGCGTACTTGTAGTCATCAAATTTCATAAACTTTTTAACAAAATTACGAGGCAGACCTTTGGCTTTTTTCGTTATTTTATTATTGTCTAACAATATGGCATACATTTTGCTGCGTAATCCGATAAAGTATTTGATAGCGCTCGAGTTCATTTCATCTTTAAACTTACCAATAACCTTTTTATTTGTGTCGTCATGAAATTTACTGTCACGTGGATAATCGGAAAGATCAAACAGATGTCGATTATTGTACATGTCCTGATAGATGTCCTCACATTCGATTTCATATACGAGCGAATCAGTATCAGTAAACAATAATCTACTAGCCGGCCACTGATTTTTAACAAAAGTGTAATGAAAATCGTACATCAGCCACTTTGATAAATCTAACACTGCAGCTCCAACATAGATCGGCTTGTTTAGTTTTAGATTTACTTTTCTTCTTTGTATCGCAACAAGATTTTCATTAAATATTTTCATGCTCACAAAATCATCGTCTGACACAAGTTTGTTTCTGCGATTGACATCATTAACTATTTCAATATTTACGCGTTCCCTAATATTCTCCATCGTCTTACCAAAAACGGAATTGTTCATCAGTTTAAAGAAGTTTTTCTCAAACTCTGTTTTCGCTGCAGCCCTTCTTGAAGTGTTTGAGTTAATATAACCTCTCATCCACGGCGACTGATTAAATTTTAGTACACGATGAACTTTTCTCAACACAAGACCAGCATCGACTGCTTGTTTTAAAACTTTGTAATGCAAAACGTAATTTTTCTTATCAAGTAAATTTGGTACTAGTTTCTTGACCATGGAATGTTGCCTTGGTGATGCTAACGCTTGTTGTTCTTTTGATAACAAACTATAATCCATGACCATCGATTCCGCACAGAAAGGGTAATCGTTATGTAATTTGTGTAGCGAATTTGGATAATCAAGATCAACTTCAACGAAATAGGAAACATCTTCGGGTATCTTTTTTTCTGTCTCCGATAGAAATCGATCAGCCGTGATCTAATGAAATCCACCAAGAGGCATTGGTTCTGCCATCGAATACCCGTACAAGTTATTACAATCTAGATAAACTATATACTTCGAAGGAAGGTCAGGGTTATACTGTTTCAAATATTTGTTGTTTGCTTCAGCATACTTTTTTGTTATCACGCTAATACCACCTTGGATACCTTTTTCAATAAAATTGAACATATCAACATCAGTCAGTAATTCCAACCTTACCTTACTAAACTTTAGCAGAGCATCCCATGACAGTCCAGGGGCAGAATAATATCAGCAAGGATCTAGTCCGTAATTATTATAACTCACTTCTCGAAAACTTTCAAAAACATCTGCTAATAATAAGACGTCAGTTTTCAAATACAAATCATGATAATCACCAAAAGTCTCACAATCAAACTCTTTCCAGATATCTTGTGCATACATGTACTCGTCATCGGTTATATTTTCATTTTTAAGTTGTGAGTAAAAGTTATCTTTGCCAGGTAAAGATGTTTCATAAAATTTACTCCAGTCGTCGAGGTATTCGTATGGAAAAACTCTTTTTTAGCTAGTAGATTAAATTTATCTCCAAAACAGTCTCTTAGGTTATCAAATTTACTACAACCTTTTACTAGCTCATCTAACGAGGCTACCATAAACTGCAGGCTGTCAATAAAACGCAATTTACCTAGCGTAACTGACATGTACTTTTCAAAATTATTTGGGATGCATTTGATGACGTTATCGAGTTTTAGACGAGATTTTATATCAGGATCACCAAAAGCTTCTACTATAATATGGCTATCATATCCTCGAAAATTGTGAAGAATAACCGGAATAAAATCTGGAGCATGAAATTTTAAATTACACTGATTATGAGCCGCTCCACGATACTGTCCAGTCAAATGACAATGGTCATGTACTTTTTTGTTGTCAGTATCAAAAGCTTCTTCACAAATATGACAAATTTCTGCTTGCTCGTGATCGGATTCTTGTTGAGGTGTTAATTTTAACATTGGCGTTACTTTTTTCAAACGATAAGTAATATTATCAACTTCATTAATCAACTGCTTGAGAAGGTAGATAGCTGGATTTTTACCACGATATAATTTAATTGGTTTAGATAATCTAGAATCAGTACAACAAACTACCTTATACGCTACTCCACACGGAACATGATTTTGAACTTTTCTTGTACTCGATTGATTAGGATTATTTTCTACGCCAAGTACAGGTTGAAGTAAACACTCAAAATCAGCGTATATAACGAAAGGAATTTTTAGTTTGTGATTATGATGGACAAACTGTAACACACTATCTTTTTTAGATGGCATTGTTATTCTTTGCACATCACTACAGTACTGCAAATGCTTTTGTAATGTTTCATTGTTAGCACAACCATGCAAGCAGCGGTAACAAAAGAACTTTTTGTTCCTATTTTTATTGTACTGTTTACCAACTAGTCCGTTAAAGTTTTTAATCCAAAAGTAATGATTTTTGTAAAACAGTAAATTTATAGTCGATTGTGAAGCTTTTTCTAAAATATATCTCGGGTATACATCCTCTTTTTCATCTAGTCCGAAAACGTTAATTGAAACATTATTTTGCTTTTCAAATTTTGGTATTTGATTTTCTGCCACAGGAAAGTTAATATCTTTAAAATTTAATCTAGACACGTGACTGATAAACTTCTCAACGCGATCAGCGTGTTTTTCTGCTGGAAATAGTGCGGAAAGAACAGCCCATTGGAAACACTTGTTATCTACATTTTTGATGTTTATACAACATCTTTTACTATTTATTTTTGGTGGCAGGTCGATGTATGAACTACCTCGTAATGCGTTATATTTCATCGTGTGAAACAATATTTCTTTGATCATTTCAAACTTCCAACCCGAACCTAATTGAGTGAATTCCTCTATTTTTTTCCAGATTTCTTGGTGTATTTCATCAGATAGTGATAACAGATCAGTCCCAAGCAAAACACGTCTTGATTTTGCGTTCATATAAGGTTCTGCAATTTCCTTGTTAGTTAATTCTTCCGTTATAACTAACTTTGAAAATATAACATGATATTGCACAAATAATCTGATACTTTTGTGTTTTTCGAGCTCACGTTTTACAGTTGTCTGTAGTAGGTTGTAAAGATTTGCTGCATTAAAATTTACTAAAACAATTTGATTATCAAACTGATAACTATTATCAAAACCTGCAAAAGCAGTCGCTATTTTATCAGGTTCTCCCATAAGGCTTCTCTTAGCTATATCACGCAATTTTAACATTATTATGCTATAATGTAATATCTAATTGATAATTTTCTCACACAGCGCATGCGCTAAAAATCAATTAAAGATAAAAAAATCTCCTATAATATAATGACAGCAAATCTAACAAACACATGTGAGCAAGAAGCATATCAAATTCACCCAAAGTATAACTTTACCTCACACTGCGCATGCGCTAAAAATCAATTAAAGATAAAAAAATCGCCTATAATATAATGACAGTAAATCTAACAAGCGCACGTGAGCAAGAGATTTATCATGTTCACCCAAAATACAACTTATACGCTGGAAATACATTAGGTTTAGTTATTAACATCAAAACTATAATATCTGTTGGCAAATTAACGTCAGCGGGTTATACGATTAGTGTAAAGGGAGATAATGCCGAGAGGATTGCAATGTTTAGAAAAGATTTTATTTACACGTTGTTTTGCAATAATATTCCAGAGGGACAGCGTGTATATCACGTGAACGATAAAGTCACTGATGACAACATTGAAAACTTATCCTTACAAGATGAGTTTCAGCCGCATCCGGTCTTTGATTTATACGAGGCTAACGATTGCGTTATTATTAGAAACAGAAAAACTAAAAAAGTTCTTGGTACTATGAACAATATGGGATATATCAGGGTAACTGTTAGAGGAACCTCGACAGATCAAGTTTGTTATACTGGTCATAGGTTTGTTTACGAGGTGTTCAACGGATCTATACCCAATGATCTGGTTATTAATCATATTAATAACGTAAAAACTGATAATCGATTGAGAAATCTGGAGCTAGTGACGCAACAGGAAAATGTGAGAAAAGGACGAGGTGGTGGTATTAATTTTAGATGTCCCGCAAAACCTGTTATTTCAAAAAACCTTGAAACGGATGAGGAGATCGAATTCAAATCGATTACAGCTGCGGCAAAGCATTATAAGATAAATTCCAGAGCAGTAAAATTTGTAGCTGATGGAGCAACAAAATCAGCTTTTTCAAGAGAATACGATGCTAGGATTGGTTTTAGATATGATATTTGATAGCTCGGTTTTAGTCAAGCAATGATGAGCAAATGCTATGATATCATCATAATCAAATTTTAACGTTGTTACTGCACTTTCATTAATTTTATTTTTTTCTGCTTCTGTTAGCAATATTTTATGAGAATCACCTTGCATTACAATAACGTCAACACTATAACCCAACAAACATTTTCTTACCGCTTCGGCAAGTTCGTTGTAAATTAATATATTAACTTTTTGGTGATATTTTATCTTTAACTTTTTGGTGATATTTTATCTCATCAGTCATCTTATAACAATCATTTAGATAAAAATATATTATAATAATGGACTTGATGAAACGACTCGCTGAACTCTACAAACAAGATACTAGCGACAAAGTCGCCAGCGATAAGGTCGTCAGTGATGAGGTCACATTTTCCAAAGATTTCATAGACAAATCTATTGGTTATAATGAAGATGATATTTTATATAACAGCGAATCTGATGATGATGGTGAAATAGTCACTGTTGCTGACAGATCAAATTACAGCAGGCCAACAACTAAACGATATAATGTCAAGTATCACATTGCAAAAAAATAATGAAATTTAATTTTACCGTTGCCGAACAACAACTGTTTTGGCAGTTAATCAAACGTTTCTTAAACATCAGAATTCCAGGCCGACAGAAAAATATCAAATTCGATTTCATATTTGTCAAGATTTTTAATCTAATGACGATCTCTGACGATCGTAAGCAGTATCTAATATCGTTATGTAAACCAGTAAAATGTAAATCTGTCAAACAAAAGTATGAGAAAATTTATAATAACATTATATCATAATCTGCTTAGCTGGGATCCAACTGTTAAATTTATCGCTATACCCACGCCATTTGACTAAACTTTTATCTCCTTTTTTTCTAATCACTTTCTCGATAACAAAAACATCCTGCTCAGTTTTCTGTAGTTCTTGTTCATAAAAACTACCTACGATCGGTTCCCCTGCCAGATCTTTTAAAACGTACGTTACAGGTATTGTGAAAAGTACCTTATCAACTACAAATACTTCTTCACTGCAGTTCGGAGTAAATCCTTTTGCAAATACCTTTTTTGTCAAAGAAATTCTAACTTTATCACCAACCTTAAATTTATGTCTGCGGTACATGTTTTCATGTGCTAATATTGGATTTTTAATAGCTTTTTTAGGTGTCATTTTGATGGTTCGATGTTTCGTGTTATTATATTCACCTACGATTTGAGAAAGGTCATCGATGTACCTGTTGGTGTTTTTAGCTGTCATATGTTTGTGTAATTTCTCGTTTAGCGTGCGATTAAATCTCTCAACAACAACGCTTTTACCTTCGTTTCCTGTAACATACATTTTTATATTATTTTCTTCTAGAAACTGTTCAAACTTTTTGTTAAAGAACTCGGATCCGTGATCAGTCCAGATTTTATTCGGTTTTCTTTCTGTACTCGTTATTATTTGTTTTAGCGCATCAGTCATTGAAGTCCCTGTCTTATCCGAAACAGGTACACTGAAAGCGTATTTGCTAAAAACATCTATAACATTAAACAAATACCTTTTTGGAGCACCATCAGCGCCAACGTTAAACTGAGCTAGATTGGATACATCCACCAAATCTATTGCCCAGATATCATCTACACGATCAGCGACAACTTTACGTCGTGGGAACTTTTTTTTTTAGGTCTGTGCAGCTCGACTGCAAGATCATCGTATCCTTTTTTCCGAGTCCGAGTTTATATTTTGCTCCTATCATTCCCTGAACAAATCTTCTATCAAAACGTTCTCGTAGATTTGTTGGCTCCATATCACGTAATTCGTCTAACATTACTTTATCACAATCTGCTTTCGAGGTTTCATGATCACGATAACAGATATCATGACGCATCGCTATTGCATCCACTGGATTATAAGGCTCTTGACCTGGCAATGGATTGTCGTTTTTATCTAGATGTTGATCTAGCGGATTGTAAGGTCCTGTATACCGATGACCTGGCAATGTCCAACCGCCTTTTGGTTTTGGTAATTTTCCAATAATTTTATGTATATCTATACCTGACCCTATTATTTCTCTGTTGTTACAACATTGACAGTATGCGACAATTTTATTTTGCTCAAGACACAAATCTCTGTCAGAATCACAGTTGCATATCATTCTATATTTTTAGTCGTCGACTAAAATAATAGCAGGATAACCAGATCCTAGCGACATCTCTGAGGATACTGTCGCTGGGGACACTTTCTTTAAAAACATATTTTTTTCTTTTTCCGCAGACTGCACAAAAACTTTTTAATATTATCCTGTTGTTTTTTGTTTTTTCTGTTGTTTCATTAATATTTTCTGTTTTAGTTCTACACTTGAGACAGTATGTTGACATTATTATATTTTTAAGTTTAGATAAAATTTATTGCGATCTCATCATTAGCGTGAAATGGATGCTTGTCAAACTGTAAAATAAATTTTAAAAAATTAAAATTTCTGCTCATTTGTTGGATAAACATAATACAATAATATCCGCAAGCAGACGTTCCAACAGGTTGGAGTTGATTTGATGAATAATATATCGTTTTAAATTTTTTATTCATATACTTTTTTATTATATCGCTTGGAGGAAGTCCAAACGAGTCGAAATAATTATTATTATAAACTGCTACCCAATGTGTGCCGGATCCGTCATTAAGATCTTGTATATTAATAACACACGAACTTACAGCTGATGGTGATTTTATTGATGTGAGTTCATCTTTAGAATAAACTCCGTGAAATCCAGGAACCGTTTTTAACTTATCAATGATATCAAAATTAATTACTCAACGGGGTGGTCGAGTTCCTGGTAATGTTAGACCACGTCCGATTTCTAAAAGATTTGGCAGCAGACTTCCCGCTAGTCCCGCCAAAAGTGGAGCGATTGGAATAATTCCTCCTTGTTTTGGTTGATTGCATATGCATTTGCATTTTGGTGTTGGCGATTTTCTTTTTGTTGTTTTCTTTTTTTGTTGATGATTTCTTTTTCTTTTGTGGCATTATAATATATCATTTACATAAAATTTACAATTTTTTTTATTCCACTTCCACGAATGATACCATTACCTTTGACTGCTTTCTTCGTTGCGCCAGATATTGCTCCAGACGCTGCTGATAGTCCTAATGTGCCTAAGACTGGTAAAATTTTAGGTATTATTGTACTAGTTAATACTGATAATACTGGACCAAGAAAACCACCTTTAACGACAATGTCGTTTGCCATCGCTGTCATTTGTGCAGCACTCAAATTTAAAACAAAAGTTTTTTTTACGATCATACTTTTTTACTTGACTTTTTGTTAGCATTAATTTTGTTAAAACACCATCAGAAATATTAGGATTGATTTTTAATGATACCTGTTCTCGCTTTGCAAGAGCAGCTACTAATTTTTTAACTTGACCATCGGTCAAATATACTTCTTTTACAATATTTTTTGCCATTTTATATAACAACTGTAGATTAAATTTGAACTGTCATTTTACCTCCAATAGAATCTACCGTGATAAATCTATCACTAATCACTAATGCGTATACGTACAACGGTGCTATTGGAACCGCCCCAAGTGTCCAGGTAATTTCAATATCCGCTGTGCTGTCTACAGCTCGCTCGTTATGTTTACTAACATCAAAATGAAATATAGGATAAAGCGTACGAAATTCCTCTGCTGATATTTGAGTTCCATCTTCAACATCTTGATATTTTTGTATTGCGTCAAGCAGGTACATGTACGGTCGAGAAATATTTTTATTAACGTCATCAGCAAAATTGCACTCGATAGCTGGTTCTGGATATTGCTTTGAATTTAATCTAGCGTATATTCGTCTGACATCAGAGTGATCAAATATTGCATTATTTTGTTTTTGGTTACCTCGTCTGGCTTGCTGTTGAAATACGACAAAAATATTTCTCGGCAGTTGTTCGCTTAATGTTATTGTGATCCTCCATGTGTAGTCAGTAGTATTTGGAACCGCTGTCTGATATATCTTATGCTGCTTAAAATAAATTCTGTTTGTATGTTTATCAAGCGTACTATTTAGTTCTGACATTTTAGTGATTGATGGTGTTATACGTGGCATCCACAAAGCAAGTTTGTTTATAATAAACTGTACATCAACCCCTCCAGATCTAAACAAGCAATCGTTTTGGTCTGCTCGATCTAAAATAAGAGTATGTTTTACTCCACGGAATACTTTATCATAATCGCGACAAAAGCCGAAAATCATACTTAGTGGAAGCATCATTGTAATTTGACGTGATCCTGCTGCAAGTTTTCTTCGCCTAGCAAAACCATCGTTATAGCGTGGATTTCTCACGTCAAGTGTGTTAAGAAGTAAATTTAACATCGCAGTACCGTTTGCATCTGCAGCTGCGGGTGTTATATTTAGATTATTAAAAGCTGCTGTAAGAGAAATTTTTGTAGCGTCTGCATTAGCAGCTGCAACTGGTGCAGCAATACCTAGCGCGTCTGCATTAGCAATGAGAAAATTTCTCACAATTACAGCATTTTCATCAGCATTAGCCCCGTGTACTATAGCACCTCTCTTTAAAAATTCCGTTGATTCAGCTATACCCCGTCCAGTATCTTTAAACCACATCATGTTAGTTGCAGTTGATCTTGAGTAATCATCTGAAAACGAAATGATATTTAATATTGTACTTGCAACTTGTAGATGACTTGAAATATCTTCTATAGTTTGATTGGCCAGTTGATATCTAGCACTTTTGAATAAACACCAGCCATTATTTATAAGAGCTACTTCTGCTCCAACTGCAATTGCAGCAGGTGGATTGGCTACTGTCATAATCTGACCACGAACTTCTAACATAGCGCCTTATGTGGCAGTAGAAATACATCTTCATGTCTGGTGTTAAAGGTTCTAATACCAGCTTTATTTGGTTCGTTAGAATTCTCATCAAGATACTTAACATACTCGAATTCTGTCACATCGTTGTCGATGTCATAAGTTTCTGTTAACTCGAGATAATTTTTAACAGACATTTTATTTTATTAGATTATATAAAATTTTATAGCGGCACTGTTACTTTAGATATTAATTTTTGTATGATCTGCTCGCCCTTTGGTGATAATAATTTTTTTTGTTGTTGTTATCATAGCTTTTTGAGTTTCTTTTGTTGGAACGATTTCTGAGATAACTTGTTTTATTTCAGATGCAGTCGGTGGATCACCTTTTATTTTATTAGCTATTTTTTGTCCCACCGCAGTCCCAGCGGCAGATGCAGCCCCAGTTGCAAAAGCTTTACCAGCGTCAATAGCAATTGGTGCAACTTTACGTGCTATACCCGGAATATTTTCAATAACTTTAGTAAAAATATTTCCAAAAAATCCTCCTACTATTTTTCTTCGATAAACTTTTTTGCTTTGTTTCATTATATTTGATGTTGCATAATTTTTACTTTTGCTCACGTAGATGTAAATAATAAGTTACAACTTCATTATTCAATTCCAACTGTTTTCCTGATTGATATGTCAACTGCATTATTATACTTGATATTTGATTTTCAACATTTAAAGGATAATAGATAATATCTCGTGGAGTTATTTGCATGAGAGAACCTGGCGGAACTTCAGGTGAGAAACTGTAAATCGTTTGACCTTTGCTGCCTTTTGATGTATAAGAGCCAGAAGCAATAGAGCAATTTACTAATATTGTATTTACTTCTGTTATATTTACTGGCAGTTCACTGTCATATGTAATAGGCTGATCAAGTGCAGTGTAAGTTTTTTCAGTAAATCCTCACATTTGTGCAATACTTCTTTCTCTTGGTTCAAGTCTGATTACTATATTTTTCAAAGTTATCCTAGCTCGTAATGTGTTATAATTTGCTGCCAACTCAAAATTATCAGCCACACCGCCAGCTTTTGTTATGAGCTTTTTGATTGTTCTGTTTAGATCAGTAATATTATAAGCTCCTTGTTGAATTTTTATTTTTTTTTTGTTGTACATATTGAAGATGTTGTAATCATAGTAAACCACATTTCATCGTTAATATCATTTTTCACGTTAGACATAGCATTCCAGCAAGTACAAGAAATTAATCCAATCTCATATTGTTTTGCAGGATCTAGTTGTATAGGGGGAATATAATTTACTGAAAAATTTGCACTATCTTTCGCAGACTCACTAGAGTCTAGAAATAATGTTGTTTGCATTCCTTTAATATTATATCATTTTACAAAATTAAGTCGCCGCGATTAAGTCGCGGTGTAAAGTTTCATATTCGTCAGATGTTAATAATTCACTCGATCTTAGATGATCAAGTATGTCAATGATTTCATTATCAAGTTCAACACTAACATTCCCAGCTTCCTTTGATGATATTAATAACATTAATCTACCTATCATTTCAGTAGTTGATGTAAATACCTTTACACCAGTTCCTGTTCTTACTTCTCTACTTTTCTCTACACGAGTTTTATCAAAAGTAAAACATTTCCTTTTAAAACTCCACCCTTTACCAAAAGGTTTTATTCTACTATTTTCTGCTGTTTTTTTAAACGTGAGAGCAATAACACCGTTTCTCATTCTTTCATAAAGTGGAATCATATTATCAATCTCTGTAACCGTGTTTAATTCATCTTTAGCAGCAGCTCCGTCTTTAAATATTACATCTAATCTATCGAGTAATGTTTGATATTCTACATCAGTCCACTTGCTTATATCCTCAATACCCTTATATTTTCATTCTTTAAAAAATCATCATATTCAATACCTTTTATCTCATCATTAGCTCTTTTTGTAAAATAAAATCTTTGATCTCCAACTTCCATAAACTTTACAGTAAGCTCACCAACTCTTTGTTGCTCCTCTTTGATATCTTTCATATCTCCTGATAAATTTTTTTATAATATTTGTTATTCCTTGCGTTGTTAACTCTGCTAATCTTCGCTCAAGTTCCAGCGGATTGTTTATCAATCGATCTGTTTCAGCTTGTCTAGCCGCAGGATCAGCTATATTTGCTGTAAATGCCTCAATTAGTTTTCTTTTTTCTTTATCAGATCTAGTAACAAGTTTTGCAGCAGCTGCTTCTTGTTGTTCTTTAACAATTCCAACCAAGCCTTTTTCCTGCAGTTGTTTAAGTTCTTCTTTTGACAGTGGTTTAGTTTCAGGTTGTTTACCTAATAGTGCGTCAGTAACAGGCTTGAAAATTGTAGCTGTTGCTTCTGTAGCGGTTACTTGCCCACGTCGTGCTTGTTGTACCTTTTGCTTAAGCGATGTCTGAGATTGAGTAAGTTTTTTTTTAGATCTTCTATGTGTTGTCTGTATCTTGCTCGTTTGTCCATTATTATTATTATAAATTTTATATAATTGAAACCCTTACTGTAAGTAAGTGTAATACAACAGCGAAACATTTTAGTTGGATCATTTGTAAGTTTTTCAAATAAGAAAAGTTGTATTTATATGTTGTAGCATGCCGATAAAGTTCAATAAACTTATCTTTTGTCACGTCACCGCATTGTTCGCTTGCAATATTTCTAACGTCAACATTGTCCAGTCCTGGAAATAATATAAAACAACCCGTATTTCGCCGAATAAATCTGTCAACATTATAAAATCCTTGAGCGAGATAAACAGAATGACATTGTTTGTTACGTGACAGTGAGAAATACGATCTTATTTTGTTCATCTCCATGTTATTTAGCAGAATATCGTCAAAAACTACTATCTTATGTTCATCTGCATCAAGTTGATTAACTGGAATAAGATATTCTGGCTGCCTAATTATAAAAAAATCTTCACCAGCCTTAAGTTCATCACGAAGTTTGTCATTATAATCGCTTAATAACTCATACTTATCTTGCTGTGGATTGATTGTGTAAATATAGACTCTATCGTAGTTAAGATTATCACCAAGAAGCAAGTTCATAAGCAAATTTGTTTTTCCTGATCCAGTTCGCCCAACAATAAGATAATGACAATCAGGAAGTTCTTTGTTATGTTTGTGTTTCACCAGCTTCTCTGTATCAAAGTTTAATATCGACGATTTTGCCATTTTGTATAATATTAAACTAGTGTTAATAATTTTATCTAAGACAGTAAATAATGAGTTACTATACAAAATTTGAAACACTATCAGGAGATTTATCCACAAAAGGTTACCAAGGTGACTTATCCAAATATGCAACTCTTGATCAGCTCAAAAATGAAATCAATAATTTACTAAATCTTAACAGTCTAGAACCAGATGAAGTCGTCATTTTCCAGGACAAAGAAGGACGATTAAAAACGAGTGATGTAAAACTGCCAGATGTACTTGTACGAATTCCTAATGCGGTTGCTGATAATATCATGACTTTTAACAATCAAGGTAAGATACAAGATTCTGGTAGGTCAGTAAATGATTTTGTTAAAAAAGCTGGTGATTTATTTAATGGGAATATTGTTATGAACCAGAACAAGATTACAGATCTTGGATATCCAACTACAGATGGAGACGCTGTAACTAAGAAATATGTCGATGATCAGGACGTTCCAATCAGTAATGAAATAACAGCGCTCAAAAATGAATTTACCGGTCACGTAAAAACGTTTTTAAATTTTCGTAGAAACATAAACACGCTTAAAGATGATTTTTTTTTGGAAATCCATCAATTGTTAACATTACACTCGCTAATATTAACACAAAACTCAATGATATTAACACAAAACTCAACGATATTATTAGTGGAATTCCTAATATTGTTGAGAAAACGAGTATGGTTAAAATTCCTCACAAACAGATTAAAAATATTGTGTATACTGTTGATACTGGTTATACTGGGTGGATACCAAAAAATAATTCTATCAAATATATTGCAGAAGTTACCGGTGTGTATAGATTGTCAGTGCTTAGCAGTGCAAAGTTTAGAATATCTACCAAATATCTATTTCGTCATCCAAATGATGACTCATCTGGAGTATTATCTGTAATAATAAACAAAAATTCTGAAGAAGAATTTGTACTTAAACCAGTTGATAAAACTTTAAAATTGGCAATTTTTCTCTGGTGTTTGGAATTTATAGCTGAACAACCAGCTCTTATTATGGATTAACCAAACATAGGACTATGTGAACTAATATTAAAATGAAAAGAAGTATAGTTAATTTCAATCATATTTCAAAAGATATTCCAAAACAAGATGTAGACGCATTAATACAATACTATAAATATTATCATAAAAAACTTTGGTGCGTGAAAAAATGTTACAAATACTACAACAAGATCCTTCGAGTAATATCTTATCTACCCTTGTTAATGACCAGTTCTGGTATAATTTCAAGTGGGGTATCATTAAATCCTTTTTTGTTAATCATATCCGCTATTGGTGTTTCACTTACAGCGGCGTGTAAAAAAGTAGAACCAAGACTTTTGATAAAGAAGCACGGTTGTTTAACATCAATTAAAACTTACAAGAAACTACTTGATCAGATCCGGTCTTACCTACGAGGAGTTAGATATAATATGGATGATTTATTACGTGAATTTCGTATTATTGACAATATGTTAACAGATATTCTACCAATGAGGGTTAGCAAGTATGAAAAAAAATATTACAAAAAATATGAGTAACATAAAATTTTATCTAAACTTAAGATATCATATAACTAAAATAATATCATTTTCATTCTAATGCTAGTTTAATTTTCGCCTTGTTAACTGAAACGTTCTAATACAGTTTAATTTTCATCCTGTTATCTGATAAAAAATTTGTGGTAAAACCTATTTGCCGTCTTTAGAATAATCATATTCCACACATACGCTGTTCTAACAAATTCGTCACTTCTGTTGACAGAGCTTATCGCATTCCAACACCTGTTGTTTTGTCTGGTTACAAAATACCTGTCTACATAGTAGTAGTATAGGGAAATGAGGGTTTGGCGGGGGTGGGGAGGATGTGTGGGAGGGGGGTGGTGGGCCAAAACCCTCATTTCCCTATGAGGGGGTGGGGGATAATTTAGGACTATAATTTATACTTGTTTGGAGGGTAAAAAAAAGTGAGCTAAAACCCTCATTTAATTTATACTTGTTTGGAGGGTAAAAAAAGTGAGCTAAAACCCTCATTTAATTTATACTTGTTTGGAGGGTAAAAAAAAAAGTGGGCTGAAACCCTCATTTCCCTATGCTACTTATGCATATTTTAAAATGATTGTATTGTAACGATGTATCAACAGTATGGTTTTGATCCCGTACAGCTATTTATATATCCAAAACAGTCTTTAATTAATTTTATAGCACTTTATTTTCAACGAATATTTAAATTAAATATATCAATCAATTAAGGGGCGCCCGCAAAAATATTTATCTACTTTGAGTGGGAGTGGTAAACAAATTGGTCAGCTATTAAGTTTTATAGGTGCAGGCCAAAACATGTTTAAAAGTGAAACAGGGGAGGAGGCGACTAGGTGCCCGTGAATCAGTCTTCTCAATATAACTATTCCAAGACAGATAGTACTACTAAGAATGCCTCATTCTACGATATATATATATATATATATATATATATATATATATATATATATATATATATATATATATATATATATATATATATATATATATATATATATATATACACTAACACGCGTGATACGTGTTTAGGCTCGTTCAAAAGTAACGAAGAAAAGAGTGAAGCCAACAAGCTTTGTAAAATTTAACAAAATAGTTTATTTATCTATAAAACAAGGTAAAAGTATGAAAAAGGACTTACTATTTGTGAATATAATCGAAAAATGAATCCTAGAATAAATAATACAAGTCCTAGCTCTAAAAAAAAGTTCTAAATGAATCATAGTCCGAATCCCGACTAAGTTCCAAGATGGTGGACGATGACGTCAGATGAATGCAGTATTGTAATGATGAGTCAACAGTTCCTCGTTGAATTTTATGAATCAGAAATCCTATTCCGGCTTTAGAATTCCGAATGATTTTCAATAAATATCTTTGTCCAAAATTTTATGAAGAGCACTTATATTTCCATGAAAAATAAATTATTTTAAAAAAAATATTTCAACTCAACTAATAAATAATTATTAAAATACCTTTGAGCTCTAAAAGGTATGAAATACGACTGAATCAAAACACTAAAAACATTAGTTTTTAGCGCAACTTTAGATCACGTGAAAGGGTCACTTGGTCACTTCGAACAACGCAGTAAAGTAATGTCAGTTAGCTCGTAGGCTTTCTACAGGTTCGATTGTACTGAAGGAAATTAAATAATAAAAAATCTTTGCAAAAAGTTTACAACAGAGCTGACGCAAACCAAGAATGACCTTGATTGCGACCAATGATATTTACTCTGTTTACGAATTTTGAACCATGGTCAGGAACTAGGTCAGCTAAAATACAACGTAGCAACACTGTTTTTTTTTTACTAGAACTTAACTGAAATTTTCAGGAGAATGTCAAATCCAGTGAATAAAATCATTACAGTAACATGCAATGAAATAAAAATAAAATAAGGATTTTAAAACTAACATACAAGTAACTAAATTGCATATACTTAACAGGCGTTAGAAAGAATACAATAGGAGGTTTGAATAAATCATCTTAGTATTTCGGAATCACTCGATCAGTAAACAGATCAGCTGTTCTAACGCCGAATAATCATATATTAGGTCAGCATTCTTTCGGAAGAAATGGCTTGGAGCTAGGTCACCTGATGTGTACTTGATTTATTGTACACCTCAGCCTTGGAATTTTATGAACGAGTCGACATACTTGATGCGTGACTAATCTTACAAATCGATTTTAATATTGATAAGTAATTTAACATTTAAATTTATTAATTAAAAAACCCTTATCAACTATAATTATGATTTATAGTATGCATAATATAGGTATGCATAACAGTTGCTATATACGATATTTTTAAGAAAGAAGTTCTAGCTGATTTTGAATGATATTGTTCGAGTTTCTCATTGTTCGAGTTTCTCTGATTATAAGATACTGTCTCGTGAACAAGGTGGAAGTAAATCGGTCATGTAATCCGGAGCTAGATTTTTGGTAGTTTTATAATTGCAAGGATTTTTTTTTATCTTTTACCTTTCTGTGAGTAGGCCATTTAGTTTCAAACTAAAGCGTTTCACTGCAAGCAAATTTTGGCGGAGCAGAAACAACTTTGGCTGCTTTGCTGTAAGTGTCAAAGTTTTTCAGAGTATGAGTTAGTGCAGGAAAACCATTTTTGTGTTGCATATTCTTGAACTGGGCGCATATAGGTCAAACAAATTATATTCAGAATATGTTTCGAGTCATTGAATGATAAAATAATTTCCATTTGTCGATGAAATGTGAGAAAAAGAAATTTTCCCCCCAAAATTCAAGGTCTAGCATTTATTCCCGCTCCCTGTTTTTGATGAAAGGATGCACTGTTTTGGATACCATACAATTAGCAAAGCAAAAGATGTTTGAAGATCATGCTTGAATGCTCTTTCAAAGAAAAGTGAATCAGGTGATAAACATCGTAGAGTCCGGGTGTCAGCGTACGATGTTTGTGCAATAACCAATGCGTGTGAGTGGAAGTGTGGGATCTATGGCGATGTCTTCTATGCTTAGAGTTTGCAATATATCGGACACATGACAATTGTTCCTGTTCAGTGATTAATGAAACAACTCCGTCTGTTGTCATAATTAGATTAATGACTAGTTACGCCAATAGATGGTGTTAATTATAGTACTCCAAACTTGCATCATTCTAACTTTCTACTCTGTTACATTGTAACTTCTCTGGTGTTATGTATTTGTGTCCGTAATTGTGATTAGCATGCAATCAAACGAATTGCCAGAGAGCAGCGAGAAGATCTGGAAATGGGATGAATCAGTGTAATATTGAAAATATATACATGTCTATAGTGTTAGAATTCTAGTATATAAAATTACATTACTTCAATATCACGCAAATTTTTTTTACAAACAATTGGCAGATGTATAAACAGAACCTAAAATGTACATTCTGCACATAAAAAGACAAAATAAAATATACAGCACATATTAACAGACGATACATGCATTGATTAATTGCAGTAATTTCTCTCTCTCTCTCCATAATTAACAGTGCGTTGCAATCTGTGAAGACATCACAGAATGGCACCGTTCTATAGACTTAAAAAAATCTACCTTTTGTATCTGTAAAGATTCAAATCAGAGGACCTGTATTTGTGTTCAGGTTTTATAAATGATATTTCTCAACAAAACACCTCATGATAACCCTCAAATAATCAAATGAAATTATTAAATAAAGAAGTGTTTTATTTGTTTGTTTGTTTTAAATGACAAATCGATCCTTCGAAAAATCCAGAGACTGTTCCTTGTATACAGACTGTTCAGCTTTGCTGCAGTTTTCTTGCTATATACACATGAACTTGTATTGCTGCCTACAGTTTGCCAATAAATAATATCTGAACTAACTTGGTTATATATATATATATATATATATATATATATATATATATATATATATATATATATATATATATATATATAGTACATAATGTATGTGTAAAGTGTAAGCAACCGTACGATTACTTGTTTTTTTTATACAGAATGTTACCTGATCATTGCTTACTGTTACGAGTCTTTGCTCTTACAAAAATTAACAGAAAAGAGCGAAGACAACAAGCTTTGTAAAATTTAATAAATAATTTAATTCCCATGAATACAAAGTGAAAAATGAGAAAAACGAACATATGGTTTTTCGAATTAAATCCAAAAATAATCCAAGACTTTTTAAAAATTGAAATCCTAGTAATAAAAATTCTTGAATGAAACAGTTCGAATCCCGATGAAATCCGAAATAACGAAATTGAAGGTGATAACGTATGTTGTGGTCATAAAGGTGCTGCTGTGTCAACAGTTTCTTGTTGAATCACAGAGATTATGATTTCAGTTTTGAATTCAGTATAAATTCTAATAAATATCGTATCCAATAATTTTGTTTAAACACTTTTGTATTTCCAGGAAAAAGAATGACTCGAATTCAATAATTTGAAAAAGAAAAAAAAAATTCATCCCAAACTGGTCACAGCATAACACAAATTAACTTGTTAAGAGTTTAAGCCCCATTGAATAGACCTTTGTCAAAACAATATTTATACAAGAATTAAGACGCAAAGCAGATTCCTGGATCGTCAAAAGTTCATTCTTCTAGAAAAAAATAGAAGTTTGTACCAATTGATACATGCTACTTGTCACGTAGTCCAGGTACGACCTTGATTCAACTTAAGAATTTTTACTCTGAGAAAGATTTTAAACAAAATAAAATAAAAAGTTGTTTACCAAAACTGTCACTGATTTTGGAACAAGGTCAATAACAAGATTCAATGTTTCTATTATTAGTTGTTTAAAAAAATACAAATAACAATCAGTTCTGGACACTGTCAGATGAAGTAAACATTGTTACATTGGACTAGCATATAATGGAGAAAAAAATAAAACTAACAAAGAAGCAATTGAGGTCGTGGGCTCGATCCCAGGTTGAGTCATACCAAAGACTTACAAAAATTGTACTAACAGCTACCTCGCTTGGCGCTCAGCATTAAGAGGTTAGTGTTAGGACTGGTCGGCCTGGTGTCAGGATAATGACTGGGTGGGACATCATGTCCCATGTCTGCGGCATGATGCCCCAGTGCTAGACATAATTATAAACTGCCACACTGCATACATCGTATCGATATCATTGAAAAATTGTTAAAGCTACGTTAAAAATCATAATCACATCACATCACTTTAAATTAAATATACATAACATTACGTTCAGGGCCGGGTCGAGGAGGATGGGGTCAGCTCCCTTCCCCGCTAATTAAAAAGACACACACACACTTGTTATTTGACCATAGTTTTATCGTTGCGAACGTTTATTGGGTATTATTCATACATTGAATAAACATACAGGTAGACTTTTGCTTTGGTGCCCTATCGAGGATAGTCCTTTTTGAATTTTTGGAAACTCACCCCACCCACCCACCTTAACCTAACTTGGCCCTGACGTTTGTATTAACTGTCTACATACTTAGTTATAAACCGAGTTTTCTCTGATCCTTCCCACCCATTTTTTTTTTTTATATTTGGACATTTACTTTGGGTTATGCAACATGAAATGTTTAAATATAAAAAACGGGGTGGGAAGGTTCAGAGGTAGGCCGATAAATCAGCTCTTCAAACGTGATTTTTCGCTTCGGATGCGGGAAGTAGCGGTTTAGAAACCCGATCGAGCCCTACCAAAGACTAAAGAAATAGTATACCAAGGAGACTAAAGAAATAGTACTTTACAGCGGTCTCGCTACGAGCTTGGCGTTCTGCAATTTCAGGTCAGTGTTATGACTGGTGGGCCCACAGGTACTCGACGCGAGCTTGATGTTAAAAAAAAAAGCAAAACCAATAATCTTAAGAAAAAAGTTATACAGAGTGACAAAAATGCCTCATATTACCCCGTGACCCGTTCTGACATTGGACCCTCTCTGTCATGCTATATAAGAGACCAGGTATGTAACTTCCGAACACTTCTCTTTTATAATATGACAGAGGGTCCAATGTCAGAACGGAGCTTTTCCTTAAGATTATTGTTTTTGTTTTAACATCAAGCTCGCGTCGAGTACCCGTTGTTCGGCCTGGTGTCAGGATAATCTGACTGGGTGCACAGTTTCAGGTACTCGACGCGTGTTGATGTTAAAAAAAAAACAAAACAAACAAACAATAATCTTAAGGAAAAAGCCATACAGAATGACAAAAATATGTCAGATTACCCCCATGACCCGTTCTGACATTGGTATTACAAGGAGGGCCTAATGTCAGAACGGGTCATGGGGTAATCTGAGGTATTTTTGTCACTCTGACTTTTTTTTAAAGATTTTTTTTTTCTTTTTTCTTTTAACATCAAGCTCGCGTCGAGTACCTGTGACTGGGTTGGTGGGACAAAATGCTACATGTCTATCGTAGCGATATGGCTGAAATATTATTAAAGTTACGTTAAAATCTATCTCTCATCACACACACACACACACACACACACACACACACACACACACACACACGTGTAATTCTCCGCCTTTTTTTCCTGAAATTACTGATGGCTGTCAAAAAAAAAAACGCCGGAAAACTACATGTTGATCTACTATTTCACTAGTGAAAATTTGAAAACGGAGTACTCAGAAGCGTATCATCCACTTTATATATTGCTTGCCGTAAGAAGAGTTAAATAATATTTTATACCTTTGTCTCTCCCGCCACGTTTCCATGACGTTGACCTGGTATACAAACAAGCCCGTCAGCCGATAGGTGGCACACAGGAGCAGCTTAGAGATAAATAAACGTGACTTGCCGTGTGTATTCGAAATGCAGTGGCTTTTACAGTAGTATCAATTAGTGAAAGGAATATAAATATATATGTACAACAATGTAACCATCCTACATTGTTACCCTGAAAGATTACTCAGACATTGACTAATAATGCATTAGAAACATTTAATTGGGTGTTTAATTTCAGCTTAAATGCAGTCAGAAGGAAGGTGCAAAATCATCTATGAGTGAAGCCAAAGTTTGTTGTTTTGTTTTACGAAATCCAGTCTCTGGCTCGAATCCAGCTTGTTGCTGCTGTTTTATTGTAAAAAAATATATATTAATATATTACCAGCAACAGCAGAAAAAGTGTCAGTAGCTTGTTGATAACATTTCCGGTGGACAGTTTGTTGATAACACTACCAGTGGACGTCATTTAACCATGCCGCGTCACGTAACAAGCCTTGGTGGCAGTAGCTTTGCCACCTCCAGTAAGATTCTTCAGAAATACGAGCAAGATCGGATGTACCAAATTCACAAGCAGAAGGTAATTTTGACGTCAATCCGCTTTTGTATCTATTTTTTTTTCATTCAGCCTGTCTAACTCTATATTTTCCACATTTAAAGTGCAATTACAATTTTGCCTACCATGTACATGTATCTATTTAAAGAGTAGCCACCTGTCACACTTACGCTTTATCCACCCATACACCCCTCAGTTCATCCATTCAACTATTTATTACACCATTTCTCCATGAAAATCCGGAATAATCAGTCAGTCAATTCAATACAGAAATACTACTCCCAAAAGCACAGGAGTGTTTGTGGGTTGACGGCAGTGATGAGGGAGAAGGAGTCACAAAAGTTTTTTTTCTTCCAAAATGAAGTACAGAGAGACAAATTAATGCAAAATAGGTTGACAACCTATTAGATGCTTAGTATGCTCATATCCATGTAGTGGTTAAAGGAAATATTACAAAAATAAGTTGTACTTATAGTTTTCATAATACAATACTCTTTCCCTATATCACGCCTTAGTACAGAACAGTTCTTGTAATAAGATGGGTATGGTCACAATTTTTTTAAATTGTCCTTTTATGTTGTACTATTATGCATTAAATAGCTCAGTAAAAGGATATCCTTTTATAAGATGCATAATGTATCATGACTATGGTCTTTAAGTAATAGAAAAGAGTGAAAACTAACAACAATTTGTGTAAAATTCACCAAATAATTTATTTCACTTGAATACAAAGTGAAAATTAAATTATTATTATTTTTTTACAGTATTGTGAATTAAATCCCAAATAATCCACAGAGTTCTATCCCAAATCCTGCTGAGTAAAGTTCTGATTAAATTCCAGTGGTGTTTGGTAAAATATCCAGCACTGACATCATTGTAGTCTTATGTACTAATGTACTGGTGGCCTAAAGTGTGATGAAGTGCTAACAGTCTTCTAATTAATCACAATAATATAATCCAATATTTTCTTGCCTGAATTAACTAGTTCAAATTAATGTTTTTGTTCAAGAATATTATTGAGCATTCTGTAATTCTAGAGGATAATAATTTGAATAAATAATTTCACCCAAATCAAAGAATGAGAGTTTTCCATTCTAGAACATTCCAAGTTGTTAACAAGATAAAATCTGCTACTAAAATTATTATAGAGACAATGTGGTAAACATCAGGTAGACTTGGTTTATCATTGTGAAATATCATTGTTCTAGACCCATACCCAAATAAATATATTTACCTTTATTGATGATTATAATATTTAAATTACTCTCATAGAAAAATATTAATTATGTATTATTTATTTATAAAATATAAATAACATCAGTGTCCCTAGTCAGATATACAGTGAACTTGATTTTAGACAAGGTCAAGTCCAAAATAGAATGATACCTATCACATAATCATGAAATAAACCTAAGCAACAATACAAATTAAATTTAAATAGTCATGGATTTTATTTTATTGTTTAACTGGACTATTATGAATAAAACACCACAGTACCAGGCAGTACATTTAATAAGATGGGTATGGTCATAGATTTAATTTAATTATTTAATAGTACTATTGTGTATAAAATACCACAGTATAAAATGGTCTGAGATATAAGTTAACCCATTTTATTTTGGCACTCATGAACAACACATTGTGAGGAAGTGTTGTGAAAAAAGTGAGGTCTGAAAATCAAAGAACATTTCAAAATATTTTCATGACAGGTATTTCACAGTTGTCAGTTGGAGAGAATACATTAACCTTGCAAAAAGTTTTGTAAGCCTTGATGGAGAGTTGCCTTTTTGGTGATGGCAATAACCATGATGAGAGTGACAAGGATTATGATTATTTGTAGCAGTGCAGTATTAGTAGTATTAACAGTCCTTCTATTTTTTTTCAAATTTTCACTCATCTTAGGTAAAACATCTGAAGCTTCATTGTGTTTGTATTGCTCTTTTTCGATGAGGTCATTATCAGTCTGTTTGCTATCTGCATTTATGACAAAATAAGTTAATATAAGAACTAACAGACAGTAGAAGGAAAGACTGAAACAATGAGATAATGAATGATTCTAAGGCAACAAATTCACTATGCATTCAAATTAGATTTAGTACAGGTACCTTGGGGTCTTAATTAGATCAGAATGAAATATAAGATCTAATTTGGAGATAATGGCTTATCATGTCATTTTAGATACTTACATGTATTAATAACTTATATGTTTTGATCCAAATCATAAACCATTTACCTGGTAGATTAAATTATTTCAGTCATAACAAAGACTTGGCTGGAGATCAATATAAATGTGAACACTATAGCAACTAACTGTATCCCTGGTAAAGAGCTTAAAAGTGAATGGTGATTAGTGTGTATGTGAAATAGTTATAGTAACACTGATCAGCATATTTTGAAGTGGTCAATGTAGCTTTTACAGTGAATTGCCTGTTAAAAAAGTCTTTGTGTTTTTTTTCAGTTTAGTAATACATTTACAACACTTTTAGAGAAAATGGGCACATATACATATGATCAGAGATTTAAAAGAATCAACTTGTCCACCTTTCAGGATAAGCCCAAGTTTTGTTTCCAAGGTACTTCCCTGTAGTCAAGTCCAAAAAAGGTACTTCCCTGTAGTCAAGTCCAAAATACTGAGAGGGAGAAAGTATCTTGTTCCTGAGTCATGTTCAGCAAGTGTTATACCCTATGATCCCACCAGACACATATATCAGTACATGTACCATTATTTAGTGGCTGTGTGTGCTTTTTATATTATAGAACTTGCCACAGTTTCTTCTAACATGCATCATTTCAATTTCATGGTCAGTCTTGCTTTTAATCATGCTGACATGATAATATGAATATTTACTATTCAAGGTCTGTTTTGGTAAATAAGGAACAAATATTTATATTGTAAGTTACTGTTACATTTTAATTCTAATATTTTTACATATCCAGGATTTGTGGCATAAGTTTTAGGTCCTAACATAGCCACTGGCAGTTTATTAGTTTAATTAGCTTGACAAAGTTTGTTTTGATGTTTTTGACAATATTAAGCAGAGTAGGTGTTAATTGTTAATAATATAACTTGCAAGATTTCTTTAACTGGTATGTTTGGAAATAAAAAGCAATCATCTCTAATGATTAACCACCAGTTGGAATTTATTTAAAGCATGGTTTTTGTTCCGAAAATGTAGCAGCCACAGGTGATGTTATGATCTGTTGTTTACTAATAGGAAACAGACACACTTATTGCTTGGAAAACAATTAAATGGATAACATTAAGTTTCTTCCACTTCAAAAGTTGGCTTGTCAAATATTTTGATGCATGTCACCATTATCAAGGTGACTTGACATAATTGTTAAGTTAATTGATAAAATAAATGTTCCTAAATCTAGCATAAATAAATCATTCCATGCAGTCTAGCTTTCGTTATTATTGATGTAATTGATTACATGAGTCTGCTATCTTGTCTAGGCTTCCAAATCCCCCTAAAGGAAGCTTGATGAAAATTTTTAGGTCAGATGCTGAGATTTTTTTAAAATTTTTTTTTAGGATGATTAAGTTGTTTATGCTCTTGTAACTGTGTATGCATTCTAACCTTTTCTCATCTATCCACATTGTATTATTTTGTATTATTTACACATATTTTGGCATGTGATACAAAAAAACTAAAAAGTAAACAAAAGTTAAAATAAATATCAAACTATTTCCATAAAATATTCCACATTTTATCTTATTTTTGGAGATATGGGAAGCTCAGGTTTTCCAAGGCCAAGTTAAGAGTTCCAGTCAGCTTGCCCAGGGCATGCTGACTTATAAAATATGTAAACCCTATCAGTATGCACTCCTCATGTACTTGCATATATGAAGACACTTTTCTTGTCTGTTATAATACAGACTAACTTTGAGATTGTACAGATCAATAGAGTCTTTAAACTCATGCACTGATTATTTTCTCCAGACAGGCCAACACAGATTTCTTATGCAGCTTGATGCATTGTAATTTAATCTTACTAATACATATATAAAGGCAACTGTATGTAACCATAATGGGGATAATCTTATTTCTATCAACTATGAAAGTTAAATCTTTAGGAAAAACAGAATAATTTAGTTTGTTAGATAATTTATACAAATGTTACATACAAAAGAATTACAATTATACATTGCAAGAAACATGGTTATGGATAAGCTCATCTTGGATACATAGACTTAATAGGAATAAAGCATGTAAACTTATTTTCTGTTTCCTCTTGAGACTCCTTGTCTAACAGTACATCTGTTCATGACTTGACTATTTTAAAAAATTGTTTATAAATTATGAGGCAGTCTTCTGTGTCCATGTTTTTACAATGGTTTGATTTTAATTGGGATTGGCATGTTAGCTTTAGATTTTAATTTTTCTTTATTCTAAAACAAATAACTTAAGTGAAGAAAGGGGCCATGCCTGAACTCGAAGAAAACGCACAGGATCCACTTCTTAAGGAGCTTTATCAGTGCCACCATTCAGCCTGTTAAGAAATACACCAATACATCTTTTTTCTTGTTTCAAAACTAGTAATATTGTTGGTATATTTATTGTACATGACAGGATCTTTGAACTGAGAGTTGCACCTGAAGCTGATTTTTGCTTACTTGTTCTTGTTTCATATATTTTCTTGTCAGTTTGTGTGTAGTGGCCCTTGCTGATCAAGTGGTCAAAGGCACTTGCCTATCCAGATTACTCACACATCTTGACCCAGCATGAGTTTTAGTCTCCACCAATGTGGGTATGTGAGAAAACTTAGCTTCCTGTGGGTCAGTAGTTTTTCCTGGGGTTTTCCAGACAACCTCCACTGGCCACCATATATAACCTTTCATGTGCTGAAAAATGGTGTTTAACCCCACAGAACCCAAGCCATTACTGTGTAGATAGCACATTCATTTTAAACCTCTTTTCCAATGTAAAGCATTAGACATACCTTATTTTGTAAAGGTGGATTCTTAACCATTGTTTTGTTTAGCAGCTTATTACTCTTGTTATATGCTTTAGTTGGGATATTTAGTTTCACCTTGACTTTGTCATAATAAGTATAACCTAAAGCTTTTGTTAAGATATATATCTCAAATAGATTTCAGAGGAATCCATTAGTATCTTGTTATTTAGACCTTTTCAGTTTTATCTGTGTCACACAATCAATTTGAATGAATGGTATAATGGGGAAAGTGGCCTCATGTCAACTTCATACAGTTATTACCCCCTGCAGACTCCAGGATATATAATAGGTTCATTGTGCCAATCTGTATGTCAGAATAGATGACCAGTAGAGGTAAAAGCCAAAAGAGTTCAGTGGATGGCATCATGGTCTTTTTACTGGAAGGTCATGGACATGAATGCCACCATTGGGTTAACCCAGATGATTTACTTCTGTGAGTCCCTGGCAAGGCACATTACTCCACTTGCCTCAACACTCTGTTGCCTAATAGTGTTGCTGTGCTACAAAACAGTAAATGAAAAAATACAATGCATTTGTTAATCTCATAGCACTAAAATGACTAATTAACCAGCAAATCTGACATGTTTGTAAGTTTTCATGGTAATAATGTGTTGACTTATAATTACTGCAGCCTTATTTTCATGGTGATCATATCGGTATAAAGAGAATCAATACTTTATCTGCATTGTCAAGATTTATTTAAAAAACTGCCTTTTATGAAATCACTGAAAAGGCATGAAAAAACTAACACAATAATTGAAATGTCCATTATTTTGTGCCATTTCTTTTGCAATTCTCTACTCAAACTTGACAGTATATTCAAATACCATAGAATTTTGAAAAGAAAAATGTAATCTGTGTACACAGGAATTTGAAAAGAAATATCCTCTTTAAAAAAACAAAATCAACAATTTGAATGATTTGTTTGCTTATCTACAACTGTGATAAATAATTCCAAAAATTTAGAAGAAACTACATATACAGGACTAGCCTGTATTTATGTATTTGTTTATTCCTTGATTCTGTCAATCAGGTCATTTTTAATGACAGCTACTTCAGAAAACCTGTCAACTTTGGTCATTAGTCTTGCTAAGTTCAAGTACTAAAATTATGTCTACCATCACACAACTGACTCAGATTTTTTAAACAAATTATATTTAAGCTTTTTTTGATGTATGTTAGATTCATATATGTATTCTTTAAACCAACAACCCTAAAACATAGTTGAAGGGATCATCTGTGTGGAAAAATTACCAAAAATTCTGTGTTTGTGAAACACAAATCCCTGCACACAGTGCTGGATTTAGACAAAGCGAGGCCCTAAGCTATGGAAAGCTATAGAGGCAATATTTGGAATAAAATAAATTTGAGGGGACCCTTTAGACTGAGTTCAGACTTTGGGGCCCTAAGCTGTAGCTTGTTTAGCTTATGCCTAAATCCTGCCTGCACATTTTGACAGTTTGAGTGTAGGTCACTGAAGGTAAGGACAGCCTAAAGAGAAAATGTTTGGGAGCTGAATATGTCTTTTCATGTGCAGGCACAATGTAGATGATTATAGGGCTTGGGGAGTATGAAATGACCCCAGATCCAAGATGTATAAGATCTTTCCTTGACTGGTAAGTGTGTAGATATGTGTAACAGGGATGGGTGGGTGGGATTTAAACATTAAAGCTTCCTTAATTGATTTGGTGATCATTAACTAGGAAATGACCTCTCAGTGTTATTACCCAGTGTGGAGGATAGATGGAATGTTAACAGATAGTTGAGCAAGGCTATTGAAAGAAATAAACAACTACAAGCCCCCTTTACCAATAAATAAAAATAAATTTAATCAGTTAATACATAACTAAAATTTAACCTTTCAATCCAACAGATATACAGTGATAGAATTTAATCACTGTGTTCAATTGATATCATATTACAAGTGGTGAATTTAATGAGTACAATTCCACGCTTTGATAGCATCACCTGATGTCTGTCTCTTGTCTTGTTTCTATGTCTTAAGCATGTGCTTTTTGGTCCTCCTATTCTGATCCTTGGCTATTCCAACATCTGGTAGATGTGGATTTCCCTTGTCTTGTTTCCATGTCTAATGTGTGCACTTTTAACTCCAGATATTACTTTGTCTTTGCTCTCTCTCAATGCCATTTCTTTCCACACAAACCTATGTCCTAGCACTATAGCCTGTCTTCATTTTTAAGACAGCTATCTGGCCTCTACTATGAGGGAAAATACTATTCTCAAGTTTCCCAAGGAGATGGACTGGTTGTCTTCTTACAAGGCAAGACTTGAACTAAAATATTCTGAGCAAGAGGTACCCTAAATTTTCAGTCTCCCAAAGTGTATGCCCTTAATAACCAATCAGAATAACTGTTCCTAAAATTCTCCCCAAATAATAATGTCTTTCATCAGCCTAAAATATGCTGCAATTAGCTTTCTTTGAAGATCAATTCGATTTAAAATCCTCTTCTAATCAATATGGTAGGTGATTCTAATGCACTGCATGTCACTGTACCGTTAAAACAACCTGGTTAATGCTATTGAAGCTTAAACATAGGACCCTCTTATGTTTCAAAGATGTTGTTGTTGTTGTTGTTGTTGGGCTTAACGCCATTTTTCAGCACACGATAGGCTATTCATGGCAGCCAGTATTAATGGTGGAGGAAGAAACCGGGAATTCACCGGAAAGAACCACCGACCCATGAGAAGCTTCTGGCAAGCTTTCTCACATATGTTTCAAAGATGAAATAAGAAAATATTCAGATGAAATAAGAAACTAATCATTGAATTTTCTCAAGAACTTTTATGGCTTGGCTATGATAACTTAAAACACAATTTATTCAAGCTTAAGTTTCAAAAGTCTTGAAAATTTGCCACATTACAGGCATAGTGTGGGGATCACAAAAGCTTTCAAGTTCATGAGCCAGAGTCGAAGACCATGATGTTTATTGAACTGTCATGTGGATAGTGCATGTATCTTTGTCTCCCTTTTAATGATCAAGATACAGAGATTTGTTAAATTTAGAGTACCGAAAAAAGGTTGAGGTTGGAGAATGTCTCCTGGGTTAGTACAAAATGCAGCTTTGCTGGAGTAGAGATAACTCCAATGACATGGTTATTTGCATGTATATATTTGACTCTTCATGCATATGTAGTGTGCAAGCTGTCACTCAGGAGATAAATCCATAGGGTGTTAAATGGATACCAGGGTAAGATTAGTTGCATGTATAAGTGTATCTTTTAATGCCTAGAAAGTGTACTACTTGTTATATGGTGGGGACCTCGATTATAAGGTTCCAAGTTATTTGAGTGAGGGGCTGACTGGGGGTGGGGGTGGAACAGGGATGGACCCATGAATCAAGGTCAGTTGCATGCAAAAATTTGCTTTGTCATGCAGAAATGTAAATGAATCTAAAAGGTGGAGATCTCAATAGTTTCAAGGTTATAACCAAGGTGACTAATTAAGTCATTGGTGTAGAGCTTGACCAATAAATGCTTGTATCCATTTGCCTTTTCATTAAGTATATATAGTGTGGGTATGTTATGGATAGATTAACTGTGTTGCAATATCGCAAACTTATATGAAAGCATATGGATAAAAAAAGGCTTAGTATTTAAAGACATCTCATGGTGTCTAGTTGGGTCCTAATTGAAAATGATACCAATCTGGCCAACAACACAGCCACCTTAAAAATCGTGTTATCACTACTCCTCCTGAAGTCATATTGATATGAGGTTTTCACCAGAAGACTTTTTGTGGTATCTCATAAGTTGGTCCAAAATGAAAATGGTACAGATCTGGTGTCAAATATGGTCATCACAGTGGGGGCCATCTTGAAAATCTTGTGCTTTATCAACATGGTGTTTTCATTTAAAGACTTTGTATGATGTCTAGTTGCTTCAGAAAAAAAATGTTGCTGATGTAACATTCAACGTGCCCACTATTGCAGGCATCTTGAAATTCACTACGCCTCCTAGACAGAAGGTCATATGACAAAGGGTTTTCACCAAAATACTTCTTATGGAGTGCATTTGATTATAAATGAAAATAGTGCTACACAGTGGCCAACTTGAACATTTTTTAATGCTATTTCTCCAGAATGGAAGTTGGTATCAACATGGCTTTTCATTAAAAAGACTTCTTGTGATGTCAAGTTGGTTCTAAAGACAATGTTGCTGACTTGACATTCAATATGACCATCACATATCCATCTTGAAAATCATGTTATTGCTATTTCATCTGAACAGAAAATTACATTAGCTGGGAGTTTCCAATAGAAGAATGATATAGGCTCAGGGTTTCCACTGGAAGAATGATATAGGCTTATGGTTTCCTTTAAAAGACTTCTCATGATGTCTAGTTGGTTCCATATAAAAATGGCACCAATCTGATTTGTCTAGCTGTTTCTATGAAAATGATGAAAATCTGATGTCCAAGATTGTTATTGCCACCGTTTCTGAAGAAAATGTCATATTGATGTGGGGTTTACACCAGAAGATTTCTTATAATGTTTGATTGGTCCTAAATAAAAGTGGTATTGTTACACATCCAGTATGGCTGCCACTGCAGCCATCTTGAGAATTGCTACTCTTCCTGAATGGATGTTCATGTTAACAAGTTGACTTTGCTTAAAGACTTCTTATTATGGCTAGATGGTGCAAATCAGGCTTCCAATATTTTTACTTCCTTGACCATGTAAATAATCTTGTTAACAGTAATCATTCTGAACAGATGATCATATCAGCATGTTGTTTTCATTGAAAGACTTCTCACACATGATGTATGGTTTGATCATAAAACAAAATTGTACCAATCTGACCTCAAATATGGCCACAACAATGGCCATCTGGAAACACCTTGGTATCACTACTTCTCTTAGATGGCTGATCATATCAGTATTGGTCTTTCACCTGAAGTCTTCTTATGATGTCTAGCTGGTCCTAATGGAAATAATGCACATCTCATATATCTAATATGGCCATTCAAAAATATCCTGTTGAAATTCTTGTTATTTCTGAAACATAAAGTCATATCAACATGGTGTTTTCAAACCATAGAGCTACAGTGGCCATCTTGAAATTGTTGTTATCACAGTAAATTTTCAAGAATGGATGTCATTTCAATATGCTGAGGTTTGCATTAAGAAGACAGCTTATCACGTCTGGTTGATTCTAAATTAAAATGGTGCTGATCTGATCTCCAATATGACCACATGAGCTTGAAATCTTGTTATTCCTTACTCTAATTACATGGAAAGTCATTTTGTCATGTGGTTTTCATCAATAGAGTTCTTTTAGAATCCTGTAGGTCCTAAATCAAAATTGTGAAACTGACCTTAAATATGAAAATATTGTTATCATTACTTCTCTACAATTGATGGATATATGTATGTGGGTTTTTTACAGTTAGACTCCTTGTGATACTTAGTAGACACTAAATACAAATGGTGTCAGTTGTAGATCCAAAATGGCTGCCATGATGGCTGCCTTGAAAATCTTGTTGTTTCCCCTTCCAAATGGATAGTCATATTGACATGGGGTTTCAACCAGAAGGATGTGTAATAATATTTGCTTGATCCTAAATGAAAATGTCAGTCTGACATCCATTATGTTTAACACAGCAGTTAATTGATATCACTAAAGAATAGTAAGATGGTTTCAAGATTCAGAAGATAAAAAGATGTAATTGTGAATACATGTATGTACAAATTATTTTTGCCCAATAAAACACCTTTCCCTAAAAGACTCTTATTTTTAGTTTTGAAAAAGGTTCCATGCCCCCTTCCATTGACCTATCTAGGCAACTAAAAATATCCAAACAAATTCTTGCTTTTTTCCTTCTCATTTTGCCTTTTGAAGCCAAATAATATCTATAAGCACAGGTTTAAGAGCGTGTATCTGGTTTGTGACCAAATTAAATATAAGCAGTTTTTTTTGTAGTAACTTAGTGTCTACATTTTTTCATACACAGTTATGTTGTAAATAATCCTCCCATACAAATCCTAATTATTCTGTCATAGAGTTGTTGCACAGAAATTCTTGATGTATTTAAACTTTTTAAATAGTTGTCCATAGGAATCAGCAAAAAAATTTAAATAATATTTGTACTGATAAATATATAATTTTAGACATTTTTTCAAATCCTACTGAAAACTGCACAGACCTAGATCTACTGTTATATATTGAATTGGCAGGTCTGGGTCTGTGCTGTTTGTTAAGAGTAATCAGTAGAACAAAACATGTCTTGATCTGCTGGTGTATTATGTGATGGTAGATTTGGGCAGTTTGACTTAAAGGCAAGTATTTTACAGTATTGGTATGCCTTGATTGAAGTATACATATTATGACTTTAATCAGCCTAAGTCTGCTAGCATCTAAAATCTGTATGGACATTATTGAAAAAGCTACTCATATGAGAGATTTTTTTTTCATCAATGTAAATCATATTGATTTCAGATGCTCAAGCTTGAGAGATGACCTGTGTTCCCATTCTTGTATTGATAAAGGTAGTCAGGTCAATATTAAATCACACACACACACACACACACACACACACACACACACACACACACACACACACACACACACACACACACACACACACACACACACACACACACACACACACACATACACACACTGAGCCTGACAAATCCAGTATTTGTCTTAATTAATCATAACTGATATCTTAATCACCACAAACAATAAATTGCCATTGTAATATATCATTATCATGTTGTGCTATTGTAATATATCATTATCATATTGTATGTCATTGTAATATAACATTATCATATTGTATGCAATTGTAATATATCATTATCATATTGTATGTCATTGTAATATAACATTATCATATTGTACGCAATTGTAATATATCATTATCATATTGTATGTCATTGTAAAATATCGTTATCATATTGTATGTCATTTTTCAAAGACTTTATTGAATTTTTGATGGTGTACAATAATATTCTGCCATACAAGACATTTTTTAAAGCATTTTGTTTTTGCATAGTTGATTTTTTTTTTACTGCATGTTCAAAAGGTATAAAGAGATCATACCACAATACCATAAATTCTACTGAGAAAGGTAATAATATTTTTTTGGTGGAAATCCCATAAAGTCTTGGTAAATGTCCCTCAGATGCCAAAAATCTTGGTATAAATGGTCATATGTTTAAACTTTTGGACACACAAATATTCTAGTCTGATGTAGACTACTTTATGGTAGGGAGTCAGATGTAAACCACTTCATTATAGGAAGTCAGATGTAGACCACTTTATCATAGGGAGTCACATGTAGACTACTTTATGGTAGGGAGTCAGATGTAGACCACTTTATCATAGGGAGTCAGATGTAGACCACTTTGTGGTAAGGAATCAGATGTGGACCACTTTATCATAGGGAGTCAGATGTAGACTACTTTATGGTAGGGAGTGAGATGTAGACCACTTTATTGTAGGGAGTCAGATGTAGACCATTCTTTGGTAGGGAGTCAGGTGCAGGTAACAGTGAAAGAATGGAGGATGACTTCTTTCATTTCCACTACTTTATGGTAGGGAGTCAGATGTAGACCACTTTATCACAGGGAGTCAGATGTAGACCACTTTATGGTATAGAGTCAGATGTAGACCACTTTATAGTAGGGAGTGAGATGTGTACTATTTTATGATAGGGAGTCAGATGTAGACCACTTTATGGTAGGGAGTCAGATGTAGACCACTTTATCATAGGGAGTCAGATGTAGACCACTTTGTGGTAAGAAATCAGATTAGACTACTTTATCATAGGGAGTCAGATGTAGACCACTTTATCATAGGGAGTCAGGTGTAGACCACTTTGTGGTAGGAAATCAGATGTAGACTGCTTTATCATAGGGAGTCAGATGTAGACCACTTTATGGTAGGGAGTCATATGTAGACCACTTTATCATAGTGAGTCAGATGTAGACTAATTTATGGTAGGGAGTGAGATGTAGACCACTTTATCATAGGGAGTCAGACGTAGACTACCTTATGGTAGAGAGTCAGATGTATACCACTTTATCATAGGGAGTCAGATGTAGACCACTTTATGGTAGGGAGTCAGGTGCAGGTAACAGTGAAAGAATGGAGGATGATTTCTTCCATTTCCATGAGTCTGCAGGCTGCATGCTTGGCAATGTTGAGGAATAACTTTGATGTTTTAGCTGAGTGGTATTATCTATAATGACATTGGCTTGTGAGTGAAGTTTTTTGTCTCATAATTGTGTCATGACAAATGACCATGAATGTTTTAAACAAGAAAGTGATAAAGGTAATGGAGGAAGACCCAGAACAATAAGAATTTGATTCTAAACTTGTAATGTAAAAGTTTCTTAAAGTTTTTGTTAAACAAATGTGAATGTATTATGCTGTGTTGCTTCAAAATGAAAATTTCAAAGAAAGGTGAATGGAATGTGACAATTTTGTTTTTTCCTCTAGTGCCATGGAAAATGTTTTAATTTGAAATGAAAGTAAGCTAAGTAAATAAATTAACATAGAAAATAAACTTCACTCTTCACTGGTTCCTTCTAAGCTGCAAAAAATACCCCTCAAGAATGGCAGGGTGACAGTATTGATAATTGTTACAGTAATATAACAACATCACAAACCGAAAACTACTGTCAGTTTTCAGTTGTCTTAGATTTTCATTTTTTTTATAATATTATATATTTCACATTGAATAAGCATTAACAATATGATGACACAACAGACATTTGGAATTCAATTAAAAATATTCATGTTAAAATACACTAATAATTTATATCAAGATTTTGGTGGCTGTTATTTAACTGAGCTTTAAAAACATAATAATCAGCATTGAAGGTCATTGTAACTTGTTACAAGATCTGAAATTTGTAGACCATTCTCATATGGTGTGTAGAAAGACTTGTTGAATAGTTCTTATATGAAATTTAGAAAGATCTGTTAACTTCAGAAAAAAAGTTTTAACTAGCCAGGAGCAGTATATCATTTGATCTTTAAAAGATTACTTTCAATGTATATCACCTTGTTGTGACAGTTAGCTGGCAGTAGTGTCATTATTGTGCTATGGTAATTACATACAGGTGAAAAGAAATTGATCAGTCATACATTTTCTGTTGGGCTGTGACTATTAGTATCTTCATATGAATTAGAATTTCAGTATATTATTACTACCCAAGAAATCCAATGAAACCTGATATTAACAGTTTGTATCACTGGTAATAGATAAACATTCACTGCTTGCTGAGTTTGGACATCATTGTATCACTGGTAATAGATTGATAAGCATACTCTGCTTGCTGATTTTGGACATCATGATTATGTTCTTTATGTATAAAACACATGCTGACAGTACATCACTACCTCACTTTAAGGCCCTTCATTATAACATGGTTTCTATTATAAGGTGGGTATAGACATGAATTCCATCCATTTATTTGGTGGTAGAATTATAGGCATCAAATACTTCATTATAAGGCAGTCTCACTCAAAGGTGATATCCTCTGGCTTGCATGAACAGTGTTATAATGAGGTGATCTAACCATAAGGTGATTTACTCTGTGGCTTCCAAATTGGACTGTGTTATAATGAGGTGCATTCTTTAAGTGAACATAGTAATATTTTAGGTCTCTTAAATGTAATATATTTGAAGTCACTATTTTTCACAGTTTCATAAGCAGCAGAGCTGTAATAAATATAAAATTTTCTTATTCAAATATTCATTGATGTATTTGGATAGGATTTGATTATTCATTGATGTATTTGGATAGGATTTGATTATTCATTGATGTATTTGGATAGGATTTGATTATTCATTGATGTATTCGGATAGGATTTGATTATTCATTGATGTATTTGGATAGGATTTGATTATTCATTGATGTATTTGGATAGGATTTGATTATTCATTGATGTATTTGGATAGGATTTGATTATTCATTGATGTATTTGGATAGGATTTGATTATTCATTGATGTATTTGGATAGGATTTGATTATTCATTGATGTATTTGGATAGGATTTGATTATTCATTGATATATTTGGTTAGGATTTGATTATTCATTGATGTATTTGGATAGGATTTGATTATTCATTGATGTATTTGGATAGGATTTGATTATTCATTGATGTATTTGGATAGGATTTGAATATTCATTGATGAAAATATAGCTATCAAATCCATTCTATTTTCTTTGTCCTAACTTTGGTGTTTTTTGACACCTTCACCTCCAGACAAGCCAAATTGAAAACATTGAACTCAGTCATCTATCTATTCAAATGATATTTTAGATGTCTTAAAAAATGAAACCTTAGGTGTTATTTTCCCCATTTATCTTCAAACTCAGTATGACCATAAATGTAACAGCTGAGGAGTAACTATTATCGAAAGGTAAAGATAGAAGAAACTTGGTTACTTGTTCATTTAACAGTGGGTACACTTTAAAAAAAATGTTCACAATCAAAGTTCCAATGGACAGCTGGAGAATTTAATTAACTTTGGGTATGTTGATTCAACCCTTTGAATTTGTCAGACTTGTCCAATGAGATGACATTTTGACTGACAAAAAAAATTCCTTAAGTGGAAATTGAGAGTTTCTTCTGATAACTTTAGGAAGCTATATTCAAACTTAATAAATATTAATAATTGTTTTAAGTGAAACTTATACACAGTGACAGACTCTTCCTGTACGATGTGCAAAATAACCTTGTGGGTTTCTTATGATCAACAGTATAATATAATCTCTGCCTACTAAGGAACAGAAGGGAACCAGTTGCATCAGGGTAAAACTAAGGAACAGAAGGGAACCAGTTGTATCAGGGTAAAACTAAGGAACAGAAGGGAACCAGTTGCATCAGGGTAAAGAGTGATCTCAACAACAGTTACATTTTTTCATAAAAGGCACAGAGAAAAACTGAAGTAAACCTGGTAAATATTCAAATTATGGAGGTAATTTAAGTTTGTGCTAATGCAAAACAAAAGCCGAGTCTAAGAAAGCTCCATTTTAACATCAAAGTTGCCTCAACTTCTACGGCTTCAGTAGTTTGGTTCCAAAACCATGCCAGCTGGCACATGCATGCATGTACATCTCAGTGATATGAAGTTGATTTCTGTATTAGTTACTTTTAAGAAATAAAGAAATTGACAGTGTTCAAAACTCAAGATTTCATCTCGAGCAGATAATAATCCATGTTTCTCAGGACAGAGCAAACAAGATCATGACCCTGTTGTATGTGTTGAGAACCTAGACCATGTTGTTGGTTTGTCCTATCTTTCTCTGCAGTGGACCTTGCAGTCCTCAGTGGACTTGGCTTCCCTAGGCAGACTGTACCTGTTTCCTATTTAGTTTCTTCTACTGATGAAATATAAACTGCATACAGACCTTTTCAATGTGCAAATTTCTCAAGGCTTGGATTTCCACCATTATCTGATTTGTTGGAATGATAGGGATGCATCACATTTAGGTGAAAACTCATCTAAAGCCAGAAGGACTGATTCTTCAGGGTTTGTGGCCTCAGGAAGAATCTCCACTCCAATAGTTTGGAAATGAGGGCACTGTTCTTAACCCTTCATGTTGTGCTCACCAGGTAAGTGGTAGCTGAGTGATGGTCTCCTTTGACAACACATGATTGGTAATGTACCTAAGTAGACAAGGATGTACACATGCACCTTCTCTCTGTGTGGAGGCTGAACCTCCTTTGCTGACCAGCCTAGGAATAGATTACCATCAAAGTTCCATACAGACAATCTGTTTAGGAGTTGGAAAATAGGCCACACAGAAAAGACTCCACATCAATCCATAGCAGATTCCCAGTGGCCAGCCTGAAGTGTGATCATCCGTTTGCTATGCATTCCCAATCCTCAGTATGATCCACAGGTACTTCAGATTTATAACAGATCTGACCAGGGAATTCCTGCTGCAAAGACTGATGTCTCATCACTCACTAATACCTAGATGGAATCTCTCTTGTGCCTTGTGGTCTCTAATTAAAAAAACCCTATAAACTTTTGTGAATGGCTTCCTTTGAAAACCTTAATCTCAAGATTGTGTTACTGTTCTCTTTTGTGTCTGCAAGATGATGGAGCAAGATTCATGCTCTGTTTATAGAGCATGGATGTATACAATTCAGTGGAAACTATCCTTTGCCATCTAGGTTTTCTTTTTCTTGCAAAGAACCAGCTCCAGTCCCAGTTGAGATCGACTCTGGGGATGATCAAGACAGATTTTTACGTCCAGTTGGAGCTATCAAGAAAGTTTATCAGTCCCTTACTGAGAGGGATTTTATTTTATTAATGAAAATTAAAGCCATCGAGGATCCAGCTCATTCAAGGAAGATATAATGAAAGCCACGTTTTGGATATGATACACACTGTCTTTTCCTTGTACTATCACTCATTGGCTCACCCAAACAAAGGTATATTTTCTTAGGTCTGATTGTCATAATTCAAAAAGTGGCTGTTTAGATGGTTGTAGTCTTCTATTCTACAGTGAAGGTACATATTCTTTGTATTGTATGTGAGGTATAAAACTAATTTCAAGAATGTAATACCTGCCTGTTGCTATTACCCCAGATTTCCTCCTCCTCCCACTTGGCACTGGTGTCTCACTAGTTCAGACTTTATCCTGAAAGGTGGCTATAGGGTGGACTAGGGTTGTTTTGGAATTCTAGAACTTTCCAGTCACTCTATGAAAGGGTAAATTCTTATGATAAGAATATTTTCCAGCTGGAAAAGAGCTAACTATGCAATAATAACAGGTAAGTATTACGTCTTATAAAATAGTTTTACCCATAAAAAAAACTCCATATATTTGCAGCCTATTTAATCCTACAAGCATCAAACCTTTTTAACATAACACTATGCTGAATAGCACAACTTGTTCATAATTACTAGTTTTATTCAACATGTAACATATTTTATCAAAAAAGTCAGTCAATGAGTCCTATCAGAAAGCAATTATCTTGACATTATGTTTTGAAATTGAATGTCTCATCTGAATCAGGATATTTTAAGTGTACATTCATCTTATTATCACTTTAATCAGATTTTAATTAACATCACTAGAATGAATAATAGAATATTTCTGTTCCACCTTATTGATTTAGGGTGTTGCTGGAAGCAACAACTAATCAAGTTTAGGTCAGCTCACAACATGGCTCTACATGCAAACCTTATTCTTATTTTGAATTTGAATGTACAGTATATGGCCAAATACAAGATCCCTACTATTAAAATCTGAGATGCTTTTGCTATAATAAAAAAAAATTATTATTGCTATTATTATTGATATTATTCCCTTTATATCTGTACAACATAATGTTAATTGTGCATGATTGGACATGAAAGGAAAGAGACTGAACATTTATGCATCTTTTTGATGCGAGATTAATCAGGTCATTCATATGCTTCCAAAAAAGTATCTTATAAACATAGATCAATCTGAATCAAGTGGAATAATTCACTTATTGTCATTGTAATTGGTGAAATGTGATGAATTATACCAAGGCCTGTTGTACTTGTGCATTTCAATACTACCTACTTTAAATTGTTTAACAGATCTTAGTTTTAATATTAGTCTACATGTCTTTTCTGTTGGACTATGCATATTATCTCTTTGAAGGATTTTGAAAATGATATGTTAGTTTAAATTAAACCATCTCATCGGACACCGAACTGTTAACCAAATTTTGAAAACTGAGACTCAATCTAAGACCTAAAAGTCCTGAAGAGGGAAATACTGCATATATTTGAGTTTTATTACCTAGATATGTCAAATTATGATGGATTTTGCAACAGTTACGTGTTTATTATTGTTTTATTACCTATATATGTCAAATTATGATAAATTTTGCAACAGCTATGTGTTTATTATTGTTTTATTACCTAGATATGCTCTAGATTGAAATACATTGCCATGAATGGATAATTCTTATTCACTGATAACAGCTTTTTTTGGTTGTGTCTGAAAAGGTAGCTGTGTTTAACTAGCTAACAAGATTAAAAAAAGTTGCAAAGTCACTTAAATATAAACTTTTCTGTTTCTTTCATTGACATGTAAAAGAAACTTTTAAAATAATTTTGAGGTATTTATTTTTAGGGTATCTTAATGTTAACTCAACAAATTTATAGTTGGAAATGTGATCTCTGAAGATAAAAATTGGTTCAGTCTTATAATCATAGGGCACCAGATATTCAGTTTAATGTTTTAAAGCTTAGTTGTAATCTTACAGCTATTTTATAAATAATACTGATAACCATAATATCTTCTTCTCAGTTCAGTTAAACCAACAAAAGAATTGCTAGGAAAAGCATGCTGTTGTTAAAATCCCATGGAGATTGATAAATTATGGATTGCTGTTTTCTTGGTTACAGTCTGCCCACTTAGAAGAAGCAAATGTATATACAATTAAAATATATTACATAATTTTATGTAGTAGAATATCTTATCATTGAAATGAGACTGTTTTTGCAATGGTACATAGCTACAGGCCAGTATTTATCTTACCTCTGTGTTTACAATGATACATGGCTAAAGGGTGGTATTTACCATACAATGATACATGGCTACAGGGTGCTATTTATTTATCATACCTCTGTGTATACAATATGCATGGCTACAGGGTGGTATTTACCATACAATGATACATAGCTACAGGGTGGTATTTACCATACCTCACTGTATACAATATGCATGGCTACAGGGTGATATTTACCATACAATGATACATAGCTACAGGCCAGTATTTATCATACCTCTATTTTTACAATATGCATGGCTACAGGGTGGTATTTACCATACATTGATACATGGCTACAGGGTGGTATTTACCATACAATGATAGATATCTACAGGGTGGTATTTACTATACAATGATACATGGCTACAGAGTGGTATTTACCATACCTCACTGTATACAATATGCATGACTACAGGGTGGTATTTACCATATAATGATACAAGGTTACAGGGTGGTATTATCATACAATGATACAAGGCTACAGGATGGTATTTACCATACAATGATACATGGCTACAGGGTGGTATTTACCATATAATGATACAAGGTTATAGGCTGGTATTATCATACAATGATACAAGGCTACAGGGTGGTATTTATCATACAATGATACATGGCTACAGGGTGGTATTTACCATATAATGATACATGACTACAATGTGCTATTTACCATACCTCTCTGTATATAATATGCATGACTACATGGTGGTATTTACCATATAATGAAACATGGCTACAGGGTGCTATTTCCCATACCTCTCTGTATACAATATGCATGACTACAGGGTGGTATTTACCATATAATGATACATGGCTACAGGGTGCTATTTATCATACCTCTGTGTATACAATATGCATGGCTACAGGGTGATATTTACCATACAGTGATACATGGCTACAGGGTGGTATTTACCATACCTCACTGTATACAATATGCATGGCTACAGGGTGGTATTACCATATAATAATACAAGGCTACAGGACAGCATTTATCATACCTCTCTGTATACAATATGCATGGCTACAGGGTGGTATTTACCACACAATGATACATGGCTACATGGTGTTATTTACCATATCTTTGTGTATACAATATGCATGGCTACAGGGTGGTATTTACCATACAATGATACATGGCCATAGTACACAATTAATTCACTATATTGTCTCTACATTTGTTTCTCAGTATTGAACTTTCCACTGTGTGACAATCAATACAAATCATATGTTAATCTAAAATACCTTCAAGGGTTGACCTGCATTTTTTTTGAGAGGCTGAATTGTAAACAAAACACCAGGCAACGGAACACAGATTTCACTTCCACTTCCGGATCATCACCATGACCTTATTACTCAATGTGCACTGTCGACAAAATACACACAGACAACCACAACATAAGCTCACATTTTAAAGAATAAACAATTGCCTTTAAATCCAAGAATGCCAAAATCTGACTCTAGTATCACCACCAAACTTTGACAGGAAAAAGTGATCTAAAATAGACTGGGACTACATTCGTGGGTACTGAACCGGATTTTATTAATTGTGTACTGATTCCTGAAAGGATCAATATTTTTGTCAAACTTTTCTATTTGCATTTTTTTTTGCATGCCACTACTATTTCAACTTCATACATAAAGTCTTTTGAAATTTCCTTGCAAGCGAAACACGTGACAGCTATCAGAAAGTGTGTAGTGCTGGTGTTCTATAGGGTGCAATTTGAGATCCAATTGTTCTTAAGAAACCAAAACTAAATTTGCTATATCTTCCTTAATTATAGGAATTTTTCAATGCAGTAAAAACCTAATTGTAATACTTGATAAGGCCTGTCTGAAAATATTCTTGAAATTAAAAAATATAGATATATTAAATTTTAATGAAAATTTAAATAAATATATAAATTTTAAAAACTATTATCAAAAATTAAATTTTCATACAAGTTATGACATTCAGTTTGACAAATTTAAGGCAGAAAAGTTGATTAATGAATGGTGTTTAAAACAAATGGTAGTTTAGGTCTGTTCAACTGATAATATTAATTTCAGGGGTACTGAAGCATGATAGCTCACAATGATTTTGACGGCAAATTGCAACATGCCTATCCAGATGCATATAGGTGTACATACTAAAGAAACAATGACAGGTGCTATGTTCCACATTTATTGTTTTAGGTACTTGGGCAGTTGTTTGTATAACTAATAGTCCACTCAAATTTAAAGTTTTGATGGGACCACTACCATGTTTTATAGCAAATATGCATTCCATTTTAATGCCGATAACTACAAAAGTCAACAATGCAATATGAAAATACAGTTTCAGGAAAGTTCCACCTTACTGAAAAATGATGTGAATCTCTGTCTTTGAGATGCTCTATATCAGTGTACTGATATGAACTCATCTTGGTCACTTATAGCAGCAAACTGCACATGTCCTTATGAGACCTTGCTATTACCATTGGACTACTGGAGAGCTTCCAAAATGATACAACTCTAATACTTTGTTCCAGATACCAGGCTAGACCTGAAAAGATATAATATGTTTCACTTAATTCTAAAAAAAACAGAAAGATGTAGGCAAATGAAGTTAAAATGTGTTAGAAATGGTGATTTTAAAATAACATTCAGGTTGCAAATAAGGTTAGAAAGGTAAACTTGATAGAGTGACACTCAAAGATGTGAAGCAATGGGCATGTATTAAAATGACAAATGCATCCTAAAAATAGATGAAGTTTCTACAAGCATATTTAGCCATTACAGGTTAAATAACTAATCAGGTAGAGTATGTATCATAAAGTTTAAGGCAATGTTGGAACAGTGAGGTTTGATCATTGGTGCAAACATTGATACATACCAGTATAGTGGAAAGTCAAATGACAATGTACCAAATTAAAACTTATTACTATATGCAATCCTATTCATGAAGGAAAAACAATTTTAGATATTGCGAGTGAATATAGCAAAATATGGCTACACAGATCAACTATAGGTACCAATAGATCCTATATCATCAACTAAATGTTAAATTTTCATCCTGAAAACTTGTAAACAAGGATGGATATTTGCATGTGTGGGACATATGCAATTTACTTGGTATCATCACATGTGCAAACATGATTCAAATAATCTGTTTGAACATTTTTAGCCTATTTTTAAGAGTCCTGGCTACCAAGTTATTAAGTTCAATGATTTAATGATTCAATGGAATCAGATATCAGCTGATGCTGCAATACCGCCCTCTGTCAAAGTACTAAATTGAAATGTGTTACCATATAGAGGCATATTCATGATGAAAATAACATCTTGGGATATTTTAAGTGCACACAGTCAAAACTGAGCCTTACAGATTCACTATAGGTACTATGTCAGCCTAACAATGTCAACTTTTGATTCCAAACATTACAAAATATATGCATACTTGTTCATGTCAGCTATGTAACCATATTAGGATCAGTTGTAGAAAGTTAAATTCAAATAATCTGTTTGAATATTACTTATGTAATCTTTAAAGTGTCAGATAACAAATATTATTAGTGATTAATAATGCATAAAGCAAAATGGATCATGAGAATTCTCACAATATCATCTGGGCCACATTGCTGAACTACTTCAATCAACATCTTAAAGAAACTGAACAATAAAATGGAATGCATTCTGTGTTCAACTTACATCATTTTGCTGTTTTCTTACTTGCAATGGTAAATATACCTGGGTAAAGTATATTTTACCCCCTCTGACCTGTATTTCATTCTCTGACAGCTTAATATGATTTTGTAGAGAACTTAAACAGGTTCTAGTATAAAGTCTTCATCTCTGTCCTCTCACTAAATACCCTATAACTTTGTTTATAAACAATTACTGATAGCTAGCTATACAAGCAGATATGTGTTACTCAGGAAGTCACCCCATCATAAACACATAAATTAACTGTTTGGACCCCAAATGAATAGTTTCAATGACCTAAAGGTACAAAGCAAAGTAGAATTTTGTTTTCATGTATTTTAAATGAGGGTCTCATTTTGACTAATAAAGATATTTTCTCAGATCAAATTTGACAAATATCCATCATTTGAGCTTGTATATGGTGTAGGAGTATATATATATATATATATATATATATATATATATATATATATATATATATATATATATATATATATATATATATATATATATATATATATATATATATATATGCTGATATATTTTCATATCATTCCAAATAAATATTATATATGTGTATACTTGGTGGAAAATTTTTATTTTTTGTTTTTTAAATTTCATTTAAATGTTTAAAATTAAATTATTTTTTTATTTTTAATTTCATTTTTATATTTTTAAGTCAGTATATATAACATATTAAAATTTCATGTGCATGTCATTAAAAATAAAATTTTTATATCAGTTTCAAGTGTTTACTGACAGGCCATAGTACACAATTAATTTCACTATATTGTCTCTACATTTGTTTCTCAGTACTGAATTTTCCTCTGTGTGACAATCAATACAAATCATATGTTAATCTAAAATACCTTCAAAGATGACTTTACAGTTTAGTTCTTGTCAAGGGTTGACCTGCATTTTTTTGAGAGGCTGAATTGTAAACAAAACACCAGGCAATGGAACACAGATTTCACTTCCTGGGTTTAGTTCTTGTCAAGGGTTGACCTGCATTTTTTTGAGAGGCTGAATTGTAAACAAAACACCAGGCAATGGAACACAGATTTCACTTCCTGGATCATCACCAAGACCTTATTACTCAATGTGCACTGTCGAGGAAATAAACACAGACAACCACACCAAAAGCTCACATTTTAAAGAATAAACAATTGCCTTTAAATCCTTACCAAGAATGCCAAAATCTGGCTGTAGTATCACCACCAAGCCTTGACAGGGAAAAAGTGATCTAAAAATAGACTGGGACTGCATTGTGTGTACTGATTCCACATGGTTACAGGGTGGTATTTACCATACAATGATACATGGCTACAGGGTAGTATTTACCATACCTCTGTGTATACAATATGCATGGCTACAGGGTGGTATTTACCATACAATGATACATGGCTACAGGCCAGTATTTTGTACTTGTTACCAGGCATTATTAGAACATTCCAGTATGAAAAGGGATAAGAAATAAAACTAATTATTCCTTGAAGATGTTACATGCTGTAGCTCCAATTACTGCAGACTCAGGGATTTATAATAGTCCCAGTGAACTCTTCTGCTTTTTTTGTTGTAATAGGAAACTAATAGAATCAACTTGTTTTTTGTTAGATGTTGTCATAGGCATCTAATGCAATCAGCTTGTTTGCCATCAGATGTTATAGTACGCATCTAATGGAATCAACTTGTTTGCTGTTGGATGTTGTACAAAAATGCCATAAAAGGCCTCATTGAAGATTGGTCAGCTGACCAAAAGAGCTTCTTCTTTAAATAAAGTCGTTGTTGTTGTTATTATTATTATTATTATTATTATTATTATTATTATTATTATTATTATTATTATTACTAATGTAGCCAACCTGTTGCTGTCTCATGCATTACATGATTATTTTACAGATAAATAAGTTTTGTATATTGTTTTAAATTTTGTTGTTTGTTATATTTATGGCACACCAACACATGTAGTTTATTTCATACTGATGCACTTGGAGTAAATTGCCTTGTCCAAAAACATGCCATGAAAAATATTATTATCACTCTTCCACCAGAATGAAAGGTGATATGAACACAGTTTTACTCTATGATGTCTTATCATGTCTAGCTGGTCCTAAATGAAAATGATGTCATGTCATGTCTAGTTAGTCCTAAATGAAAAAGATGTCTTATCATGTCTAGTTGGTCTTAAATGAAAATGGTGTTTTATCATGTCTAGTTGGTCCTAAATGAAAATGATGTCTTAATCATGTCTAGTTGGTCTTAAATGAAAATGATGTCTTATCATGTCTAGTTGGTCCTAAATGAAAATGATGTCTTATCATGTCTAGTTGATCCTAAATAAAAATGGTGCCAATGTGAATGCCAAATGGTGTCCATGGCAACTGTCTTGAAAATCTTATTGCTAAGTTGTATGAAGAGGGTTTATTTGCCAGAAGACATATGATGTCTAGATGGTCAGTTACAAAGGAGAACAGGTCTCAACTTGATTTCCTGCAAATTCTTTTTGACCAGTAGAGTATTAGCCACTCTGAAGTACTCTTGTTTAATGTTTTTTTACCTTCCAACTAAACAAAAGGTTGGCTAGACAAAATATGTCACTTGTTTTTAAGACTTTTACCTTCTTTTGTCTTCGTCTTTGTTTTCCATGCCTTTTTGGAAGTTTCTACAACATTTTTACCTTTTGCAATAAAACTGATACTATTATTCACATTTGATTGAATGGGTTTGATTTCCTGGGGATTGTGGCAAGTCTTTTAATTTACTATTGTTTGTTCCCTAGCCTTTGCTCAGCACTATATGGCAACAGTTATGCTTAAATGCCATTTCACACTTTACCTACCTATCTACCTACCTACCTACCTATCTATTCACCTGCATGCATGCATACATACATACATACATACATACATACATACATACATACATACATACATACATACATACATACATACATACATACATACATACATACATACATACATACATACATACATACATACATACATACATGTTAATTTGTAGTACAGTATTGGTGGTGGTGTTTAATCTCATAGTTGCAGTACTTTTTATTAGGGGGTTGCAAATACTAAATAATTATATGTGAAATAGAAGACAAATGCTTTTTAACTCCTTCCTCAAGTCTTCACTTGTTTGCTGAGTGCAGTGCTATCAGTTAATTTTACTTGTACATTACTAGGCAATTGTTATTTTCAGTTGTAAGAGAGTACTTACAACAAATGATGATAGCTAGAACATACAAAGTTCCTTTCATACCTATCTGAATGTACATCTATGAAAGAATTAGTTTGGACTAGACACAAAATATATCTGTTTTTACATAGTGGTTTGAAGCATGCAAACAGATTTAAAAATGTTAACTCTTCGGCCATGAGGCAAAGGGAGCTTATGGCATTACCCTACATCTGTCATCTTATGGCATTACCCTACATCTGTCATCTTATGGCTTACCCTACATCTGTTATCTTATGTCATTACCATACATCTGTCATCTTATGGCATTACCCTACATCTGTCATCTTTCAGCATTGCTATTTTAAGCTTCTTCTGCTGATCTGAATCAAACTTGGTAGGAATGTTTCTTTGGACATGGCCTACCAAATTTCATTTGGGATGATTCTCCTAGCTAATTTGTGGCTTCCATTGCAACCAAATTGTAGCCTAGTTTTTATTTCATCAGAACATCTAATCTAGTTTTGATTAAAGTAAGTGGGAATATTTCTTAGCACATGCTCTATAAAAATTGTACCCAGGAAGACTTATCTGCTAAATGAATAGCTTCATTAGCAACCAGATGAACATTTTATTTCATCTTTAAAATGACTGAGTAAATTCAAATCAAACTTGATAGAAGGGTTTCTTCATACATGCTGTATCTGATTTATTTTAGGGTATCTCCCCCTTTATCAGTGAGCTTTGTGCGAGTGTGTGTGTGTGTATGTGTGTGTGTGTGTGTGTGTGTGTGTGTGCAAAGCATGCATGTGTGTATGATTTGGATTTTTAACTTAGTTTTCAAATATTTTTTCTTATTGCTACTATGTCTGCAGTGTGGCAGTTTATAGTGATGTCAATCACTGAAGAATCATGCCACAGACATGTTGAATGATGTCCCACCTTATCCAGACACCAGGCCAACCAACCAATCCTAGCCCTAGCTAGTACTGAGACAGCTGTAGTACCATTTTTATAAGTATTTGGTATGAGCTGGCCTGCAGGTTTCAAACATGTAAGTTCTCCCAGTCAAGGCAGATGCTCAAACCACTTAGGCCACTGGAGGAGTTCGTTTCCATGCTTTATTAAAAATTGTTTCAAGAGTCAAGGCAACACTAGCAAAGCAGTCTCATGGCCTCTATAGCATTTGGGTGGAAATCCAAAGTTCAACTTTTTCTCCAGTATATTGATGTGACAGTTGAAATCAGACTCGGTTTCTCCAGTATATTGATGAGACAGTTGAAATCAGTCTCAGTTTCTCCAGTATATTGATGAGACAGTTGAAATCAGTCTCAGTTAAAGAATGCATGTCTGGAAAATTGCTGTATCGAAATGGGCATTGTGTCTCCCCAAGCATCGTTGTGGCTGCTGTCTCTGTGACCATAAAGAAAACCAATTTTCAACTTGCATACATGCATATTTATAAACTGTAGGCCAGTATCGGCTGTTAAAGTATATATTTTTAGGGTTTGATCTTCAAGGTGCAAGTAATTTAGTACTTTTGTTCAAGTGGAAATAAATATTAAATAATTCATTATGTAACATCCAATACCATATAATGCTATACATTGATATCTGAAGTTGTTGGAGCAACTTGCAGACATCCATTAATATGGAGCTATAAGTAACATTGAGGTCCTCTTCGGTCAGTCATGTGTCAAGACCAAGTAAAGGAAGTCCCTATTTAGTCACATTTCATAATTTATAAAGATTTTATATTGCTGTCTTTTGGAGTCTTTTTATGCTGCTGATGAAATACTCTAGCAGTCCAGTCAAGTGTTTATGAAACTCTTTACAGTTTCCATGCCAGGTACCGATAGTCAGTAAGAGAATATAAGATCTAAAATTCTCATAAAAGAACTATGAATATGAGGCTTGATACTGCATTGTGTCCATGTATCAAAGGCAGTATATGATGATATACATTTACAAATTCTGGCTGAACATCTGCAGTGTATCCATATGTATTATGTGCATGGATTTTGGGTTTTCTATGACCTGTTTCACTGTATGTATTGATCTTTATAGAGATGGAGTCAAATATGGTCATTATAATTTCTTTTGTATTGTGAGACTTAATCAAAAATCTTCAAAGCAATCTTCAAATTTCCAATGTATATTTTATGGATGAAGTTATAGAATATCTATGTGAAATTTTAAAAAAAAATAGATGTAATGCCAATAATTACATCATAAACCCATGTACATTTAGTGATTTAAACAGGTTTTTTCTTATGTTTTTAGTTTTTTGAAAAGGTTACATTTTTTAAAGTTTATTTTAGTATTTAAAAGAAACTTGTTATATCTATGATTTATTTACAATAATATTGGAATCAAATTTGTGTACATTTTCTGTTGCAGTTGGCAAACAGCAAGCATATGCTCAATAACTCCAGACCTGGAACATATCCCCACCTGATACTGCGACTTAAACAAATTCAGGTAAGTATGTTGCAATCATATAGTAGTATTACAATTTCATTTTGCTTATGCTTTTTATCCCCAATCTTTATTGGTTGGGGGAACCATTTAGGAATCCTGATTATCTGTCTGTCCATCACATGTTAGTGGAACTAGTCATGCAAATTTTGATGAATTTGCCAAGAAATTTGGTTAATATTATGGCCATCACCTGAAGAAGTACAGGTAAATAAATCACTTGTTCCCAGAATTTTTACAAGAGTTATTGCCATGTTTCAGTTGAATGCAGTGTGTTAAAAAGTGTTCAACACACTTATTAGTCTCACAGTTTTAATGGATGAGCATTAAACAGTAAATTTTAGTAATGATCAGATAATGTGTATATTAACGAAACACTTAAACAATTTTGTTGGAGTTTTGTATGCTGACCATTTGATATGAACTTGTCTGTGCATAAATTTCCATCTGTCCACTAATTATTCTTTTTAACACAATAACCTCAGTTTTGCATTATCTACAGATACCAAACTTTGTGGATGACTTGTGCTTTAGGCTAAAAAGAACCCTATTGAGTCTGAGGTCAAAGGTCAATGTTACTGTGTCTGAAAGTAAAATAGTTTCCATACCATAATATTAGTTCTTCATCATATACCTGGACCACACTTTGTGGATCTCTTTCATTTAAGATAGAAATGAAGCCTCTCAATTTGTGGGTCATAGGTTAAAATAATTGGCTTCAAGAAGAATAATGATTTCTGCACAAAAATATCAGTTCTTAAACATATGACCTTCACCAAAGTTTCTAGGTGACTTGCATGTTGGTCAAGAATGAAGTTAATAATTTTGGGTTCAAATGATCAAAGATCAATATCACTTGGATTACAGGAATAGAAAAGGGTTTTCAATATTAATTTTATATCAAAGTCACTTAATTTGACCAAAGTTTGTGGCAGTCTTGCACTGCTGCAACCATATTGAAAATGTTACTTGTTGCTATTCCTCCCACTGTTGGCATGGGGTTTGCTTCTGAAAACTGCTTATGATGTCTAGTTGGTCATGAATGATAATGGTGCTGGTCTGGCTGCCACAGTGGTCATCTTGCAAATCTGTTTATTATTTTTCGTTTTGCATGAAAAGTAATATTTCTGTGGAGTTTTCACCAGATGATTTCTTATATATTTAGTTCTAATTGAAAATGGCACTGATCTGATGTCCAACATCGCCATTACAGTAACCATCTTGAAAACATTGTTATCACACTTCTTCTAAATGAATATTAACATGGGTTTTTATAAGGCACTTTCTTATTATGTCTAGTTGGTCCATAATGAAAATGGCACCATTCACTATGCTTGCCACAGTGGCCATCTTGAAAATCTTGTTATCACTATTTCTTTGGAACGAACGATCACATCAAAATGGGGTTTTCACTGAAATATATCTTATGATGTCTAGTGAGTCATACGTGAAAATGGCGCCAATCTGACATCTAACATAGCTGCCACAAGATCAATCTTAAAAATCTTATTATCAGTAATTCTCCTTCATTTCTGGTAGTATAGACATAGTAATTTCACTCAAAGACCTCTTATGATGTCTAGTTGATACGAAATGGAAATGATACCAGTATAATATCAGATGTGGCTACCATTGAAACCATCCTGAAAATCTTGTTATTGTTACTCCTCCAAAGTGAAAAGTCATATCAACATTGGATTTCAATCAAAAAGACATCTTTTGATGTTTTGTTGGTCCTATTGAAATTAGTGCCAATCTGAATCTGATATCCAGGAGGTTCACCATAGCAGCTCATTTGTTTGAAAATCTTGTTAACACTAAAGAATATTGAAGATAATTTCAACAGACATTTAAAAGAAAGAAATGGTCTATTCTTGATTTCTTGCAAATTTTGTATCATCCAGTTGACTATCAGTCCATTCAAGGGACTCTTGTTTTAATTACTGGAAACGAAAACATTTAAAGGCTTAAATGAAAGCCTGTTGTGATAAAATAAACCAGGGACAGAATAAACCTACTTATAATAGAGATACATGTGGGTATGTAAGAAAGTTTGTGAGTACCTACCTGTGGGTTAGTGACTCTTATCTTAGTTTTCCTGTTTTTTTCCTCCACTAATTATACTGGGCATCCTGTATAGCCTATCATGCACTGAAAACCCCCAAACATCAACAATTATCACACACACACACACACACACACACACACACACACACACACACACACACACACACACACACACACACACACACACACACACACAAACACACACACACACACACACACACACACACACACACACACACACACACATCATGTAGATCCAAAAGACAATAAAGGAAACCAGAATTTATCAGGCAGTGCAAATTGAAGGTTGTGTAAATAAAATATTTTATGTACAATAGGCCAATAATTTCAAGACTGTTTCTTGATGGGCAGGCACAGTTTTCAGAGCATCATTTTAGAATTCTAACTCCACTGTGGTTAAACATTAAACAGGTAAACATAACTTTGAAACAATACATGGAAAAATGTTACTAAATTTTTTTAAATTCAATTAAAACCAAATATTTGTATTATCAGGTGTGAGAATATTTTGCAGTTATTCTTTACCAAATAATGAAAATCAAATTAGTAGAGGAAAATTAAAGTTATTAATCCCAAATATTTTTCAGTGTTTGCACTTATATTTGTACAGGATGTACCACAGATGCCCTAGTGGCCTTAACAATAATGTTTGCACCAATGATATCTGCAACTAGGTTATGTGCAGTGGTTAAACAATAAAGTTAAAGAGACATTAATGACTGGAATATGCTTTGTTTCAAATGGTATTTCCAGATAACAAGCATTTTCCTTATAAATAGAGTGTACTGTACATTACATTTACTGTCCAGGATATGAATGGGTAGCATGTGACCAAAAAATGTAACATTGTCAATTTGAGAATAAGTTATCTTTCATATTAGCCTGCATAAAAGTGTCTGATATTCAAATTTGACGAAAAAAAAAAAAAAAAAAAATAATGTTTCCTTTAAATGTTTAATAATTACAAACAAAAACCAGTGGGTAGACTTAGCATTATCCAATATCATCACCACAAATATGTGCACATATGTACCCACACTAACATAAATGCAGGAACACAGACATTAAATAAAAAAAACATATATATTGAGTTTCTGTCTTTAAAATCCATTGAACAGTGGAATATGCAGTCTTTGCTGCTGTCTGTAGTTGGTAGGGGTCTCATTTGAGACTATTATACTGTTGTTCAGAATTCCTTGAAGATCTTGCTGAATTTGTATTGATCTTTATGCTGTTAGGGAGAACAAACATAATGGATGATATTGATATGTATTGATGGATGTCATATACTTCATAATGACTGATTTCAGTATGGTGTTTGCAGTGTACAAACAATAAAAGCTCCCCAGTTCCTGAATGAACTTCACCAAGTTAAACTCTGTCAAGGAGTACTGAAATTTAGATTTTCTTTCAGGCTTTATTCATTTTGCATATGCTTTTCTTTTCCTAAATCACATCTGCATTTTTATATTTTGCATTTAAAATAAATGAACCACACTTGTATACTATTACAGCTACTGGAATAAATGTTTTGATTCTTATTTACAAAGTTAAATCTGACTTCAGAAAGAAACATCCGCTCTGATCACAAACTTGCCAGTAAACTTCAATAATGATGGCTAACATATTCTCCTTCAAGATAATGATGTGTAAATGCTTTTGTTTGTCAACAAGCTTTTCAGTGTTTGTATCTAACCAAATAAATTGGGTTGTTCCACTTAGTGTACTTTATCTATGCAAATCAGTCAAATGGGATCTCCCACAGCTGAGTTTATAGGACTTGACACTGTATCATCCTAGATATTCTCAGCAAATTATGTAATGTTTGAAATGGTGGTTTATCTCTGCCTGGCTTAAATTTTAATTAAGTGACTAATCAATAATCAACATGTAAACTGACCCAAAGATAGTTTTACATTGGCTCTAAGAAAGACACTTTACTGTTTTCACAGACCACATACTTTGGACATGTAATATGGTGGTCAAATATGTAAGGTTTTTTTTTTCCTTATTTCTAATATTATTACAAATCCTGATTTTTTAGGTTTGAGAAAAAATCATGTTTTTATGTGTGACATGTTATGGCAGGTATGCAAGGATTTTTGACACACCATTCCATATAATTATGGTTTTTAAAACATGATTTTCAGCCATCTTTTTTTTCAAAAAAGAGCGAGTTTTTTCTTGAGTCCTATTTATTATTCATGAAAAACTATCAACTCAAGGCAGTTTATCTAACCTCTCTGGTGGTCTAGAGGTTAGATCATCTGCAGGAGGTCATGGGTTTGATCCCTGACCGAGTCATACCAAAAAATTTAAAAAATGGTATTGACAGCTGCCTTGTTTGGTGCTCAGCATTAAGATGTTTAGTGTTAGGACTGTAGACCTGGTATCAGGATAATGTGACTGGTTGGGACATCATATTACATGTTTGTGGCATGATGTCCCAGTGCTAGACATCACCATAAACTGCCAAACTGCAGACATTGTAGTGATATAACTGAAAATTGTTAAAGCTATGTTAAAAATCCAAATCACCCCCACCACAATCTATCTACTTGATTGTCAAAGAGGCGTTAAACAATAAGTCAGAGATGAACAGTTACCTTTGCACAGATTGCTTAATTGACTAATAGTACCAGGAATGATGCTGTATTATGAATAATTTAAGGGAGATACTATTTTAAGCCTAATTTACATATGTAAAGGATGTGAAGTGAAATGTCCCAGTTCATTTGAAATTAGGAAAGACAAAGAGATGCATGTTAAAGATATGAAAACTATTACCCTCCGTTGCTTTTACTTTTGATGTTTAAGCCATCTTCTTTAACATTCTTGACTAGTTTGTGATCAGCAACTCCAATGCTTCTTTTTGTAATTGGAATATGCTCCATGTACTGTTTTGGTAATTGGAATAGTGTGGTTGGAATAATCTAGAAGTGTATTTCATTATTTTAAAGCAAAATGTTAAAATATAGCCATGCTTCAAGACAGTATGATCCATCAATGAAGTCCAGCAAAACTTAATTCAGAACTCAAGGTTGATGGAATATGAGCTTAGAAGTGCAGCAGCAAGGAAAAGCATTTTATTCTTGGCACATATGGCCAGCATAACATTAACTCAGTAATTCTGGAGTTTACAGCATCCATCAGTATAATATAATATAACACCATCCAGCAGTCGGACAATACAATTAGAACTTGTCTCAGAAGTAACTATGGTAACACGTTTAAACATTCTAACTACTCATGTACACTCCCTCACATGAATGCATATGTAAATAGATTTTCTATGCTAAGAAAACTTCAGTCTGGGCATTTTGGGAAAATAAATTTCAGGTCTACAAATTATTAGATCTGATTTGTTAAAAAAAAAAGAAAAGAATTAATAACCAATAGATCTATAATACTAGCAGGAGAAAATAATAATTATCGTGAGGTTAAAGCAGACATAAAAATCTTGATTGGAACAAAAATCCTAGACTCCTTTTAAACATTGAATTATTGGATCCTAAGTGTACAAACTGTTTTTGATTTCAAAATGAATTAAATGCTATAAAGAATCAGATATTGTATTTGCTTTTATTCCATTTTGAATATCCAGTCTTTTTCTGTAGGCTTATATCAATAGAGAATTTTCTCAGTTCGGCAAAGTTGAAATTGCATTCACTGACTACACTTAAAGAATTTCATACTCTCACTGAAAGAAAAACAATGCAGTATGAAGTACACTAAAACCAATACAAAAGCAAATATATATTGTCCTTTAATTTTCCTTCATCAAAACTATCATTTACACACTCTGAATTCAAGATCACTAAAATTTCCCATACTATAGGATGCACTAGTGATGGAAATAATCCACAGGATCATGTACTGAAAACATTATTGCAACAGAACCTAGAGAAAACAAGTTATTTCACTAACTTAAACTTCCTTAACATCTTTCTCCATTGGCCCAAACCTGTCTGCCAAACTTCCATTGCAAGTTTTATATTTCTATCTGCCATTATTTTGATACTGCAAGTTTCCACTAGCATATGTTAATACTCCTTTGTTATATATATATATATATATATATATATATATATATATATATATATATATATATATATATATATATATATATATATATATATATATATATTTGTTGTTACCTTCCTTCATATACTGCTGATAAACATCTCTAAATCAAATCACATGAGATTTAGCTATTGATTATTACATGTTAACTCCACAGGAATTTTGTTCATCAATGTGATCACTCAGGCTTGTAGGTGTATTAGAATATTTCATTTAGCAATCAATTAACCTCATTTAAATTTTTATCAATTCATTTTATATAAAAAAACCCAGTCAATATTGCAGTTTTAAAAGGTTGTATTTATTATTTCAAGTAAGTTTCATGCAATTGTAATTGAATAGAAATAGAAGCCAGATGTTATAAAATACAGTTTATTATAAAAGAAATGGACCTGAGGAAACCATCAAAATTCAAGTGAAATTAGGCATGTGCATTTGGACCACCAAGGAATTTCATGTAGGCATAAGAAAATTTATATGGTAAAAGATTCTTACTTTCCTCATTTATTTCTTGCTCAATCCTCTTGTCTTCTTTGTTTACTCTCAATTTCTTTCAGCATTGCAGTAGTTTATACAAAGAAATAATAATATTAATATATATAAGAAATTATAATATATACTTTTATTCCACTAAGTCAACCCTGAAATATAGATAGGTAGGTAGGTAGGCTTTTTTGTTTTAAAGTGCACCTTATTTGTATCAACAGAGCTTTTAGTTTATATTTTCTTTTGTTTTCTGAATGAAAATTATCAAAGCCTGTCTACAGACTGTTTCTTTTTTTTTTCAATTAAAAAAATATGTCAGCAGGTAAAAATTAGGTTGATCAGGTTGGCAGAAACCTACACATTTTTATCTTTGGCCTAATGATTGCAATCTCTTGAGCAAACTATTTACATGTAGTACAGATAATTGTATGATCAGATTTGATAAACAAACATTTGTCAGCTCCTGACATAAGATAGTCCACTTCTGTCAAATCAAAACTTACATTATCATGTTATCAATATGGCATCACTTTTGAACAAGGCTCTATGACCTTGGAAAGAATTTGGACATAAATTGACATGGTTGCAATTTCTGTTTGTTTTTTCAATATTAAATAATAAAAATTCTCATATGACTTTAAGAACTTCAACAACTGTTCTGGAGAAGAAAATGATTACATCAACAAAAGTATATTAAACTTGGGAAATCAGCTTTGAAGGCTTTCTTTTGCTGAAAACCAATATGATCTCATGATCAAATTGTGTAATACTGAACAAAGGCTCTCACTGACATTATGCTTCTGTTTATATTGTATATTTGATGGGAAGAGTTTATGATCTTCACTATCCACAGATTTTGAAGTACTCACACAGCTATATATTTAACAGACAGTTAGTAATTGGTTACTTTTTACAATACTCTTTAATTTAATGACAGTTGCTTGTCGATAGATATTCAGCAAGGAGTTGTAGAAGACAATGCATAACAACATATACATATTTAAGTGATTTGGGATTTCTTGGACAAATATCAATTTTTAAAAAAAAAATTAAAAATCTTTAAGATTTCACATGTGATCATCATTAAAAACAGTAGTAAATATTGTTTACTTGCAGCAAGTCTGTGATAGGATTGAATGAAGGATGATATCTTGTTTACCTGTGTCATGTTAAATCAGTCAGAATTAAATTAATAATTAATAATTAATAATGCTTCTTTGCAGAAGGAGGAGGAAAGACAAGCAGAAGTAGATCATGACAACAAAATTCTTCTCAATCGTATGACCAGAATATTGAAATATGGTGGAAAGGTGGACAACTGGAATGATTATGAGTCTAGAAGGTATTATAGTAGGGACAAAACATTTGTGAATTCATTGTCTACATTTTAAATGAAGATGTGCAATCCTGTGTATTTTAAGAGGCGATTTAGATGTTTGCTGTGGAATGTATTCCATGACAATGTTCCAAAATGAGAAGGTCTTCATCTTTTTTGAAAGAGTGTGCTTTCTATTTTAAAAAGTTGGACTTTGTATTTTAATAATTTTGCCCAGTTTTGACTTCATCTGTGTTTTGTTTGTCCATTTTGGGATGCTACCTTGGGATACCATTTTGGCACTGCATAGCCAGGATTGTGACATTCAATTCTTAAAACACATTCATAAAAAAGTAGTCCTGCTAGTACTGTATGTACTTGCTTATAGGTCATCTGGCTGCAAACATCATAGACCCTGATCTGAAATAACATAATGCACTGACAGATCAGGGTTTGTCTTGTTTGTTCTACTGATTACTCTTAACATACATACAATTAAACTTGGTTGATATGGTATTCAAATAAATAGGAGTCTTAAAAAATATTTTGTGTTTAAGAACCTAATTAATCATTTGGCTCATTTGAATATTCAGGAAAATCTTCAACATATATTTAGTCATAAAAAGATTATTTGAAGCAGTTTGGAAACAAAATATGGCTTACCATATTGGTCCAGAACAAAAATGAAAAAATATTTACTTTTCTCTATGCCCAGATAATTTGTTTACTAATGAAAATTATGTTTTATTGATACACCTGGCCAGTACAGTGATAATTGGGATTGCGGTTTTGGTAGGTGAACTACTTTGTATTGTACCATTACTTGCCAATAAAGAACACTTGTGTGATAATATTTTAGTGGTCTTCAAATAATGATTTCTGGTTGCATTTCCTTGAGGGTATTTTTTGTCCTTTTCTTTTTTAAATTACATAAGTCTGTTCATTATGTACTGCAACATGGATAAAGTTTCATAATGTACAAATTGTCTTTGTCAACTGAATGTAGCACAAAAATGGTATCATATTGTATCATCTCCAAAAATCTGAAAGCTGATCCATATTTTCCAAATGCTTGAAGTGACCTCAACATTTTGACTACAAGTAAGATGATGATATCTCCAAGCATATAATATGGCCAAATGACTACTACTGATTCAGGACTATAATTGCAGTATACCATTATTTGTATTCCAATTCTAAGACTGATTCAGGACTATAATTGCAGTATACCATTATTTGTATTCCAATTCTAAGACTGATTCAGGACTATAATTGCAGTATACCATTATTTGTATTCCAATTCTAAGACTGATTCAGAACTATAATTACAGTATACCATTATTTGTATTCCAATAATAGGTACTAAGACCAGGCTATGTCCAAAATTAGGTTGTCAAGAGGAAATATGCCATTGAAAAACACGGAGATTACAAGAACTTGTGAAACTTATGTGTCAGAAATGTTGATAATTTTATCACAGATAAATTTAAGCCCAATTTAGTTTATTGGAATAGGGAAAGCAAAGAAAAAACCTGCATACATCTTTAGAGGCTAATTATGGAGAAAATCTTCAGAATTGTATTACTCATGCTTTTTGTAAAACATTATGTGCAGACTAAACATTTCTTTGGTAAAATTTACTCCATCCTAAGGGATAAGTACTGTACAAGTCAGTTTTGGCTCATAATTACATCCAGGTTAAACTTATATAGACAAAATTTGCCATTTTCTCGGACTTCCTTACATATGTACTTGGCTTTTTATCCAATACTGCTTTTCAAAAGGAAATTAACAATTAAATTGTCAATAGTTTTCTTCTCCATTGTTGAACCTATGTTTGTAGATTATAAATATGCAAGTGTGCATTTAAATGCAATATATATAACAGTCATTGATAAAACTAACATAATCATATTTTTTATTGTGAAATGATGTGTAAATGATGCATATATTTCCATTGGGTTTGGTAGATTACCTTTCATGCCAAGTTTTGTTTGATTTAAAATGCTTTGCACATGTATATGTTTAGTATTGACTTTCTTGCCAGAATTACCCCAGAGAAGACATTATATGTATTTGTTGACCATGTTTCACAACAAATGGAGTGAATATATTTTGTAGATAAATAATAGTCTAATGCTGATACTGTGTGTAGAGATGAATTAAAAATGTTCAAAACGTCAGTGACAAAACTGTTTTGATTATGCTATGTTTGGAGGAAAGACTTAGCTTTATTAGAATTAATTTGGACAAAAATATTCTTTATGATGATGATTGATCCTGTATTTGTTATATTTGTGTCAGTGTGAGGGACTTGTTCGATATATCGTACCAATTTATTACTTCACTGACCAAGGATATCCATTTTGATACATCTGTTGTCAATGAGATGAGTGAACTGGCAGTAGTTTCTTATCGTGCAAAATATACAGTAAGACAGATTAATACAAATATATTTGTTTCAGTGCACAATTGTTCTCAACCCATGATCATATTACTGACACCATTATTGTGCCATATCCAATTAGTACTCAACATTATCTTTTTTTAATTATATGGCATTTAGCGCCCATATATTAAGTCATTATTAAAATTAGGAAATAGCTCTAGATTTCATTCGTGTAGAAAATTGTACCATATTATTGCATTTAGGTTAAAAATTTAAAATTTTTTTACATTAAATGTCTTAGAGATTGAATTATAAATATACAGATATAAACCATGATATTTTATCTTTATAATGTTTGTTTTCCGAAACTTTTGTACTTAAAACAAATACAAGATCATATGACTTTGAATTTGACAGAGAAATAATAATGTTGGTCTTCTTCTAAACTGTAAATATAGAACTTAACCTTGAAAATACATGCACCTTTTTATATTGATGTTAGAAGATTTAAAATCTGCAAAATTTATGGTATGCAAAAAGGTCCAGAATATTTTATATGTGCATCAGTGTGGAGTTGATGCATAAGAAAAATTTAAAGAATTTAAATTCATCTACGTGTCTGTGTACCTGGCTATATATACACACAGGGACATCAAAACATTTTCAAAGAGGCTTTTTACTCAAGGATAAGCAGACTTTTCCTTCAGTGGAAAGGCATGTAATCAAATTATTCATTTATAATTTGATTTTTAAAAATGGAACTGCTTTGGTAGACCATCATGCCAAATATTATTGATCTGTAAGAACAGATAGGACTTGCTTATACATTTTAAATTATGCGATAAAAGAAGATAGGTATATTACCATGCAAAATCCAGCAATTGAACACTAGCAAAAATGTAAAAGACAGACCACAAAAGGCTCCATTCAAACAGATTAAGCAAGATTATCAAAATCTGCCACAGCTCATGAACTTGCCTAAATTTGACCAAAATTAATGACTGCTCAGTGGGAATATTTGTGTACTAAGTATTGTACATAATGACTGAAATTAAGGACTGGTCAGTGTGGATATTTGTGGACTGAGTTTGGTACATTATGACTTAAGTTAAGGACTGCTCAGTGGGGATATATGTGTACTGAATATTGTTCATAATGACTAAAATTAATGACTACTCAGTGGGGATATTGATGTACTGAGTATTATACATAATGACAGAAATTAAGGACTGCTCAGTAGGGATTTTTGTATACTGAGTATTGTACATACTGACATTAAGGACTGCTCAGTAGGGAGATTTGTGTACTGAATATTGTACATAATGACTAAAATTAAGGACTGCTCAGAGGGGATATTTGTGTACTGAGTATGGTACATTATGACTGAAATTAAGGACTGCTCAGTGGGGATATTTGTGTACTGAGTCTTGTACATACTGAGATAAATTAAGGACTGTTTATGTTGATATTTGTATACTGAGTATTGTAAATAATGACAAAAATTAAGGACTGTTTAGTGGGGATTTTTGTGTATTGAATACTGTACATAATTAAAGACCATTTCTTACACCAAAATTTTTATTTGTTAAGAGAAGACCAAAACAATTATCATGACAGTAATACATTTTGGATTATCATGACAGTGTTATGTATTGGATTATCATGACAGTGTTATGTATTGGATTATCATTACAGTGTTATGTATTGGATTATCATGACAGTGTTATGTCTTGGATTATCATGACAGTGTTATGTCTTGGATTATCATGACAGTGTTATACTGTATATTGGATTATCATGACAGTGTTATGTATTGGATTATCATGACAGTGTTATGTCTTGGATTATCATTACAGTGTTATGTCTTGGATTATCATGATAGTGTTATGTATTGGATTATCATGACAGGGTTATGTCTTGGATTATCATGACAGTGTTATGTCTTGGATTATCATGACAGTGTTATACTGTATATTGGATTATCATGACCATGTTATGTCTTGGATTATCATTACAGTGTTATGTATTGGATTATCATGACAGTGTTATACTGTATATTGGATTATCATGACAGTGTTATACTGTATATTGGATTATCATAACCATGTTATGTCTTGGATTATCATGACAGTGTTATATATTGGATTATCATGACAGTGTTATGTCTTGGATTATCATAACAGTATTATATCTTGGATTATCATGACAGTGTTATACTGTATATTGGATTATCATGACAGTGTTATGTCTTGGATTATCATTACAGTGTTATGTATTGGATTATCATGACAGTGTTATGTCTTGGATTATCATTAGTGTTATGTATTGGATTATCATGACAGTGTTATGTCTTGGATTATCATGACAGTGTTATGTATTGGATTATCATGACAGTGTTATGTCTTGGATTATCATGACAGTGTTATACTGTATATTGGATTATCATGACAGTGTTATGTCTTGGATTATCATTACAGTGTTATGTATTGGATTATCATGACAGTGTTATGTCTTGGATTATCATTACAGTGTTATGTATTGGATTATCATGACAGTGTTATACTGTATATTGGATTATCATGACAGTGTTATGTCTTGGATTATCATGACAGTATTATATCTTGGATTATCATGACAGTGTTTTACTGTATATTGGATTATCATGACAGTGTTATGTCTTGGATTATCATGACAGTGTTATGTCTTGGATTATCATTACAGTGTTATGTATTGGATTATCATGACAGTGTTATGTCTTGGATTATCATTACAGTGTTATGTATTGGATTATCATGACAGTGTTATGTCTTGGATTATCATGACACTGTTATGTCTTGGATTATCATGACACTGTTATGTCTTGGATTATCATGACAGTGTTATACTGTATATTGGATTATTATGACAGTGTTATGTCTTGGATTATCATTACAGTGTTATGTATTGGATTATCATGACAGTGTTATGTCTTGGATTATCATTACAGTGTTATGTATTGGATTATCATGACAGTGTTATGTCTTGGATTATCATGACAGTGTTATGTCTTGGATTATCATGACAGTGTTATGTATTGGATTATCATGACAGTGTTATGTATTGGATTATCATGAGAGTGTTATGTCTTGGATTATCATTACAGTGTTATGTCTTGGATTATTATGATAGGGTTATTTATTGGATTATCTTGACAAAGTTACATATTGGCAACCCAATATATAATGCAACCTGTTTTATCTGGTCCACTTTTAACTCACTTTGACATTACCCGGCACATCAATACACAATCCTAACAATAAAAATATTTTAAACAAATGATAATTGCTATTAACACTTACATTATCTAGGCATAGAGAATTTAATTATTGTATTTTGACATCCAGAAGTTTTCAGTAATGTCATGTAGTCATGAATATTGGATTATCATTGGAACTTTTATTATGCTTTCACATACAACATCCCATGTAATACCCATGCTAAATATCAGGTAACTTTGCTTGTCATGTGTAAGCAGGACTGTCTGAAGACCATAAATGTTGGCAAGTACTTGAATACATAAACACCTGGGCTGATTCAGACCAAGACGAGTGTTTGAAATTAATTTTGAGGACCTGCTGGACTTTGGGCCAGAAAACACAGAAAAACATCACAGTATTAAAATCATTTGAACTGTTGCTGGATGATGATTAAGAGTTTAAAACCTGACATAAAATTTGAAGAGGTGTATTGATTTACATTTACATAACAGTTTGAGAATCTTGAAATCTCCATAAATTATCCTTAAATAATATAAAGCCAGGAACAGAAGGGCATGCTTATTTGCATCTGATAATATCTTTATTTAGTGAAGGTAACTCAAGTAGTTACAGAAATACTCCTCATTGTGGTCTTCTGTTATATTCAATATGATGTAATAAATTTGCCTCAACAAACTAAAGGATTGGGTTATTCGGAAAATTGATCAAACCTTTAAGCCCATAGCACATTCACAAGCCTCAATCAGCATAAAAACATATATAAAATAATATATTGTATTGAAAAAAATCATCTGTAAGAAAAATCTAACAACAGAGAAAATGAGTTATTTATATTACTAGAACTGTTTGTCTTAATGATTTAATCCATCTAAAAAACTGATCATGAAAAGAAGAAATGCTAGAAGCCTGCCTTATGTAAGTGTGAAGGTTGTTCCATACCAATATGTAACATAATTTTAACTTCTAACAGAGGTCATTCTGAGTGGCCAAGTTGTCTAAAGTGCTCACCATTATGGATCACTGCCATATCAGCTATGTCTGCATGGGTTCAAATCTCAGGCTCATCCAATGTGGGTACATGAGAAAGCTTGCTGGTAGTTTCTCATGGGTCAGTGGTTCTTTTCAGGGATTTCCTGTGTTCTTCCTCACCATTTATATTAGCCACCATGTATAGTCTATCTTGTGTTGAAAAATGTTGTTGTTCTGGGGCTTAACACCATTTTTCAGCAAACGATAGGCTATACATGGTGGCCAGTATTAATGTTGGAGGAAGAAACCGGGAAATCCGAAGAGAAGCTACTGGTAAGCTTTCTCACATATCTACATTCACCGAATCTTAGACTCAAACCCACACAGACAGAGGTGACATGGCAGTGATCCATAATGGAGATCCCTTTAGACCACTTGGCCACTTGGTGTTAAACCCTATAACAACAACAACAACAACAACAACATTTAAAAGACCATATTTCTGGAGTAATGTTAGCATCTCTTTCATAAAAGATATTGCTCAAGTAGACAGGAATGGCTTATCTGGGCACTTTATACATAACTCTGTCCTTTTGAAGGAATATTTATTGATATATTTGTAAAGGTTCTGTGCTGATTGTGTCCTGAAAATTGTCCTAATTTTTTTATGTTGAATTAGTGATATTACCAAATATTTAATTATCCTTATCTAAATATTACTGAATAGAACTTTTATAAAATATGACCCAATAATGAAAAGGAACAAATGTTCTGATTTTTTTAAATAGGTAATAAAAAAGAATTTTTTGTAAAAACATGTTTAAATTATATAAATCTAGTTTGTTATGTACAAATATACAAGTTCATATAAAGCCAGCTCCAGTAGTATAGTGTTATGTACACAGCATGCAGTCAAGTGCCTATTTGAAAACTAAATTTCCTATCTTGAGGAGTAAGTTCTGTTTGACAATGTGAACCTTAATATGACTTCTCATTTTAAAAGTTGTGGTGTCTTTCTACAAAATTGCACAAAACTGAAGCAGCATTGTCTCATGTGTTTTTCTGAATTACTGATCAAATCACCTACCAGTCCACCAACCAGGCTGAATCCACTTCTTCCTTGGCCTTAAGGTAGAGTATTCAGAAAATAAACCTCTTACCTTGATGTAAAACAAGAAAAATGGATGTTCATATGCAAATTCAATGAATGATGACTTGGTTTTATTTATTTTCATGAATATTAATTTTTATGGTTTTGTAATTTTAAAAAAAATCAACATTTTTGTGGGTATATAAATTTATGTATTTGAGTTTGCATATACAGTGTATATGAGTATTTGATGTCAGCCATTAACCTCCTTAAAAATCAAAAGATTACAAAGGAGCAAAATTATGTGAACAATAAAGTTTATTCACCAGAATGGTTTAAGAAATTAGACACCTGTTATGATTAATCTCTAAAATTGTTTTAATGATAGTTTTGAGTGGCCCAATATCAAGTACTATCCCCTACAAGAAAATGTATGGGAGGTCAGACCTAATTATCAATGACTTTGATAAAGCTTGACCTCTGAAATTCTGCTGATTTCAGGATTATGTATGTGGCAAAGTTGGTAATGTACCAGAGGGCTTGATTTTTTTGTTTAGTGGTTTTGTCAAAAAATCAGTAACCAGTCCTTAAGTACCCTAGCCAAAGTAGCTGATGGATCAGAAACCTTTGTTGTTGTCTGCTCATTCTTATCAAATAAGACATATCAGATATGGTCAGTGTAGTCATAAATTGATGTTGATGGATTTTAGGTTAGGAGCAAAATTCTATATTACTTATAAAAATGTGGTGTTTTATTTACCAGTAAAGACTACACACATAATCCAAAATAATCCAGTATGTATCTCATGAGACATCGTATCAAATATGATCACCCTGTTTGGGGTGACAGGCTATAATTTGTTAAATGGCTAAAGTTTTAGCAAATGATACAAATAAAATCAGGATTAGTCCTAATACAATGATAAAATTGATAGGCATTTTGGTCAACTACTACTTGCTTAGGAAACACCTGATGTGCATGTGCCCATGAAGGTAGACAACAGAGTTAAGATTGTAAGTAGAAAAGACAAGGATGGACACAGAGATGGACAAACACGTCCAATCACAATACAAGGTATATCTTTAATTGTGTGGATAATTTAAAGACCAGCTGTAAACTGACACTTCTTCCTTTTCTTTTCCAGTTTAAATTATCCTTATAGAGAAAGACAGACTCAAAAAATTGCGAGAGAGAATCGAGGTATTGCCTACAGATTAGAAAAAGTCAGACCTGTGTATCAAAGGAAAAAATGGGTAAGATGTTATAGGCTTGTTTTAGAAATCATGGAGAAAAAATTAGATTTGCAGTACTTTATTCTTTAATTGTGTCATACAAGGAATGACCCTTGCATGGGGATAGATAATCAAAAAAGCATTGCACAAGAAAATGCAGACCAATGTTTACATTTTCAAATGACCTTGGACTTGTAAGCAAGGTAAGTCCAACGTTTTACTGGTAGTCATTCTTTAAAGACTGGTAAATCAAGGAAAACAGCAACTTGGATCTTTGATCATGTAAAGCACTAGCAGATCAGTAAAAATAGCATTGACATATATCTGTCATAACGTATCTGCACATCATTGCAAACAGGATAGCTTCAGATCTGTCATCACTTATAGCACTAGTTAATACACTGGCAGATGAGTACAAATAGGGCAGACTCATATCTGTCATCACATAAGATATTGACAGATAGTACAAAAAAGCTTTGGATCTGCCATCATACACAATATAACATGGCAGATCTGTATATAGTTCAGGGCAACATTTCTAAATAATTACAGTGCCACATAAACTTTGACACCATGCTGTTTGGTCTACATGAGGTTCCATGGGAACACTGTAGACACTGCTGCTGGCAAATTATGGGATGGCAGGTCATGTAGTTTACTTAGAGTTGGATCTTTTTTATGCATGAATAAATGTTGAATTCTTGAAAGCATTGGACCAAACTGTAAGAAAAAGAAATTTTCTTTGGCCCAAGTATGTAGCTCAAGTTCAGATGTGGATTGTATCTTAATTATGGACACTTGACAAAGCTGGGATTCAGTAATGGGAATTTGCCATTTTTCTTTCATAAACTTCTTTCTTTTTCTAAACACTTAAAGGTCAACTATATTTTTAGGACAGTGAATACAAGCAGCATGAATATTTGAGGAGCATGCTTGCAGAGAGTACCAAGGATTACACTAAACTGACACCAAGAAGATACAATAGCAGGATATCTAAAGCTGTAAGTTATTGGTAGCATTTCTTTGTATCACCTGCATAAGCATGTTGATTCACATATAAAACCTTTCCAGACATGCCCACTATGTTCTCACTAGTGATGGCTACTGTTTATAACAGTAACGGCCAAAGTGTTGCCAATACCAAAGTTTTTGATTAAAGTTTTGAGTTAAAGATTTTTGTTTGCAAGCCAGATGAAGGAGAAAGGGGGATACATTATTACACAGATGAAGATGAGACACTGAGTCCGATGAATCCTTTTCACAAGTGTTAAACACATTATGTACTGAAGATTGACTAATTACATCTGGTAAAAGTATTATTAAACTTTAAATGAATGGCAATCTCATATACCTTTATATGTTCTTGGAATAATCAAATACATGATTGCAAGTATTTGAGTTTGAAAGTTGACTTTCTTTTGTATATAAAAAAGAATCTAAACATATGGTATTTTAGTAAAATTGCCATGAAGTTTCACAGTTTGTGAAAGTTCACAACTGGTTTAATGAAATTTGCCATAATTACTTAAAATGGCTAATAATAAATTGTTGTACCTTTTCAAAAATCAAACTGTTTCAGCGACAGCTAGTACAATGCTACATTATATCACTTCAAACCAGCATAAAACTAAGATAATGTGTGTCTCATTCAAAATGAGATGAAGGTTATAACTTTGAATTTAATACTTTTAACGTATAAAGTTCATTTCAAATCATACTGTCAACAGAATGCTGTCTAAATGCATTGAATGTCTATTACAGAGGAGTTTAGACACAGGACTAAGTCAAGCATATGAAGATGACTTTGAGAGTGATCATGAGGAAGAAGAGAAAACTAAACTCCCCAAGCTGGTGAGTAAGGTAAGTCATTTTTTCCTACTCTAAAACCAGAAAAGCTGAATACACCTGGTCTTTTGGTATTTTCCTACCAAAAATAGCACCTATATGTGGGAAACAAAAATTAAATTACTAGACATACATATAAATGTTTGCTAATCAGATGGTTGTTCTATGCCTTATTCCATGAGAACAGGGTTGCAGACAGGGTATGAATAACTAGTACAAATTTCCAGGGGCCTACAATTCATAAGGACCTGCTGGATAATTTTTCCTAGGGACCATAAATTCTGTTCATTGCCCTGCATGAATATGTTAACTGTTTACTTTTGAACCTTCATTTTTTCTCTCTTTCATTAAGCATCTTTGTATAATATATCTTGACATATACAGTGTAGTTTACAGCCAAATGTAGATTACCATATTTAATATATGTTTTATAACGTCCTTAATTTTTTTCTCTGTACAATGTTTTAATGTACCCTAAGTGCCTGGACAGTTATGGTCAGTATTATTTTTTTTTTACTCACATAGCACATAAACACTGTTCTAGTCTAATGGACAGTTTCGATGTGATGCATTAAAACTGTTAACACATATACACTATTCTAGTCTATTGGAATGTCAGTACATTCAAAATTGGAATTTGGTTGAGCTTTACTGGAATCCATGCAAAATATTGTTTACTTGTGGACTTCCGATAAAACTTTTAAGACTGTTTTGGCATTTGAATCACAATACCGTAAGTTCTTTTTAAATTTTCAAGTATTTTTGGGAACTATATCATTTGTTGAATTTTGCAAAATTTGCTGGTTTTCACTCTTTTCTGTTACTTATTTTCAGACTGTAGAGTCTTACCAATACAAACAGTGAGATAGTAGTTCTGACTTTGCAGACTTCACTAATGTTGACATTATGCATTTTCTAGTTTGTAAACAATAGCATTTATATAAAGACTTTACAAGGAATTAATACATAAGCGTTCAAATAAATAGTTTAATTTTTATTGGATCTACTTTGTTGGCCATCTCCAAAAAGATAAAAAAAATGTAAATCTTGCCTCATCCAAACTCAAACCCTGCATATTTAGACACCACTCCCACCATTTAAACTTTGTGGTATGGCTTGACAATAGAATTGTCACTTTGTCAATCCTGGCAAGACCTCATTATTTCTGTCTGAAGAAACTTGTATTATCAATATGTATAAATGAAACAAAACACACATTATGACTTTATTTATTTAAAGAGGGTAACTCAATTAGCTAAGAACTAATCTACCTTGAGGCCGTCATTCAAAGGAATTCATTTATTTTTGCTGCATCTCTGAAGCCATTGTATATACTGGGTTTGGAAAGAGGAAACAGAGTGGGCATTTCTAATCTCAACTGGAATATTATTCCATAGCAAAGTCCTAGAGTATTGGAAACTTTTTTAAAATAATTCCTTATTTGGTTTGGGAATTTTGTAATGTTTGGTAGACATTGATCACAGGTGGGGAGTATTTCCAGGTAGCCTATACTTGAATAGTGATTGTAAATATTCAGGAGCACTACTATTGGCTATCCTGTACATTAATTTGGCTTTTCTTAAACAGATTCGGTCTTTAATAGGTAGTATTTTTAACTTACCAGCTAAATTTTCCTTGCTTTCTTTCTGGATTGATATTAACTCAAAATCTCTTTTTTGAAGATGTGCCAGCTTTGCTAAGTTTTTATCATTTGAATTACCCATACTGTATTACAGTAGTCTAAATAGGGTTGTATGTAACTGTTATAAAATTGCTTTTTTGGGAGAAAGTGTCTTATCCTACTGAGAAGCCATAAACTTGAATTGACTTTTTTACTGATATGTTTGATATGTTCAGTCCATGATAGGTTATTATCTACCAAAACACCAAGTAGACTATCGTGACAGACCATTTGCAAGCTTTTATCCTTCCATGTCAGACATAGTTCATCGCTGTCAAGTTTTGTTCTTTTTTTCCGTGTTGAGATAAGTAATATTTTAGTTTTACCAGTATTAATCACCATACCATTGCATGTGCACCAGTATTCTAGTTTGTTTAGGGCATTCTATAAATAAAATTTCAAGTTCTTGTTTTGTGTTTTGGATGTCTGACAATGTGTCATCTGCATAGAGATCTGTAGATGATAGTGAGTCCTTTAATACAAGTGGTAGGTCATTAATAAATAAAATAAACAGTAATGGACCCAGAATTGAGCCTTGTGGTACTCCACATCTAATTGTTTCAGGTTCAGACAGAACATTATTAATATAAACATGTTGTGTTCTCTCACTTAAGTATGAAGTAAACCATCTAACTGTGCTTTCATCACATTGGTAGATTTTCAGTTTCTTCAAAAGGATTTCATGATCCACCATGTCAAAAGCTTTCCTGAAATCTACAAATACAGAACCTATTATTCTACCTTGATCAAGTGCTTGAAGCCATTTATCAGTTAGGGAGATCAAGGCAGTCTCACATGAGTGTTTTTGTCTAAAGCCTGATTGATTAGGGTATAACAGAAAGTGTTTGGTTAAATATGATATGAATGAATCATGGACATGCTTTTCAATCAATTGTGACAAGTTTGGTAGTATTGAGATTGGCTGGAAGTTATCAGTACATAACATCTCTTGTTTGATTTTGAGCCCAAGGTGTATATTTATTAAATGTGAATTATGTAAAGTTTGTATCATGGTATGACATTAACTTTTGCTTTAAATTGTAATAAGATTTTAACAATGATAATGCTGAAAATAAACAGTCCCTTTAATTCATAAATGAATAGATGTTTTAGAAACATGAAATTTTATCATTCTCTCTTGAATTTCTGTAGACGGATATCAAGTAGTCAATGATTTCATATAAATCTGGTGTGCAAAATTCATATGAATTCTTGAGATTTATAATTTCACTTTATAGCTAATGTTGCTTTCCCAAAAGTGGTCATGTGCTTGAAATCACATTACTTGAAAGTTTTTGTTTTCATTCTTAAATTTTTCATTGTAAACTTCATTGAACTTTATTACTATTCATTTCAGTCTTTCATGCTTTCTATTTTTTTGTTTTAGGCAAATAATTTCATTATTCTTTGTCCTTATTTTTTAGTCTTCATTGAAAAAATCAAATTAAAAAAAATTCATATGAAATCATGTCAACACAAAATTCACTTCATTGGGCAGATACCTTCACTAGGAAAATGCTTTAGAAGCTGATAAATATCCCTGGGTGTTATTAGTCATGGTTTTGTGACAAATGACATTGTTCTTAGTAATTATTTTTGTGAATTACTGAAACATTGCTATTGATACCATAGAAGGGTGATTGCCAGATCTTTAAATTAGGCACATTGCAGTCATAAAACATACGAAAATTGAGTATCCTACAAAAATTTGTTTCCCACAAATAAATATTGAATTCAGAATAAACTGAATAATTTCAATACAACAGTATTTGCATGCAAACCTTCATATTAAAAAAGTGACATATTTTTCAATACCTGAGATCTCATGCCATTAATTCTCTCTGTTTAGAAAGAGAAACATGAAAATCTTCAATCAAAAGATAGTGTCAAGAATGAAACAAAGTCTGTCAAGCTTCCTCAGATTCAACAAAATCAAAACCAGATGCAGCAAGGTGAAAACAAAAGGATGGTAAGGTCTTCCAGGAATCTTAAGAGTTACTAGATATTATAGTGTTCAACAAAACTTGGACCTCAGTTTACCTTCAGGTATTCAGGTTCATTTAAATTTTTATCAGTTGCATTACATCACTGCTTTTATAATTTTGCAGTCCAAGTTGAACATTTTCATCTTAAGTAGCAAAGGTACATAGCAAATATTGTTTTCTATTTTATTTTCTCTAAGTTTAGAATTACTTTGCAGATTTTCTTGTTTTCTTTATTTTCTTGCTTGCAGACTTGAAAAACAGGAGAGCTCTTATACAAGCATTTTGGGATGCTTCTAATACATAGAATATTGTAATTATTTGTCAGTGTTGATCAGTCTTGTTACTGAATGCTAAGTGCCATGATTCGTCACTTGAATTATTGAAAATTCTTGAGTGAGCTTAATATTATAACACAACCGAGTAGAAGAAGTCATTGTTCTACCATGTATTAGTTTTCCATGTTCTACCATGTATTAGTTTTCCATGTTCTACCATGTATTAATTTTCCTTTTTCTACCATGTTTTAGTTTTCCATGTCCTACCATGTGTTAGTTTTCCATGTTCAACAATGTGTTAGTTTTTCTTGTTCAACCATGTGTTAGTTTTCCATGTTCTACCATGTGTTAGTTTGTTATGTTCTACCATGTGTTTTTCATGTTCTACCATGTGTTAGTTTTCTATGTTCTATCATGTGTCAGTTTTTCATGTTCTACCATGTGTTTTTCATGTTCTAACATGTGTCAGTTTTTTTGTTTTACCATGTTTTTCATGTTTTACCATGTGTTTTCCATGTTCTATCATGTAATAGTTGATCATATTCTACCATGTGATATTTCAAGTCATGATAAATCAACACAACTTAAGAGTGTCTCAGGCATCAGTGCATAGGTACCTTTCAGATCTGACAAATTTCAAAATCAGATGGTGATTCCTGTCCACTCACAGACATTAAGATAAGAATCATATTGCCCAGCTTGAACTTGAGTAGAGGAAAGAAAGTGGGCATTACAACATAAATTGTTTTCGTCAAGACATCTCATTTGCCTTGTTTTGTTCATTTATACATAATCTCCTTTATAAAATATTTGACTAGTTACATTTTATTAAAAAGTGAAGCAAATAATATGATCGGAGTGTAGACAGCCACAGATTTCTGGTGGCCACTGGGTTTCCAGCTGTACATTTTCCGAGGTTTCCTAGGAAACCTCGGAAAAATTTTCCTAGGAAAAACCTCGGAGTATTGGTTATTTACTTTCCGAGGTTACAGTGACTATTTACATACAAAAACTTTTGATATATGTCCAAGGTTTTTATACTCAGATGTCCGAGGTTTCCTAGGACTTCATCCGAGGTTTCATAGGACATTGTCCGAGGTGTCCTAGGACTTCGTCCTAGGTTTTTATACTCAAATGTCCGAGGTTTCCTAGGACAGAGGTGTCCTAGGACATCGTCCGAGGTTTCCTAGGACTTCGTCCGAGGTTTCCTATGACATCGTCCGAAGTTTCCTAGGACATCGTCCGAGGTTTCCTAGGACTTTGTCGAAGGTTTCCTAGGACTTCGTCTGAGGTTTCCTAGGACACCTCTGGCAAAAAAAATGCATCAGATCAACAATTTATAATGAAGCAAATGATTATTACGTTATTATATTTTTAATTTTGTTTGTCACAAATTAAATTTATAAAAATATCCAGCATGCCCAGCATGTTCCTTTAGTGCCAAATTTTACATAATGATCTGAAATATTCATCCATTTCAATGCATACTAATCACAGAGGTATAAGTATTTATTCCTATTATAAGTGGCAAAACAGTGTGATTTAGGCATACAAAGTTTAAGCTATTTATTACATGCCAGAATTACAGTATGTATGATACATATTTTCACTACTTTCATGGTTCTGCAGCTGGTCAAAATTCTTATCAAAATGGGCAAAATCCATGTGGATTAGAACCAGAATGCAAATGCAACATATACTGAAAAATTATTTATATTCAGCATTCACTTCAATTAGTACACTTCCTTAACTTTTACTGAATGATTGTGAACTTGAAGTTTGTAATGATCATGGTCAGGTGCTCAGAGTGCTGTATTTTATGACTCTAATATTCCTTTTCTTTTCCATTAAAAAAATTATACAGATGTTGTAATTATAACATCCAAGGCAAGAAATAATAATGATAATAATTTATTTAGAGAAGGTAACTCAGTTACAGAGCTAATCTACTGTGAGGCTTTTTGTCTGTTATGTAAAATATATACAGTATATACAACATGTGAAGAATCTGGCTTGACACTAAATAAGTGATTTTAAAAATCAAGTATCAAGCCTGGAACATATGCACAGACATGTGAACACATAAACATATAACATATTATCCTTCATTGAAAACTTCAACTGTAAAAAAGATGCAAAATTACAGAAAAGCATCCATTTGAGACGTTAATAGTGAAAAGAATAAATGTTAGGATCCTGTCTTATGTCACTGTTGTACTGCAGACTTGATGTTTGATTAATGTACAAAATGATGCTGTTGTGGTGTCTTGAATTAGTCCATGTTCTATAAACAAACGTTTATCATATAATTGCTCATTTTACAGTGAATTATAACACATCTAGAATATTTTGATGATTTACACAATAATACCACTCATGATATTGAAGGAGGATTCTACTTATGGGCCAAACAAATTCTGCAAAGATATGGCTATCTTTGATAGACATGGGTATCTGGTAACAATATCAACAATTCTCACCAGTGATCTATACATTGTCCCTTCTTAAAACCTGGAAGTTAATCAGTTTGGAGTTATATAATTTCGAAATCATCCTGGTTCAATTCCTTATCACATTTAGTACATTAGTTGCTATTGTAAAGCTCTTTAAAGCAAATGCTAGTCCTGAATATCCCAAAACTAAAATTGCAAGCTTATTTTTAAGGTTGCGGCAAGCTTGTTTTGTAAGTTTGCAGCAAGCTTAGATTTGAAACCGCTGCTAGCTTGCACAAGCTTACCCATTGCAAGCTAGTAATAGGAAAGCTGGTGACAAACTCACTGATTAGAAGATTGCGAAACCTTGCAAACAAAGCTGACCTAAGTTGCATCAGAAGAACTGATATGGCATCTATTGAATTATTCTATACATGGTCACATACCTCCATTTTTTTAGCTCTTGATGTGCAAAAAGTATGTAATATCAAATATTAAAATGAAAATGTTAATATGTGGTGAACATCAATTAAAATGAGATCTTACTGTCACAATAAAAAAGATTGAAGTCATCAAATCATTTAATAATATTTAATCAGATGAAAATAATAGCATATGAATGGAATCTGTGTGTGCAAACTCCTTATACTTTTGTTACGTATTGCTTTGGAAATGTTACTCTAATTTACTTCCATGTAGAAATCCATTTAGGGGGAGGATGGTGTCAAATAGATTCCCTCTCATCTGTCACGAAGATAAACTATTAGGTGAAAACAAGAATGTCATTAGAATTACTCTGAATCACTTCAATCTGCTAAACAAAATCCTCAGAATAAAATTCTGCATCCACATCAGCTTCTTGTGTGATTCAGGTATCATCCTCTGAAATGGATTACATCAAACATGTACTATGTAATCAGGAAAAAAAAAAAACAAGTATTTACCTTGACAAAAGCATTTCAATTTTAGTTCATTATTCCAAAATCACTTATCAAGTCCAGGAATCATCAGAGTTATTCAAGATCATCCTTTAATGAGCCCTAAATTTTAGTTTTACTATTCATTTTGAAAGGTCTCCAGCACGTCAGATGAATGGCACTTATGAGTTTTGAAAAACAAAAATCCTTTCAAACTGATTACGTACCTTAAGACATTTTGAAATAAAAAACTTCCATCTTCTTTGAGGATGAAAAGAATTAAATATAACAACCTCTGAACAATTGTTGATTAGATATGCGAGAGGAAAAATACCCTAAGAATAAATGAAATTCCTAACCATGCGTTTGACTTTATCATATCGTAACCCTATTGTCGATAACTGATAACACTTCATTGATTTAACAAGTGTAGCAATAAATAATAATGATCTGCAGCGTTGTCATCTCAGTCATTGGGTGAAGCAACATTACAAAGTCATATTTTGACATATTTAAATCATAAACGTGCAAGAACGCTACCTGCAAACTAAAGTCACGAAAACTAGCAAAATACAACACAATTTTGAATTTACTCACCGATATTGTAACTCCGTGATTTCAGATTATCTCTCTGATTATAGGATCGGTTACTGCACATATAATGGTTCAGCGGGCAATGAAATTTACTAAATTAACTAGGTAAATTGTGAAAGTTCAACTTGAAAATTGCGCCATATTGAACGGGATGCTACAATGGTTTTATTGTCTTCTTTTTTACTCAAACATGTTACGTGTAAACCAGTCTGCTAAAAAAAAAAAAAATTAAACAGGGGACGTAATTGCTTTTTATGACTCGATACCAATTAAAATTTGTCGCGGAAAGCCACACTTCACCTTGCATGCTTTTATTTGAATTCTTTTTAAACAAGCAAAATTCACAAAACTCATTTATTCATATAATGCAGGAAGAATGGGATGCATCTCTCTCTCAAAGAAAAACAAAAACTATATATTTGTAAATTTTATTTAGTAATTAAATAACTGACAACTATTTTCTTCTGGCAGCAGATTGTCATTAAAACAAATATATAAGAGTACTTTCATAAACTTAATGCCAAAAGTTAATATTACAAGATTTACTGAGACTATATTTGATGGTGCATACATTATTGGTAAATAGATTTACAAGTACTTGTTATCAAATATCTTGCTGTATCAAGTTAGTCTGTAATTAACTTTGCAATCAGCTCTATGTCTTACTGTTTTACAGGATTTTACTAAATGGAATCTTTACCCACTCTTCCATTACCTCACAAAATGACTGCATAGCTAATCGAGTGTTCAATCACATAAAGAATTTCCTTTATGCCAAAAAGCTCACTATATTCTCTAACATGTATAATATTTGTAAAAATTGAAGATGAGAAAAAGACATTTGTAGAAAAAGTAATATTTCATTTTTTGAAATGGTCAAGAAATAATTCAATTAATTTTTGACATATATTAATAATGTTCATAGTTAATTCAAACATAGAGAAATGTTGGAATAATATATTTTATTTATGTACCAGCTAAGCACAAGTAATACAAGTTCTTAGCATTTTGCAATACTGAAAAGATGATATAAATAAAAACTAGATTACGAGTAACATCTTTTAATTTAGATTACCAGTAACATCTTTTAATTTGACAGTGTAGTTTCTTTTACTGAGTATATGATCTAGTCACTACATATATTCAACATTTCAAGAAGTACTGATCTCATGCAGAACTTACCTTAAATTTTACAACTGATTATTGCAAGCATGTGCAAGCTTACATCAAGTACTTCAGATTTTGCATGCTTGCAGACTCTGAAAAATTTCTATTTGCAAGCTTGCAGACTTTGAAAAATTCCTCTTGCAAACTTGTGCAAGCACCATTACTAGCTTGCACAAGTTCACTTAGCTTTTCATCAGCTTGCAGCAAGCTTGCTGCAAGCTTGTCATAAGCATGCATTTTGGTTTGGCGTATCTGATATTATTATCTACATGTAAATGAAATAAGAAACCAAAATCTGTGTTCTTATTTGCCATTGCCTGAACTAAGATTGCGAAATGTTTATCTCAAATCAATCAATAAACAATAATTCAAAGTTATTATTTAATTCAAATTGTAGACTTGGTAATTGTTTTGGATAACAAATATTATTCATTTTAATAAACTGTAAACAAATGTTCTGAATAAATATCAGAATTTTTCTCTAAGTGCACAAATAAAACACACCAAATCCATGTCCTAACTGAAAATTTTCTAAGTCCACATTTTTGAGTCATGTCCAAGCTAATAAATGACAAAGTTCTTCTTTCTTAGGTTTTTCCGAGCTAAAAAAATGACTAAGTTTTTATTTCCTAGGTTTTTCCGAGCTAAAAATGTACAAAGTTCTCATGTCCAAGGTTTTTCCAAGGTATTTCCTAGGTGTATTATTAATGTACGAGATGATGTCCAAGGTTTTCCTAGGAAAACCTTGGAAAAACCTCGGACATCCGAGGTTTTTTGGTTAAATTTTCAAGCAAATCTCGGAAAATGTACAGCCGGGTTTGGGCACAAGATTTGTCTGATTCTGAAAACAGTGGGCTGAGTGCAGTTATCTGTAAAGTTGATAAAGAAGCATGAATAACATTGATTTATTTACCCAGTCATTTAGACATACCTACAATATATATGGCCTGCAAATAAATAGTCGACTTGTCACATTGTTAATTTTCATTCTTCATAAGACATCCCCATGATATTCCATCAAATTTGTTTCCTTTATTCAACAATAAATTTCACACTTTTTGCGTTTTGAAAAATATAAGATGTGATGGAAACAATATCCTGTCCAATATTTCACCTCAATATGTTTTTTGTTGTTGCTTGATTTTATCAAACAATATGTGATTAGATAAGATATAAATCATTAAAGAGCTAAATGTTGGAAGAAAACAAAACTGTCTAGCATGAATTATATAGTGATTATGAAATTGTCGTAATGCTCAGAGCATTGTAAAGGTCTGGAGGAAACAGTTCTTGTAAGGAATTCACTGATCAGTAAATTATTTCTGTGATAGCAGACTAGTTGTATGTTTTTCTACATGCTTGGGTCTAAAGTTTGATTGCATCCATTGTAATACAGTGTTTTATGTCCCTCTGGTTTTAAGTTTTGGAAAAGGACTATTTAATAAATTCATTGCATTTCAATGAATTTGTTGTTAAATTACACCCAGAGGAGTTGCATGCATTATTGTTTTCAGTGGTAACCTATCATGTGTTCAATTAAATGCTTATGATTGGTCTTTGTTTCTTTTCTCCAGAGAATATTAGAATTAAAAATAAAATTTGATTTCCTGGCTCTAGTTTGGTTTTAAATTATCTTAGTCTGCTGATAGTAAAATAACAAGGCAACTGCAGTCAGCTGTCACTAGGCAACCATCAATGTGTAAACATGTGTGATAGGAATTATGTGGTAAAGGAGGTTGTAGGTAGGCTTTACTAACATTGGGTAAGGATGGGTTTATTACAATGGGGTAAGGATGAGCTTAACTACCAAGTTTAATATCGTAATTGGATAAGTCACAGTTAGTGTTTAGTTGAGGATTAAACTTTAATCCCAGGTTTTGATTTATAACACTTGAATGGATATCCAGTTGGTCATAAATGACAGTGGTACCAATTTTACAACTATTATGGCTACCACTACACTATGGAACTCTTGTTTGGGGCCTCTTTCCATTTGACTTTGCTTTCTTTGTCTCTTTGAGTTGCCTAAACTTACTTGGCACTAAATAGCCAAAATTGTGCTGATATGCCATTTATCACTAAAATACTTACAAAATTCAGCTTAAAATCTTAGAAATGTACACTGCTTTTGAATACATGTATATATTAACTTGCCACAAAAATCACAATTCTGTACAAAAGATTGAAGTAGTTGTTGCATGCTAATTCTAGGTTATACCAGAATGGTTTTAAATTATTTACATTCTTGCCATGCCATCAATAAATTAATTACTGGGAACCAAGCTAATGTGTGTATTGTTTTCATCTTAGTGATATTACCATCACTACATTGCAATACCTCAGCATAGCAACAAGAGTCTCCACAAAAATGAAACCAGCCATGGATAAAAATCATTATTTGGAAATTCAAGAACAAGTTGATCTGTAACCTTCTTAATTTGATTTTGTATTTGAGGAATTTGATATTGACATATTCCAAGTAGAAAGGAATTTCATTAAGTGCATCTTATTGATCATGTCTGGAAAAGTGCCCATGAAAAAGCCTTCCAAAGGAAGAAAATTGGTAAGATCAGTTTTAATTGTTTCTATCCAATCAAAATAACTTTACATAAATTTTATAACTGTTTATCTATACTAATGAAAATTCAGATTGAAATATGTTATATGTAAGACAATTTTAAAAATAATCTTCATGTGAGGTAGTGTATAAATAACTAAATTAATTTTTAATTTTGTGAAATATTGCAAGAATTGAAAAAAAATCTGCATATTGCCAAGTTTTATAAATAGTTACATAAAGTATTGTAATTATAACATAATTGGATTGTGTAAAGAACTTCACAATAAGTGATACCAATAAATGATAAAGTGAGGCTCTGATAAATTACAATAAAATTATATTTAAATTTTGTATTTGAACAACCTTAAATAACCCAAATAAAACCATGTGTTGTAAATTTGAAATGTAATTTGTATGAGTCAGGAAAGTATCTAATTATTTGACACTAGTCAGCATAAAAATAATTTCTTTTCCAGATAAAATTACTGTGTTTTTATTATCAGATATAAAATGTCAGTTTCATGGTAATTGTCTTTTATTAACCACTCTGGTGGTCTAAGTGTTTGCCTCATAAGCAGGAGGTCACAGGTTCAAACCCAAGTTATACTGAAGACTTATAAAATATCATACTAGCAGCTGCCTCACATGGCAGTCAGGATTAAGAGGTTAGTGTTAGGACTGGTAAGCCTAGTTTCAAGATAATGTGACTAGGTGGGATTTGATACAACATGTCTGCAGCATGATGACTCAGTGCTAGACATCACTATTAACTGCCACACTGTAGATATTATAGCGATATGACAAAAATTGTTAAAGGTACATTTCAAAAATTCAATCCAATCCAATCCTATCTTTCATCATTTCTGACACTGACATATCTTCTTTTTGAAGTTCTATGTGATAAAACCAAAAAAACTCCCATACATTGTTTAAGCTTTGATTTCAAGCAGAATTTTATGAACAGAAATAGAAAGAGTATTGATTTAGCATTTTCTTCTACACATGTTTGGAAAAATCAGTTATAATACTATTATATTATTCTTTCTTCACCCATGAATCAGCTACCAGCACCTGACTTATCCATGTACCTAACTTCACGTGAACAGAAAATTAAAACATCCCCTAGAAAGGAGGTAACTGCTCTCAGCTTCACTTTGTATACAAAGTTCACATAAAAATGATTTTTTAAAATAAATTTATTTTATCTTTCATGCATGCTCTATTCAGTGTCAAAACTGTTATGTTATAGCAGTTTTGATAGCCTTGCTTTTCAGCAAAACATTTTTAAAATCATAGAGATATTAAGGAAAAGATTATGTTCTTAACAGATTTAGCGACAGAAGACAAATCACATATCTATATAAGTCACATTTTCTTTTGCTCTACTGGTCATAGACCAAACACTTATGGAATGGGATGCTGATCTTTGTCCATCCATCCAGTAACACAAGTTTATTATTGCTATTACTTACTACTCCTAAACTAGTTGAAGAATAGCTATGAAACTGTACACACACATTCTTCCTAATGTCTAGTTGGTCCTAAATGATAACGATGCTACACGGACTGTATGACCCACACAGTAGCCATCATGTATATCTTGCTTCTCTTTCTGAATGAATGGTCATATCAACATGAGGTTTTCACTCAAATATTTCTCCATGGGATTTTCAACAGAAGCCTATAAGTAGGGCATAACCAACATTTGATCCGGAAATTGGATTCCACCAGATAGTATGAACACGTCTGATTAAGGCAGGAATGACCAATTTGGATAATAAAAATAAAAAAGTTGAATTTCTATAGCACAATGTCTAACACTGCATGTCATTGAATAGTGCATTAATAAAGTTAAATAAGAAGATAGAAAAGTCCAATATAGTTAACACAATGGGGTGAAACGATAATACTTGAGTTGGACCAAAAGATTTAAATTTATTAAAATATTTTAATGTGCATGGGCATGATGCATGCAGTTTATTAGATAATAAAGAAATTTATTAATCAAAATTTATAACTTCCATGTTCTTTGCAAGAAATAGTAGCATCTCCATTTTTTTCAGAGGATATGTTGATCGTTTGTCGCTAAAAATAGCACCTGTGGTGCTAAAACTTCTTTCACTATCGATGTTAGAGGGTCGTATTGAACGTTTTTATCTCAGAATTTCCAATATATATATATATATATATATATATATATATATATATATATATATATATATATATATATATATATATATATATATATATATATATATATATATGATTTGTCTCAGCTAGATATGAATCCAATTCACACTGGCACATGAATTCAGATGACAGGGATGCAGACATGAGATTTTGGTCGGATGTGTAAGAGGTGAATAAATCCTGGTAGTAGGCATTTCAGATTAATCGAATCATATCCGGAATTGGAAAAATTTTATGCTCGAAATCCAGAATTGGAAATCGGTAGAACAATGCTAATCGGTTATGCCCAACCTATAAGCACTATGTCTTCACCAGGGCATGTCTTCTTGGTCCTAAATGGTTCCTTTTTGACCTCTATCTTAACTGCCATGTGGACATTTTGAAATTCAGATTAGTTAGACCTCAATGAAAATGTGGTCTGGAGTCTGACATTCAATATGGCTACCATGAAAAGCTTCAATGAAAATGTGGTCTAGAGTCTGACATCCAATATGACTGCCATGAAAAGCCATAATGAAAATGTGGTCTGGAGTCTGACATCCAATATGATTGCCATAAAAAGCCTCAATGAAAATGTGGTCTGGAGTCTGACATCCAGTATGACTGCCATGAAAAGCCTCAATGAAAATGTGGTCTGGAGTCTGACATCCAATATGACTGCCATGAAAAGCCTCAATGAAAATGTGGTCTGGAGTCTGACATCCAATATGACTGCCATGAAAAAGCCTCAATGAAAATGTGGTCTGGAGTCTGACATCCAATATGACTGCCATGAAAACATTATTATTACTGCTCTACTGCTCTGAAGAAATGGAAAGTAATTTCACCAGAATTTTTTATCTCTAGTTGCACCTATATGAAAATGGTTCCAGTCTGACATTCAATATGGCCACCATAGCAGCCATCTTGAAAATTTTGTTATTGCTTACCCCTCCTCATTAGATAGTCATATGAACATAGAGTTTTCACTAATAGGCATTTTATGATATCCAGATAAATAAAAATGGTGCCAGTTTTATATCCAACATGGCTGCAATGATGGCCACCTTGAAAAATCTTGTTATCACATGGAGTTTTACCCCAAAAATCTAATTATCTATGAAAATGGTGCTCATCTTGCATCCATTGTAGCTGCCACAGCTCCAGCTTGAAAATTTTTATCACTAAAGTATATCAGAAACAATTCAACACTCAGCAGTTAAAAATAATAAATGGATTGGATTTTAATATAATATTGGATTTTAAGAAAATGAATGATCTTTTTTTACCAGTTGAGCATCAGTCCCTTCCAGGAACTCTTTCTTTTTTATTTTCAAGTTCAACATTGCATTATGTCTATTTCAAATGAAGTCAGGTTCTGTTTTTTCATCACCATTTTCATGATAACATAAGCTTATAATTTTCTGTGTATTTGATTTTATTTTTGAACCAATGTTTCAAGAAAAGTTTTGTCCTCAAGCAGTAATTTTTATTATGTATAATGCTGTTGAGATATTTTATTTTTAGATTACTATAATGGCTTTATTTGCATTTGTGATATTGACTTTTGATGCATTTATCATTATTGATTAGTGGTATCTGTGCAAAACTTAATCAGTTGGCAGTGACTACTGGGTGAGCCTAACTCATTGGTTTTTATTATTGAGATAAAATTTATTGATATGATGTATTTGAGGTCCACTCATATTTTATGTTTTGATTTGTACAAGCCAAATAGTAATTAATTTCATTATATGAATGAATAATTGTGCAATCTTATGACACCATATTTTATAAAAACTTTTTCAATCCCTCACCCCACCCCACCCCACCCAAGTAATTGCCACATCAGTTTTAATAAGTCACTTATTAGACTTTCTAAAATATTTATAAGTCCATTTTAATTCAGGCATATTTTGTTCTGGTGTTGTCTGTACACACTAATTATTTACACATTAATGTTTGCTTGTCTGACCCATAACTTTGTAAATAGAAAGCAATTGAAATATGCATTATGCCCTGTGTATAAGTGTGAAAGTCAAATCAAGGGGAAATACAACATGGATTTGTATCCATGTTTAGGGTATAACATTTGAATCAATGAAAATGTTTTAATGTCACTTTAACCAAATATAGATTATAACTAGGCAAAGATATGCATACCATAGCTATGTCCTCTGCATTAGGTTGAATGTCAGTGCAAAGAAAATATTCTCTGACCTCTGTCCATGTACAGGTAAAATGCTTGAAACAGTGATGATATTTTAATAAATATATATCTTGACTTGATAGTTTCTCTCTAATATTCACAGTCATACTCCCACTTATTGAGGTCAAGGTCACACCTTGGATGATGTAAATAAGAGATCTGTTTCCTTGTCCAGGCTGTTACTTTTTACCCCCTGCATATATTTTGAGGAAACTGTACTGATATTCTCACCTTATTTTACTGCAGTCAAGACTCAAATTTGAAGTTTACTTTAACTGGTAGGTCATGATACAAACATATTATGTCCCTTTTGCAGTACTGTTACTAAAGTTCCAGTTCCAAATCCCATTTACTATGTTTTGTTTTGTGTTTCCATAGCAACCCATAATGGTTATTTAGCACCAAGGAGTAAAGTAAAGTGCTTGAATCATAGTCACACCATGACACCTAACCCAGGTTGATGGTAAAATCTGTTGTGAACAAATATAATCTTTCCTAGTTCAAAATGTTGCCTGTGTGCTCTTTCATGTAAGTTGGATTCATTTTGATGTCAAAATATGTTTACATTACAAAAGGTTTTTGTAAAGTTTTGCAATATTTTGATCACATAACACAATGTCATATTATGTGCCAATCAGAAGCACCCCAACATTTTTGTTGTCATCCAGAGAGATTGGGACATTTAAATGGACATTTTTTTTTAGACAGGAATCTTCAAAATGATGTGACTGTCAATATGAGAACATGTCAACAAACTTTTGGGACACCAAAACCATGGTATCCATAAGGACACCCATGAAACAAAGAAAGTTTACCTCAATACAAAGTGACACAGAAGCCACATTTTCCTGTCAAGGATAAAGGCTACAGCTAGAAACTTTATGGTTTAGTAGCCATCGTTGGCAAAGACTGAGTCTTTCATAAGAAGTGACTGGTTGTTTTGGACTTTGTCTTTCGATTTTACAGAAAACCACTTGACCCAAGGTCAGTTGTGAATTTGTGAAAAAATATGAAAAGTTGATAGATCCTAGGTCATTTGTAAGCTCAAAGAAGAATCAATACAAGAATACAAACTCAAGAGTAAATCATCCATATTCCAGGAAACAATCTGTGTCCAAGGTCTATGATGCCAAGTACATCATTCAGTCCAGGAGACAATCCGTGTCCAAGTTCTATGATGTCCAAGTACATCATTCAGTCCAGGAGACAATCCGTGTCCAATGTCTATGATGCCAAATCAAGACTCTTTTGCGAATGGTGCATTAGATCAGTATTGCACATTTTTTTAGAATTATATCCCTCTCTGATTGATTGAATTTCTTTACTTCTTATTTGAAGAGAGACAGTGCTTAGGGCTGAAAGGAATTTGTATCCAACACACTCAGTGTTTTGAAAATCCCAGTCATTTGTGTGGACTTGAACACAGCTGATCTAATCAGGTATTTCAAGATGCCAAAATTGGTGTCTTACAGAAATGTGTAGATGGAATCTCCATTGTGACCGTGGTCTCTAACAAATACTCTTAAAAACATTGGGTGATGATTATTTTGAGAACCTTACCCTCTAGACTGTTTTCTTGTTAATCTTAGTGAGATGAAGGAGCAAGCTTGTGATGTGTCGAATTTTGAAAACTCTTAGAAGCATTGTTTAAATCAATTGCATCAAAGTCAACTTAATTAAAGTAGAAAGGGCTAGAGATAGTTATATGATTATTTTCATTTCATCTCTGAACATCAAAGGGAATTCGTTCCATGCGAGGAAACTTGACCAATTCATATGCTATGGTACAAGGGTATGACATAAGACCCTTCCCCAAAATCAACTGGTTAAAGGGGAAAGCATGGCCATAATTGATTGTTCAAAAAAACAATAACTACGGCATGATTAGCTGTCTTGACAAATCTGTATGCTCTATCCATAGAACCAGGCTCACTGTGATTAAGTGGGAATTATGAGTCAGTTTCTCTCCTTTGCTAACCAGGTTTTTCAGCAAAAAAAGCATATTTCCATTGGGTACTCTACTTCTGTTTGAGATCCCCAGTCTTTTCTGTGCATTTGATGATCAGGTTAGACTTTTAGGCCCAGTTATGCCTTTACCTTTGATCTGGCAGCATCAAAAGAGAAGAGAAAGGGTAGGAAGCATCATTTCCTGAAGAGCTCAGTTGATATCTCAGCTTCCATCATTTCATATAGGATTACCATCAAGTGAGCAGTTATCAAAATGGCCTATAGTTCTATATAGCTAAAGTAAGTATTCCTTGCTATTTCCTTTACCAGCTTGTGGGATCATTAGCCTCCCTCTGAACTGGCAAATGTAGCTATGCAATAGCAACAGGTTATCTATTACTGATATTAAAATGTAGCTTGTTTTCAGAGTAAGGTGGTGTAGACAACATTTAATTCTTCTAATACTTGCCTGTTGCTGTTACCATTCCCTCCACCCACCCAGCACCATTGATGTCCCACTATTTTTAAGGGTACATCCTGAAAAAACTTTGGGCTAGTGCATATGGGTCAGGGTCATGGGTTAGATTTAAAATCTTCTTGAAAGTCAGCCTCTGAGAGGTTGAATTCTCATACTATATATATTTTCTTTTAAGAAAATGGTGAACCATGCAGTACAAACAAATAAGTATTACATCATTAAAATTAGCTTTATTCTCCCAAAAATTTTTTTCAGAGGAATTATGTTAGGACAATTAGGTTTATTATCATCTTCCTTAAGTACAGTTTTCAAAGGAATTACATCAGGAAAGTTAGATCCCCCTCTACAGTTTTCAAAGGAATTACATCAGGAAAAGTTTCCAATATCCTGCAGTTGTTTAGACTTTGTAGGTTACTGTGTATACACTGACTCTTAAGCCCAAGATTTATAAAAATGCATAGATTAAAGTCTGATAAACACTAGTCTTGTTCATTTGTATTACAGTCAGTTACATGTATGAGATACTGTAATTATGCCTCCCCACCCTCATGAGAAAAATGTAATGGTTTGATGCTGTCTGTCCATCATCATTTCATATGTGTGTCTCTCACTTTCTTATGAGCACAATATCTCACACACTGCTGAGCAGAGTCAGACAAAATTGGATAATTAGATACCTTGAATGGGTCCCAAGGACATTTACATTCTAGTGGCTGTGCCATACATTTTCATTTTTTTGAATGTGTTTGTGAACTTTCTGGACTTTTTTGTGATACAAAAACCTTGTGTGGATATTTAAGCTAAAATCCCTTGAAGCAGACTAATGAAGCTAATGGTACAAATATCTTTATTCATATGTATATATATTTTATAAGTTTTGGATAATTATTGTAATTATTAAAAATGTTTCTGCATTTATAATTATAATTATTATAATTATTTTTGAACTTGGACTGTGTTTGCAAACAAAAAACTGTTTGTCTTTTTTATTTGTTTTTTTTTTTGTCAATAATTTCAGACACGTGGCTCCTCTTTAGACAAATATCACACTTATTTTACAAAGCTTGTGCTTCCCATATGCAGCTTAAATTGACCATCCTGTTGCAGTGTTACAAAAAATGAATAAGATCTAGACTTTAGAGTCAGAGATTTTTTGATTTATCACAATCATAACAAAATATCATTGTATTCATTTTGCTAGACCTGTCCTTTCATTCTGTCAACAGAAAGGTTTTTTTTTTGGCTGGGGTAGGTGGTTGGAGGGACATAAAATTTTGCTTTGATGAACATTTTCCTTCCAGTATTTTGCACTTCATCATTTGCTTTTTAGTGGTTGGAATCTCTTTGTTTTTTCTGAGTATTATACGTCTGTCAGGCCATACTATTTTTAGCCTAAATTTTGTGTTGCTTAATTTTTGTTCACTGTTACTATGAAGTATATGTCATGCTCATTTTATTTGCAAGAATTCTTTTATAATGTAAAATTCATCTAGTTTTGTTTTTATAAGTATATATAGTATGAATTATTTGTAAAGTTTGACATCTGATTTTTAGGTGCATTGTTAATGGAGAAACTCATTGTAAATTTACCAAATCTCATGACTGAATTTCATGCACTTAATTGTAGCCTTAAATAAATTTACTTAAGTATTTTTTAAATAATTTTTAAATCATCAATTATGACATTTATTACTATCTACTTAACAGGGCATATCACCTTTTCAATTTTATGAATTAGTTGTCTTCAATACTGAAATGTTCATTTTATCACTTTTATTGGCTTGAAGTTATCATATTCACACTCATTTAGAAGTTGATGATGTTTTTAAATCATTATTTTGCCTGCTGTAGAAAAGAAAGAAGATTCAGAAAACAATAGGCACACAGACATCAATGTCAGAGTCATCTGAGGACAACAGTGATTATGAAGATCTCCAAAATGGGCAATTGACAAAGCTGCCCCAAAAGACAGCATACCCTACTGATAGGGGTGTAGAATCAAACAATGGCTTGGAGAATGTGCAGACTCTAGTAAACAACATGGCTGATGACAAGATTGAGCAGAATGATGATAATGATAATGATTATGGTGAAGAAACTTATGGTCATATAGATGAAAATGAGGTAGAGGTGAGTGAAAAGGAACGTCATCCAAATGGTAGAAAAACATTGGAGGACAGAAGATTGATAAAATCTTCAACAAGTATTGCCAATAAACTCAGCAATGAAAATCATTCACAATTAACAGAGAAGAAAATGAGTACAGAAATAAATAAAACACATGGAAAAGGATTTAAAAAATCAGAGCAAAAATCAGTTGTTAATCAACAAATTGGTAGTTCACTTACTACATTTATTTCTGTGAAACACATAAGGGCTTCCAATTCCAATGTTAATTTATTAAAAGATATTTCAAAAAGAACAATTGTCCAGAATAGAAAGGCACTGAAAAGTGAGAACAAGGAGAATGGAATTAATGATATCACCCTTTTGCAAAGAAGAAGTTCACCACATGATCAGTTTCACAGTTCACCAAACAAAATTTCTACACCAGGGCACAACTCTAATTTCAGAGTTCAGAAATCACATTTACATGTTAAAGAATCACAGAACTCACATGATGAAATGCATTCACCATATCGTTCACATAAAGCAGCTTTGTTTCAAAAGGCAGATTTAAATCATGAACATACAGGTAGAGAGAAAGCCAATAGTTCATTTCCCAACAGGGGTCCAAAAGTGAATGCGCTTTTTAACAGTTCAAAGCATAAAGAAATGCATGAGAATTCACCAGCAAACTTGCCACCAGAGTTGCTTTTAGAAATGAATAATTCACTTTACATTGATAAACAGCAGCATTGGTTGTACACTGATTCACCATCAAGGAATATTTCAACACAAGGCACAAAGAAGAATGGAAATACACACAAGAGTAGTTCACATGTTGATGTTGCATGGAAAGGAGGTTCACAGTATGATGCACAGAAGGCAAGACACTTAGCATTGATGTGTTGTTGTACTAGTATGCATGTGTACTTGGATCTGCATGTATATGTTGTAGATGGTGGATGTTTTTTATGGTCCATGCATGTACTCTAATAGCCAAGAGCTTGCACTCTGATAGCCAAGAGCATGCACTCTGATAGCCAAGTGCATATACACTGCAAATGCAAATAGCCAAGTGCATTCACAGTGCAGATACAAATGCTTTTTTATTTTGTTTTTATTGTGTATGTTGTTATTGTATATAAATGTATTCATAATTGTTTATTTAAATATTTTACTTTGGTTTCTTTTGCTAGATTGTTTTGAAATCTTGTTTGTAATTTGTTTAATGTTGAATATTTATTTGTAAGATATGCAACAGTTTTCTTCACAACGCTGCACAGTAATTGTTCTCATATGCCTTTTACTTGTTTTGCTAAATAATAACTGGTTAGTGTAATAAGTTATAGAAAAGGTAATTTACTATAAGTTTGGCTCAGTAAGAATATTATTTGAGCAAGGAGAACATGTGTAGAAAAGTAAGTTCCATTTTGTATCCCACTTGAGTCTCATACTCTTCATTAAAATGTAAATTTTTAAAATTTAGATTAGATCAGTACATATTTTTCATATAAGTAAAGAATGGAACCTCTGCATTATTCTGTGATGTTCCATTGTTGAACCAGTGAGAAGTATTTTCTCCAGTCTTATTTTATGCTGCCACAATTTTGGGGAGGGGCAGAGACATATGATATTCCATCTAGTCTTCTTCAGACAGACCTCTTGCATGGTTCTGTGGGATCTTTACAAGAAAAGATATGATAATGTCTATGAAAATGACTGGACACTCCACCCCTTGGCAACACTCTGGTAAAGTCATTGAATGATTGTCAAATAGTCAGCATTCATAATAGAAGCTTAGATCAATTATATGCAAAATTGTTACATTATTGTTTATATCTTGGACCAACCACACAGATAAATTATAGAGTACTATGAACTTTAGTTAATGACTGAAAATCTTGTAGATTGTCAGACCGTGACACAAACTGATACCATATACATTTTCCCCCCTCAACCATTATTATACATTTTCATTAATTGCTTATCCACAAATACTGCTAATGGATCTGCAGTATGAATGGTGTATATTGTAGAAAAAAAGAATAGAAATAGTATAAATGGTGTATATTGTAGACAAAAAGGAATAGAAGTAAGTATAAATGGTGTATATTGTAGAAAAAAGAATAGAAATAGTATAAATGGTGTATATTGTAGACAAAAAGGAATAGAAATAAGTATAAATGGTGTATATTGTAGAAAAAAGGAATAGAAATAAGAATAAATGGTGTATATTGTAGACAAAAAGGAATAGAAATAAGTATAAATGATGTATATTGTAGAAAAAAAGGAATAGAAATAAGTATAAATGGTGTATATTGTAGAAAAAAAGGAATAGAAATAAGTATAAATGGTGTATATTGTAGACAAAAAGGAATAGAAATAAGTATAAATGGTGTATATTGTAGACAAAAAGGGAATAGAAATAAGTATAAATGGTGTATATTGTAGACAAAAAGGGAATAGAAATAAGTATAAATAGTGTATATTGTAGACAAAAAGGAATAGAAATAAGTATAAATGGTGTATATTGTAGACAAAAAGGAATAGAATAAGTATAAATGGTGTATATTGTAGAAAAAAGGAATAGAAATAAGAATAAATGGTGTATATTGTAGACAAAAAGGAATAGAAATAAGTATAAATGATGTATATTGTAGAAAAAAAGGAATAGAAATAAGTATAAATGGTGTATATTGTAGACAAAAAGGAATAGAAATAAGTATAAATGGTGTATATTGTAGACAAAAAGGAATAGAAATAAGTATAAATGGTGTATATTGTAGACAAAAAGGGAATAGAAATAAGTATAAATGGTGTATATTATAGACAAAAAGGGAATAAAAATAAGTATAAATAGTGTATATTGTAGAAAAAAAGGGATTATAAATAAGTGGCACCTCAGTGTGAAATGGCTGTAAAGACCTTGATATAACTCATTTATGTCTTGGTTAAATAAGATCAATGATGTTACCCAGATCTATCTATCATGTCCTGTCATGTTATCTAATGTCAATTTTGTATTTTGTTTCTAATCAATAATATTTGAAGAACACCATAGATTGAAACCAAATTTAGCATGGAGCTATATGACTAAAAGCGCTAGTCAGATTTGATTTTCATTATTTTCTAACAAAATTTAAGAAGTTATAGCCCTTGTTTGACTTAGAACTTAAACAGTCAATTGCATCAGATTGGCTGGGGCACATGTGTCTTATGGACACATTTCTAGTTTCATGTAATAATTTATATTCCATGTTTTCCAGGAGCGTGATAGAAATGCTGGCACTACTGAAGATAACAGTGATATAGCTCTTCTCTTCAAGGCAGCAAAAAAGATGGGTAATTTAATTATATATGCTGAAATAACTAAGTTATCACACACACATGCCAACACACACACCAAAACACATACACACACACAAACACATGCACATACATCACCATGCTTTCTTCAAGGTTACTGTAAGACATGATTTCAGGTTTTATATCTTCAAGTATAGGAACATTACTGCAAAAGGAAAACTTGAAATCTGGGGTGAAGCAGAAATCCAAGAGTTTTTCAGATTAATTTGCCCATCACTCCTTTATCTCCAAATCAGTTTGTTCAGATTTCTAATGCAATGGTTTAAAGCTATAATGTACCAAGTTTGTATATCATGGATTGTAATTTTAGAATGTCAAAATGGAATGCATATAATTACCATGTCTTTGTTTCTTCCTGTTTTTAGCCAAGCCAGATGAGGTTTTTATTAAAGTGCTGGTTAAAAAGTCTCATAAGCAGAGAATGCCCCTCAAGGAGAAATTCAGGCAGAAGTATGACCTGGTATGTTTAAGTGATGTCCTTTTGATTTAAAATATGATGAGGAATCCATATTGGATGCTGTAACTGCATGACCACTCCATGGTTCTAATCATGTAATGTTTTACCTATAGTGAGTAAGAAGAGTACAAAGGCCAACTCTGCAGCTGTTGGTGACTCACAGGGCAGCCTGTTTTATTCAGCTAACTCACCAAATAGGTTACAGCATATGGGCATATGGTTTGACTTGGCATGGCTGAGACAAATGATGCAATCACAATCAGTTGTATTTAAGTGTAAGAGACAACTTATGATTTTAAAAAGTTCTTATTTTGTGAGGTCATGTAAGTGAAGATCAGAATTATGTGCACGTGGCCCAAAATGTAAATTTGATTCCAAAATAGAGGAAGTTTTAATTGGAGCCACAGAGGCTCAGATGTAAGGATTCTTCACACATGACCAATTGAGTACTGTCCAGATCAATCAGGATTGGCTACTGTGGTTTATGGACTGTGCTCCAGTTGCATTGAAACCATACCAGTTGTCATTGTTATGTGGCAATAAACACCAAACCAAGTCAAATTAATAATTTTAAAGAAAACGTTCGTCAGTCTGCATACAAATAATCATTTTGGGTTTTTATACTTAATTCTAGATTTTTTTTTATCTATTAATGGAACTTTGATTCTCCTTTGAATGTATCTTCCAATCTCATATTATGAATATAAGCCTAATGCTACCTACAGAATCCATCCCTCCCCAAAACAAAAATGTGTGTCTATCAATAATATATATATATATATATATATATATATATATATATATATATATATATATATATATATATATATATATAAAGAATACAAATCATATGGCGAATAACAACACTTTCAAGCGTACTGGATCCACCAAGAGATCACGTGTGTCAAGGATTGATTAAAATAGATGCAATAAACTGACGACCCACAGTACGAAACTAGTAACTAACCAGCCTAAGCGCTTTCGACTCTTAATGAGTCTTTTTCAAAGGCAAATACAAAACATATATACGACAAACAAATAAACACAAAACCGTTATGTTTGTAAACCTCTAAATGGCATGTGGAGACAGCCATGTAGAGGTTTACAAACACAACGTTTTTGTGTTTATTTGTTTGTCGTATATATGTTTTGTATTTGCCTTTGAAAAAGACTCATTAAGAGTTGAAAGCACTTAGGCTAGTTAGTTTCTAGTTTCGTACTGTTCATTGTAAGTTTATTGCATATATATATATATATATATATATATATATATATATATATATATATATATATATATATATATATATAAAGTCTTCCTCTTGCTATCCAAAGGAGATTCCAGTTTAAGCTTTTGCTTGTGAACTGACAAGACACATTTACTTTTCCTCATGAAATCAAGTGTATATTTGTGCTCATTTTGTTTGATTGAGGTTCCTTTTATTTTCAGTTATCAAAGATAATTCTGCAATTGGTATATACATTATTATTTTAATTTTGACTAATAATGTGAATTTTTTTCACCTATGCAGACTTAGTTTCTGCAATCTCTGACCACATTACTGTATGCTACATTGTATTAGAAGTTCGTTTTTGCACACACTATTTATTTATCACCCCTGGTATGTCAGGTGTCTCTGATAACTTTGGGGCCTGTATTTCTAGGTAAATCTGGTTTATAAATGACTTGAATGATCATTTTTAAATTCTTCTACATTAATTGATTTTAGGTGATAATTTTGACACTTTAGGGAAGTGTCCACCCAATTCTATTCAGCTTAGGTGGCACAAGTGACCCTGCAAAATTAAGTCTGGTGGACTATGTTCTCCCAGTACTGAAACTAAATTTAATTTCTGTAAAATAGCATGACGTTTTGAACAGTGTTTTAATAACACTTTACAATTATGGATTGTCAGTTCTTTCATGGACCATGGTTGTCATTATTTAGGGAATCTTTATTTACTTTATGTTTTGAGAAAACAATTTTTTTTTTCACTATATAATTTGAGTAGAGCAGATTCCTTGTTTAAAGACCAGAAAATTCTTATATCCGAGCTGCAGAATAGAATGAACTGAGATTGGTTGGTTGGTTGATACTAAAGTAAAAGCACATGGAGAAGGGATGTACATTAGTACTGTTTTAATAATAAACCGTTGTGCTTTGTAAATACATGTAGTTGGACTTACTGACAATAAAGATCTTACATTAAACTTTGGCAGACATTTTTTTGTAAAATACAGGATGTTCTCATTAACAAGAATATTTGTAGCAAGGGAGAAATGTGGTAAAAATGAACTTGTTTTTCTTATCTAAGGACTTAATGACAGAATTGAAGAGTGGTTTAGGCCTGGATTGGGAACGTTTGATAGATGCCTTGCTTCAAGAACAAGGCGTGTCTGATGCCTTTGCTGTCTTTGATGCTCTCAGTGTAAGTAGTAGTTGTTTTGTCCAGTGTGACCTTTTTTGCAATTACCCTTGTGCATTTTTGTTAGAATAATATCACATCTTTAGTTTATTCTCAACAAAATTTGAATTAAATTGTTTTGTTGTCAAATATATATTGATCTTTGCCAGAAATTGGATTTGCTGTTGTATAATATTACTGTACAATGATAGCTCTCTTTCAGTAGGTGAATTGTTTATTGCAAAATGAACAAAAATATTTCATGAAAAATTCTATATTATTACATAATTCCCATAAGATACCCTTTTTCAGCTGAAGACACAAATCATGTAATTTGCAATAATTCAAAATATTGTACTGTCATGGATTGTTGAATCAAGAATTTATAAAATTCCTGCTTTTTTTTGCAGATGACTCTTTAAACAACACAGAATACTATTTTCACATACTTTGTAAAATCAATGAATTCCTGTAATTTGTTGTTTGAAATTTCTGGCAGATGTCTCTATTGATCATTGCTTATTATTTTTTTCATTGGTTCCATATTTTCTGGACACGAAACACACCATACTCTTTAATAGATATAAAATCAATGTCAACGTAGCCCTGGCTGTAAAAAAATAAAGTAAATCACCTTGAATCTATTAAAGTAATATAGACTGCCAGTCATATAGCAAGGAAAACAAAATATATCCTATAAATAATTATATATCACTAATTTTTATGTGGGGCAAATGCAAATAGTTTTGAAATGTAATTATTTTAGGGAGTTTCAAAATAAATTTCATTTTATTTCATGACTGAATTAAAATTGTTACGTATTTCTTAGATTTTACTCCATAAAAGTTACATTGGTAATATTGTGTTAGTACCTTGAAACTTTTAACTGAAGTTCAGTGCTGTCCTGATGTTACAAAGTATTTATATGTCATCATGCCTCGTTTAAAATCTCCTTATGTTGAAACAAGCTGAATCTTGGGGATTGAATTGTGTAATAAAGCAAATATCAACCTTTGTGTTGGTGACATGGGAGTTTTATAAACCAGTAAACCACTGTAGAGGTCTAGGCACATCAGGCCAATTACTAACATCCCAAGCTGGTCCTGACCTTTTACTCTAGTGGTATGTGCACCAGTCTGTGAGACAGATGAACCTGGTTCAATTCCCAACTGTGACAGAATTTTTCATCTCTTCTGTTACACCTGTCATACTCACATACACTTCACATTGGTCAGTATGTGGAAACTGTTTCATAAAACATTAAATTTACCTACACAAAGGTCATTAATTGTTTTTTTAAGCTTATAGCAAGACATAGATATCCTATTCCTGATGGGAATGGCAGCTAGCACTTTCGACAGCATAATCATCATCAGCAAGATTTTGTGGGGGAAAAAAAAAATCACTGTATGAGTTTGTCAACCCTGCCTCAGCAGAAACTATGCATAGTCAATCACTTAGATATTTATGTGTGTCCATCCATGCATACCCTAGTTTGAATTAAATGCCAAAGTTTACCAGTCTATAAGACTAACAACTGCTTCTCAAACCAATTGTATCAATTTCAACCAGACCTAAATTGTGGGCCAGAAGAGTCCAATCTTACAAAAATGATGCCTACTTATCTACCATCTAAACAGGCTTTTTCATATTAAATACAGAAAAGCCTTTAATAAACTTATAAAAAACTTGCTAAAGAAAATTTTGAAATGTATTGTGGTATAGTCTACTGGTTTAGGACACATTGATAATGCTGATGTCATAAAATACTGCCATTGTTACTGTAAATTTAGAAACCTTCAAATGACTTCCTGTCAAAAACCACTAAAAAACTTCCTGGTATGAAGGCCTTTAAGTTTTTATACAAATTTGAGAAATATGCCATCAAATATGGCTAATGTTACTAAAAATAGATCAGTCTTTAAAAAAATATCATAAAACTTAACAGAATTTTACCGAACATGATATATCATTCTTGTGTGAAGGTATGTACAAATGATGCTGATCTGCCATCATAATAAGGCAGCAAGGGCTAAAAATAAACACAAACTTATCAAATTACTTATTCTGAGGAAACAAAACTCAGAATAGAATTTGACCAAATTTAACAGAGAGCATCTTGGCATGAGGGGCTTTCAGGTTTATACAAAATTAATGTAGCCGATCCACTGTTGAATATAGCAACCCTTATTTAAATATTAAAACCATTAACAACTTTTTATCTGAAAATCTCAACAGAATTTGATCAACAGAAATTAGTAAAAATTGATTGAAAACTTCAAAGCTTGACAGTCTTTCAAATTTATACAGATTGTGCAAATCAATAAACAGATATGGTCAGCTTTAATTGAAATGAAACAATATTTCAATATTTGTCTGAAAAAACAAAGCAAGAGAATTTGACCAGCTCTGACAGAAAGCATCCTCAGTATCATAAATTACGCTAATGCACCATTGAATATGGATGGTACATAAGATAGAAATCTTGCAACATGTGTTTACATATGCAATCAACAATGCTGCAGGAAGTTTCATCAGAAAGGATTTTACTGGTCCATATCTGCTCTGACATTTGGCAAATATTAACCAGATGAGCAGACTCAGCCAACTTGAATCTCGTGGATTAAGGTTTAAGTATTTTACTGTACAGTTATAAAAAAAAGCAGACATTACCAAATGGGAGTATTTTAATATGTAATGCAAATCCAAGTGTGAATAAGATAGAGACCCAGATCTGATGCCAGCAAATTAGAATCTATATACATTCATTGCATGGTTTGATTTATTTGATTGATCTTTAATAGCACTTTAAAACATGAAAACTTATACTGTGCTGAATAAAAGTGCCCAGAGACGTATCATGGCTGACTCAGCCTGGTTTGGGACTGCTATGGTGGCCTAGTGGTTAGTGTCCACCTAAGATGCATGAAGTTGCAGGTTTGAACCCTGGCCAAATCATGCTAAAGACTTATAAAAATGGTTCTAATAGCTGCTTCCATAATTATTGGACAAAAATTATAAAGTGCCATTATAGTGATATGACAGAAAAATTGTTAAAGCTACATTAAAAATTGAAACCACATATGCACACACACACATACACACACAGCACCGGATTAAGCACCATGGAGGCCCATAGGCAGTCAAACTTTTGGGGCCCTATGCCCCTAGTTGGCCTGGTGCCTACTAGAAGTAGAACGCCAGTGCCCAGTCGATTTTACTCATTTAAATTAGCCTACCAGTGCCAAGACATAAAATGTCCTTCTATAAGTATAAAATGTCATATGTAGCAATACCGTAATGCCAATACAACATTATAATTATTAGAATAATAATTTAAGAAAACAATCACTGTAGTCTATATATTTACATATTTAACTATTTATCCAGAAAGAAATAATATGAAACTAAAATTATTATCTACGATAGATAGCTACCGTTCCATACTGTAAAATACGAGTCTACTGTTTACAATTACCAATCTCTTTTTAAGTAACGACTAACAAACCTTCAAAAAGTCTTCTGTCTTAATTTCACAGTAGTGAAGTCATTTAAAATATCCTGAAAGTCAGTATTCTGCAAAATGTCATTTTCAGTGGCCATAATGGCAAGTGTATTCAATCGTTCTTGCGTCATTGAAACTCGATGACAGTTTTTCAGGATTTTCAATTTGGAAAATGTTCGTTTGCAGGTCGCATTTGTGATCATTAAGCATCTGTAAATTCGTAGTGCAGTCAAAACGTTTGGAAATGTAGACTGAATCATGTTGTCACAAATGAGTTTATATGATTGCGATGCAGGTATTTTATCATTGGAATCTTCAAACTGCAAAGCCGCCAATGCGAAATACTTGAAGTGAACCATTTCTTCCTGGAAATGGATATCGATGTCATCAGGATAATTCTCTTGAAATGTCTTGGTTGCGTGTCTTAATTCGTCATCTGTTTTGGACAGAAATTCAACTAAAAATCCAAACGACGACTGAATTTTGCCGTATGCTCGCATGCGGCGGTTGAGCTCAGCAGATAGTTTGTCCAATATCAGTAAATAGGTTTCAATCCTGAACTTGTCTTTTCCAAGAAGTACAACTTCTTCAGCGTCACCATCGGCGTGATGTCATTTTCGCTTGCGAAAATGATTACAATCATCAGAGTACTGTGCTTCAACTTTCTCATTCACCTTCTCTTCATATTCATCAAACAAATCTCTCTCTGATGTTAGAAAATCTGACAATGATTGCAACATATTGACGGCCGTCTGGAGTTCTATCGTTTCTTTCTGTAACGATTTACTGACTGCATTGATTCTTTCCAAGATGACAGCCCAAAAGACTGACATAATGGCTGTTTCCTTCCTCGACAGGTCTTGTAACAGACATTTTGCTTCGTGAATTGTCTCTGGCTTTTGCTTCACATCTTCTGCAATGACCGACAAAGCCTTCTGGAAGCTGCTGTAACCATAAGACAGCGCGTTGGTCACATCCTCCCGCTCACACCACCTTGTTCCAGTCACACTTTTTAAAACGAGTCCAGAGCCAGCTTCATTTTCAAGACATTTGTACATAACCGCCCAATGGGCAGTAGATGCAGAAAAAAAGTTAAACAATTTCTGAACAAGTGCGAAGAAAGAAAGTGCGTTAACGCAGGTTTCTGCAGCAGAAACTCCAACCAAATTTAACGAATGTGCTGCGCAGGGAATGTAGTGCGCAAGTGGATTGATTTGGCAAATGTGTGCCTGAAGACTGTTGTAACACCCTGACATGTTTGCGGCATTGTCGTAAGATTGTCCTCGCAGATATTTTATATCAATGTCACATTTGTTTAGAAATTTTAAGACGGTCATAGCAAGAGCTTCTCCTGTGTGACTTTCAATTGGGATGAAGGTGAGAAACCGTTCCATCACTTCGCCGTCTAACATTCTTACGTATCTAACAACTACTGTCAGCTGGTCAATGTGCGATATGTCCGGCTTGGAATCGACGCTTAAAGAAAAGTACTTGGATTGCTGTAATTCTTTCACAATAACTGCCAGAACCTGATTTCCCATTATCTCGATAATTTCTTCACAAATTGTAGATGATAGGTAGGACGGTCTTTCTCGGCTTTGGTTACCATATTTGGCTAAATGAGAACTCAGGAAAGGATCGTACTGCGTAATCAACTCTAAGACGCCCAAGTAATTTCCGTTGTGTTGGGATCCTATATTTTCATTTTCACCGCGAAAGGCTAATCCATGTGACGACAGAAACTTGACAACCGACACTACTCGCTGCAGAACCTTTATCCAGTATTCTTTCTCTTTGTCGAATTGAATTTGTAAACAGCAGTCTAAGCGACATACTGCACGTTGCCTAGTAATAAGCGATTGCATACATGCTCTGTGCATCTCACTGTTCTTGTGCTTCTGGATGCACTGAGAAGCATTTTTCCAGTCAGAAAATCCATCACAGAATTGTGTTTGAATTCCTTTATCTGCATTACAAAATAAGACGCAGGGAAAACAGTATACATTGGCAGAAGTTGGCGAGTACATCAACCATTCCTGTTTAATTTGTTCTCCATTCACATGCTTCCGAAACATCATGGAACGAGTAAAATATCGTGCAGTACCATCATCGTACTGCCTACGTGAAGCCGAAAAATCACAATCAAAGTGCTGACATTCTACAGGATCTCTACTACACCAATGTTCTTGTACTGCGTTAGTAATGTTTTCCCATAATCCGACATCTTTTTGAAATTCTGGTCCCTGAATTTGCCTCTCCGGAGCAATCACATTAAAATCCTGATCGGTTTTGGCAGTCTCATCTATGGTGTCCTGAGGCTCAGCCATTTGTATAGCAGTCACTTTGGAAGGCAAGTCTGTCGCCATAACATCGCTGGCACTGCCGGCGGCAGAACTACCACAGGCTTGATTTTCTGCAGATGAACGAGTGAAGCCAAGTTGGAAAAGCGACGGAGTCCTTTTAATTTCTTCTTGAAGCTTCACTGTGGCTTCCTTTTTCTTTCTTCGCTTCTCTGCTCCACTTTTGTGCCTTCTCTCTTTCATCGACATTTTATCTTGGCCTTATTAAGTTTATTTATAATTATTTAATTTAATTTAACTTAACTACTAGACTAACTTGAAAACATTATTGTATGATGTCAGCGTCGTCACTCGCCTCTATTCTTAACAAGAAGTAAGTAAAAAAAATTCTTTTGTCACGGTCTCATGGGGCCCCTAAAAGTCGCAGGGCCCATAGGCAGTTGCCTACTCTGCCTAATGGGTAATCCTGGACTGTACACACACACACAAACACACACACACACACACACACCCTGGTCAGGCAGGATTTGAATTTTTTATGGATGTGAGTCTGGCAATCAGATCACTAAATCACCATGGCAGCCTTTATGATTTGAAACAAATAGTGTGTACCCAGATCTGTTGGTTCAGTATGCTATATCAGCATTGGTATGACACTGGTATCAATTAGGCATGCATTATACATGTTTACATATTGTACATGGATGGTTTATGTATATCATTGTGTGGTTTGCTTGTGAGACCATAGAACTCCATAAAATCTCTTTTATATAATTTCTGTTCTTGGGAAGTAAAATGAATAGTGTAAATTGTAATGTTTTACTAATTACATTATCATGAATTGTAATGTTTTACTAATTACATTATCATGAATTTTAATGTTTTACTAATTACATCATCATAAATTGTATTGTTTTATTAATTACATCATCATTTAGTTTATTAGCAACATACAATTTTCACAATTTACTCTCCTGTTTACTGTCTTTGTACCATATATACTAATATAAAGTTGAATTTAACTGCAAACAGTAGAAAACTGGATCTGCCTTTGTATAATGTACAAATAGGTCTGGGTCAGTGCAGTTTGTTAAGTATGATAAGTAGAATAAATAACATAGACCATGATGTGCCATCACATCATATAACAACAGATCTGTGCCTGTGTTTTTTGCAGTTGGATTCAAGCTCTATGCAGATGTATACATCAGAGTATTGTCTGTAATTTTTCATCTGCAAAAATAAAATAGAAACTTGCAACCATTTTATGATCTTATGGTACTTTTTTAGTAAGATTTGCAAACACTTTATGATTTACAGTATATCTCAAGGTATTTGTGGAAGACTTGTTTTTTTAAGAAATTAGTAATGACACAACATAACTATCTCTTTACAGACATTTAGATCAAAAATTTTCTAGTGCATAAAACGGTATGCGGTGAAGTTTGACAGAGGGTATGATGTTGTGTATAAATGTTTTGGGTAGGGGATGTTTGATGCTGTTAGTTGGAGTGCAGTAGAGATTTGTATAATCTGCTCAGTGTTCATGCACGATTTTTTCTTTTCTTGGTGGGTGCTTGTGGTTTGAAAGAATTTGATATTTGGTGTAGGTCAGATGTATTTTCACTCAGCCATAAGCATGCACATATAATGTTTTGAAATAATTAATCAGGTGAGTGATGTATAATTATTCCTACTTAGATCTACTATATTCCATGGATGAATTGAGAATAATTATTCCTACCTAGATCCACCATGGTGCATGGATGAATTGAGAAAAATTATTTATGTAAGACAGTATAAGTACTATTATGTATTACTGATTATCTGATGGCACAATAATGCCTTACATAAAAGAATTACAACCATGATTGGCTAGAATCTAAATCATACTTTTGATAACTTATGGGGATTTTTATATTTAACAAAACGCTGTACTTGGCCTAATACTGTTATACAGTCTGTGTTTTGCAATACCCGATGGCTTATAGCTACTCATAATAAGCTTTTTGGTTTCAGAAGATGATTTGATAAACAGCACATTTGATTTGTATCAATAATTATTTGTGATTTCTATATTTATTTTGCTGTTTTTCATTCTGTGCATATATGAAGTTATATAATTGTTATTACCAGTGATCTCAAAGGAGTCAAAATACTGACATGTCCAAAGCAACATTGCTGTTTTGTTGGGTTTTTTTTATTGTAGATTCATTTTTTCTACATTTTTTCCCAAATTGAAAAAACAATTTGCCCAGTTAAAATATATTTCATTAAAAGGACACTGCCTACCATAATGATTTTTCATCTTTATACTTTGGGATTTTTAATGTGTAATAGTGCATGATATAAAATGTATGTGTATCACATGCATGACATGAGATGATTGTGTATTATTTGCATGATGTGAGATGCATGTGTATCATAAATATGCATGGCAAGAGATATATTTGTATAAATATGCATTATATGCAATGTATATTCATCATATGCATGACATGGAGATATGTGTGTATCATGTTTATGACATGAGATGTATGTGCATCACATGTATGACATGAGATGTATGTGTATCACATGTATGACATGAGATGTATGAGTATTGTATTCATGACATGAGATGTATGTGTATTATAAATATAAGATGTATGTGTATCATATATATGACATGAGATGTATGTGTATTATAAATATAAGATGTATGTGTATCATATATATGACATGAGATGTATGTGTATTATAAATATAAGATGTATGTGTATCATATGTATGACATGAGATGTATGTGTATCATATGTATGACATGAGATGTATATGTATGATATTCATGACATGAGATGTATGTGTATCATATGTATGACATGAGATGTATATGTATGATATTCATGACATGAGATGTATGTGTATCATATGACATGAGATGTATGTGTATCATATATATGACATGAGATATATCTATCATATGTATTATATGAGATGTATGTGTATTATATGCATTATATGAAATGTATGTGTATCAATTGTATGACATGAGATGTGTGTATGATATGTATGATATGAGATGTATTTGTATCATGTGTATATGAGATGTATGTGTATCATATATATGATATGAGATGTATGTGTATATGTATCATATGAGATGTACTTGTATCATATATATATATATATATATATATATATATATATATATATATATATATATATATATATATATATATATATATATATATAACATGAGATGTATATGTATCATAAATGTGACATGAGATGTATGTGTATGATATGTATCATATGAGATGTATTTGTGTCATATATATGACATGAGATGTATGTGTATGATAATGTATGACATGAGATGTATGTGTATGATATGTATGACATGAGATGTATGTGTATGATATGTATCATATGAGATGTATGTGTATCATATATATGACATGAGATGTATGTGTATCATATATATGACATGAGATGTATATGTTCCATATGTATGACAAGATGTATGTGTATCATATATGGATGAAATCAATTGTTTGAATGTGCATGTTATCATCACTTTTAGGCACAGCATGGAAAGAAGGTGAGCCATTCACTTTATTCACAGTATTCACATTTTGCCAGTGCTTATTTTACCTAATATTTACTTGTTAGAACTGTATATTTTGCTTTAATTTGAGAGCTTCCAGCTTGGATGTCTTGCAGCATGCAACAACATACATTTGGCTTTGTGATTGTTTTCATTCAGAGCTGCATCAGAATATATATCCATCATTTTGCTTAATTACATGTACCACACAAATTATTAATTGGACCTTGACTGCCTCCATTGTCATTACCTAATGGTCATTGATTTACTTCATTCCACATTGATGTGAAATGAAGAGTTCGATTACAAATGGCTGGTAGAAATGGTCCACATTGATGTGAAATGAAGAGATCGATTACCAATGGCTAGTAAAAATGGTCCACACTGATGTAAAATGAAGAGATCGATTACCAATGGCTAGTAAAATGGTCCACACTGATGTGAAATGAAGAGATCGATTACCAATGACTGGTAAAAATGGTCCACATTGATGTGAAATGAAGAGATCGATTACCACTGGCTAGTAAAAATGGTCCACACTGATGTGAAATGAAGAGATCGATTACCAATGGCTGGTAAAAATGGTCCACATTGATGTGAAATGAAGAGATCGATTACCAATGACTATTAAAAATAATCCAAATTGACGTGAAATGAAGAGATTGATTACAAATGGGTGGTAAAAATGGTCCACATTGATGTGAAATGAAGAGATTGATTACCAATGACTGGTAAAAATGGTTCACATTGATGTGAAACAGAGATTGATTACCAATGGCTGGTAAAAATGGTCCACACTGATGTGAAATGAAGAGATCAATTACCAATGGCTAGTAAAAATGGTCCACATTGATGTAAAATGATGTGAAATGATGTGAAATGAAGAGATTGATTACCAATGGCTGGTAAAAATGGTTCACATTGATGTTAAACGAAGGGATCGATTACCAATGGCTGGTAAAAATGGTCCACATTGATGTAGAATGAAGATATCGATTACCAATGGCTGGTAAAAATGGTCCACATTGATGTTAAACGAAGGGATCGATTACCAATGGCTGGTAAAAATGGTCCACATTGATGTAGAATGAAGATATCGATTACCAATGGCTGGTAAAAATGGTCCACATTGATGTGAAATGAAGAGATCGATTACAAATGGCTGGTAAAAATGGTCCACACTGATGTGAAATGAAGGGATCGATTACCAATGGCTGGTAAAAATGGTCCATCAAAATAGATTATCAGTTGAGTACTCATTTTTAATATGATCATAAGTTATGCAGAAATGTTTCCAGCTACCAGTATTGTCTATTGCTGGCATCACTAAACTAATTGAGACAGTCATCTGTTATTGCATCCAAATTTTAGTCTCTGAGAAAATCTGTCCAATAAAATGCTGCCAAATTTACAGAAAATATGTTTATTGAATACATTTTGTTGGCTTTTTAAAAGGATAGCAGAGTAGAAAGGTGTTAGTTCTGAAAAAAAATTCACTTGCATTAAAAATTCAAGTCATATTCAGATGCAGCTAGTTGTAGAAAGTACCTATGCACATTGGTATATATATTCTGCATCCTACTTATTTATGCAGACTTGTATATATGCTGTGTCCAGAATAATTCCCAAGTAAGATAGTCTTGAGATATTTGAACATTGATATTAAAGCATTGAATTTCATTAAAAATATCAAAAAATTAAAGTCAATTTCAGAGTACCAGAGTTTAGCACTAGATTAGATCAGTTTGCTTCTTGTTCTATAACTTTTATATGCCTTCCATATTCTGTCATGTTTTCCATCAGGCCATTCATCTGTTACCAATTTATTTTTTGCACAACAACTCAACTTTTTCATCATCTACAGTTGCCATATTTATAGCTGGTTTGCACATGGGTTGTAAAAGGAATCCAGATACAATGAAAGCAGTTCTGTGATAGAGATATTTATTTATAATTGAATCTGATGCCATACTCTGATGCATAAAATCATACATACAATAAAGGGATATAAAAAATGTTTTAGCTCCTAAATGGAACGTATCAGAACATGTTACTTCATTGAGTAGTCAAACAATATTGAAGATATGAAACATAAACATATATGATTGATGTATGGATTTGTCTTTAAAGGTGATAAGTCTATAGAATTTACACACAACAGGACCTCAGTCACCAGCCATATTTCAGCACTTGCTGGAGGCCAAGACATCTCAACATACATTGTCCATGGTCATGTCATTATTATTACATCCATAGTGATATTGTAAGGCCTGGATCACAGTATGACTTGATGCTGGCTGTTCTCCTGGAGACAAAGACTATGTTTGGAAGTCTTATTCCATACATGGCTTCCTAGGACCTGAAGGACCAGAAATGCAAGTTCCTCACATCCACTCCAGGCCCATCAAAAGCCTCCCAGAAGTGGGATCACTTTTATCACCCCCAGAGGCCTTCAGCAAAGTTCTTCAGAGCCATGAAGTTCCAGTCATGAAATAACCCAAATCCAGACCTTGCCCTTGGCAGTCATATTCTGGCGGTGATCACAGGAGAGGACAATTGAGAAAGTTTGTCAGACCTGCTCCATTTCTTGCAGTATGTCTCTCTTTTTTTTCCCATGTGTACCAGAATATCTCCCTTTTCAGAGGCTTGGTCAAGTATAATGGGCAATGGGTGGGTCTTTCTTAATCATAAATTTACATTACTTGTTTTGTTTCTGGGTACTTTCTTCTCTGATAAGGACCTCCATATGATTCAACGAGTTGAATCTTCTGTGATTAAAGGAAGAGGTGCACTCCATTTTGCAGAAGTGTTTTGTACAGTGGGTGTTCAACATCAGGTCTTCAGCTTTTTAATCCAGGATTTTCATGGTTTCCATGAAATGTAAAAAGTTTCATCTAATTATTGGCCTTTTCACTTTAAACAAATTCATGCAGGAAGAACACTTCAAGACAGTCTCAGACAACAATCTTGGTCACATTCCTGCCATAAGACCCAATGACTGGGTGGTCTCCAATGACCTTCAGGATACATCCTTTCACATCCCTGTCTTTCTTCCTCATAGGAGATACCTCTGGTTTTGCTTGGACAGAGTAGTTTTTTGAGGTTTACACTGTGCCAATTTTCATAACTTTTGCACTCAGAGCTTTTACCAGATTCATGACAATTGCCTTTTCGAGTCCCTCAGACAAGATATAATTCATTGTTGGTCCATAGTGACTAGACTGGTTTCTATCTTAAGATTTCATTTATGTTGGGATGAATTTCCTCATGAACAGAAGATTAACCTATATCTTGCCAGACAGAGGGTAAATAAAATCCTGGCCCTGCTTGAGTGACTGAGAGGCCAGACCATGTTTGTTGACTCATCTAATTTTATTTATTCTGGAAAGCTTCAACTCCACAGTCAATCTGGTTCCCATAAAACATTGTAAGTATGCTATACCCCACCAGTTTGTCCTTCTATCAACTGGAAATGGCACAGGGATCCTCTGACAACTCTGTTTGTTGATGTGTCAAATTAAAGATGGGCGACTCATCTGGAGCCTGAAGGGTTAATTATTTAGGATGCATGGTCATGGAAATAATTTGCACTCCACATCAACAATTTGGAAACCAGGGCAGTGATCTACTTTTGTATTATTTACCTATTACTATTGCCAGATTCTCCCCATCCCTTAATGATATCTCATTTGTGTACTATTGAAAATGGAAGAGTTCCACTGGGCATGCACTGGGTCAAAGGGTTGAAATCCAAAATTTTCTGGAAGTCACACTATGGGTGAATGAATATTCATCATATGGAGGAGGGTAATTTTGGTTCCAAAAAGAGTTTAAGCTGCACAGTAGCAGTAAGAATTACATCATTAAAATTAGTTCCCTACCTTTAATAAAACCTATATATTTCAATGAATCAACATAATATTTGGAAAATGTTCTGATCATCTAATGCTATTGACAAATCCAGGTACTCCTAGAAGTTTGCTTAATACAATGAATTCTTGCCTTTTTCATTGAAAGACTGATATAATGTATGGCTGAATCTGGTGTCGCACAATTTTCATTGGATCTCATTGAAACCTTGTACATGTTATAGATATCAGTTAAGCATCTCAATGTATTACTGATACTTCTAAAAATGTTTGTTAGATTTATTTGCCTAATTGTCTTGGAGGTGAATATAGTATATGACCGAATCTTGTGAGCACAGCACATCCTGTATTTGATGGATGATTATAAAACTTGGAACATACTGTGTTCATCATTTGAAGTGACGATTCAGTTAGAATTATTCATGATATAGCCATGGGTACCCACAGTATAGGTCATAGAGGATCATGTGATATCCCCTGCATAATGCAAATATATTTATAAATTCTGATAAGTTTAATCACACAAATGAAGTTGAAAATATATCACAAGATTCTGTTCAAAATGCTTAGTAAATATCTAAGCTTTGGTTTCAGACTGCTTACTATTCTAATTCTTTCAGCCATAACTGACTGACCCCCCACTGCCAAAAATCCTGCAGGTGCCCATAGATATAACTGGAGCTGATTCAATGTATTGCAGAATCTTGTGAAATAACTAGTCTCAAAGTTTTCAGTGGATCACCTTTTAACTTTATACATTTTATGGCCATTATTTAAAGATGTAGATATTCACAATACTATATTTTTTGTAGCTGATTGCAGTGTATGACAAGAATCTTGTGACTGCAACTTGTCTGGCAATATTTTATGGATTGCTGTGAAAATTAGTTCATATTATGAGCCAGTAGCTTCTCATGGGTCGGTGGTTCTTTCCGCGGATTTCCTGGTTTCTTCCTCCACCATTAATACTGGCCGGCATGTAAAGCCTATTGTGTACTAAAAATGGCATTAAGCCCCAGAACAACAACAGCAGCAGCAGCAACAACAGCAACAACATATTATGATAATCATCTTAAGATATACATAAGTTACTGCCTATTTTGACTTAGAGCTGGATGTTACAAATGCATGGCATAGCTTTTAGTTGATTTTTCCATGGCACTTAATGTATATTATGGTTATCATTAGAAGATACATGTTGCCATTTTTTATGATAGACTCATCTCCTTCACAAGGTAAGTGTATGATGCAGGACAGATTAGAGTATTTAAATCAGATACAGATAGCACACATTTTCTTCTTAAATGTAATCATCTAGGGCTGATTATAATAAGTATAATTTGTCAAAACTTTATATCTTTATATTTCATTGGACTGAAAAATGTTTTCAGACTCAATAAGTAATAATAATAATAATAATAATAATAATAATAATAATAATAATAATAATAATAATAATAATACTGTAATAATAATAATAATGATGATGATGATGAGATGATTATGATGATGATGATTTTGTTTCAAAAACTTCATTTAGTCAAGTGACCAAGCTTCCATGATATCTTCTACAATGATATTTGTACTATATATATATATATATATATATATATATATATATATATATATATATATATATATATATATATATATATATATATAATGCACACTTTTTACAAGATAAGATGTCTTTAGACAACAAAATGCCATTAAAAGATCTATTGCTACAATAAAATACAAGGCTTCAAGGATTAGTTCATACAGAATTCATGCATATAGTAGTAGTAACCATATGTAAAACATCATAGGTGAGGACATGATAACAGTGTTGTAAAATGTAATAGTACTGAATTAAATAAAATCATACATATGACTGTTTCTTTTGATGTTTACTAAGAAGCTTTTTAAAAGCTTGGCATGAGTCAGCTGACATTATATAAGGTGGTATGGAATTATATAGCTTGGCTTCAAAAAAGCAAAACTGTTCTAATAAAACTCTGAAATAGGTTTAAGTAAATATAACTTGTTGTTTGAGATGGGTCGTAGTTCATACATATCTTCTTTTTTAATAAATTTAGTTACTTTTAAGATAATCAGGAACTAAACCATGTATGGATGTATAGTAAACCCTTCTGAAACTCAGAGTTCTCTGCAGAAATCGAAGCCTCTTTAAAGGTTTTAAAAAGATTTGTTGATGGTGGATATAAATTAGCATCAAGAATGACTAGTTACCATTTTTTGCAATTTCAGTAATCATTCCTTTTTTCTGTAACAATGTTACCCCAGACAGAACAACAATATTTTAGGTGTGGCATCAGTATATATGCTGTTCTCATAATTGAGATATTTTGAAGTCTGGTCTACTAGCTGTAGGACTAAAATACCATATTATGACAAAGATTTCAATACAGTTGTACATGTAAAAATAAGGTCAAATGAATGTCATAATGGCAGACATAATTTCCAGTCATTTGCAGTAGATTCATCATACTGTCAGCTAAAATTGTGTCCGTAGAGCTCGATTGGTAACATGGAAAGGCTGTGGTAATTGCGATTGGCGTTCAAATCCTATGAAAGGCAAAAAAAAATTTGTCTGTGGGAAAGGTGATATTATAGGGGCCCCGAGTGGCCAAGTGGTCTAAAGCGCTGTCCATTACAGATCACTGCCCTCTTACCTCTGTCTGCGTGAGTTCGAGTCTAGGATTCAGCGAATGTGGATATATAAGAAAGCTTGCCAGTAGCTTCTCGTAGGTCGGTGGTTCTTTTCGGTGATTTCTCGGTTTCTTCCTCCACCATTAATACTGGCCACCATGAATAGCCTATCATGTGCTGAAAATGGCGTTAAGGCCAACAACAACAACAAATCAGCTAAAATTGTTGTTTGTGCTTTTGCATCTTGGTTAATGTCCAGCTGTTCTTGTATTTTTTTATCTGCTTGATTGCAAATGCAATATATGTGATTATTACTGTATTTTAGATGTTAAACATGTTGACCCAAATAGGAACATAATGTACTCATTGCTTAGAAAATATCTACCAAAGCATTATATAACAGCAGATCTGAGTCTGTGTTGTTTTCGTGTTGGATGTATATTGTACATTTGTAAATATGGTGCTGGCTTTCGTGAATGTTGACCATTTTTGTTTTTTCAAACCAGAACCAGAGGTCCAGTTTCAGACATGGAAGAAAAGTTTCTTATCAAAAGGTTTTCTCAAGTAGACTATAAAGTAAACAACTTGTTTTCTAATTGTATGTGTTGATTTTATGGCATAAGGAAAGGTTAATAATGTTATGGGTCAGGATATTACCACTTAAGGCTTCTGCAAAAATCACCTTGCTTGAATTTTTAGGTATCTTCAGTTTATTTATAACATGCATGCCAATGTTTAAGAAAATGAAAGGAGTATTTGTTTGGTTTATTTTTATGCTTCTATCACAGTTTTTTCTGTCTTTTTTTTACAATGTGCATTGGTAGGAAATTAATTTTATGGATACTGGCTTTCCTGCAGGGGAAAGGCTTACACTAAAAAAGTCATTTACAGCATTCCTAATGTTTGCTTGTTTCACAAAAAAGTTACATTATTATCTTGCTAGTTTTATTTAATCCTTTAACAAATTATAATATTTCTTAGTATCCAAAAATTACCCTTTGTCCACAGTTAATAGCCAGTTTTCTTAATGCTTAATGTTCAGCCATCATTTGTACATTTGTAACAAGCAAATTATAGCAGGAACTGAAATTGTTGGATGCCAATTACAGAAAAATACAAGTGGTCAAAATCAGCTTTACCTTAGCAGTAATAAGTATTATTCTAGAATGAATCTTGTTGTCTGCTACAGCTGTGTGCATTTTATGAAACTAAACATAAAATATCTTTTTTTAGCAAAATAATTTCTTGTTTACTTCTAAGCTCTAAGACACTGCCATCTCACCTCTGTCTGCATGGGTTCGAATCTAGGATTCGGCAAATGTGGATATGTGAAAAAGCTTGCCAGTAGCTTCTTATGGGTCATGGATCTTTCTGGTGATTTGCCGGTTTCTTCCTCCACCATTAATACTGGCTGCCATGAATAGGCGATCATGTGCTGAATAATGGTGTTAAGCCCCATAACAACAACAACAACTTCTAAGCTTTGGACCTTTTCACAAGGTCTTCATCAGAGGAATGACATCTTGGACTGAAGTCACATGATCATCTAAATGTTTGTCATGTGACAAAATCCTTCTGTACAATGACAGGTGTTCCAATCCAGAATCACCAATCAGCTTCCATGATTTAATAGCTCTTTGAACAGATTGAACATTGATAGTGAAATAGATCAAAACAGATTGGAGTTTTATCAGAAACCAAAATTTTCATGCTAAAGAAAGGACTGAATTTTGCAATTATGCCAAAATATGTTCTGGTTATGGAAATTTAGATGTCCACTGAATTTGCAGGCTACCATATGTCCAATCTTGAATAAGTTCAGAGCCTAAAAAGTGAGGTAGTCAAAGACACCAAGAAAATAGAATATCAGCTGCCAAGAATAGGAAGTACTTTTCAGTATCAAAGGAAGAATTTGATAAACCCTGCAGACAAAAGTTGTACAACAATGGTTATAAATAGGAGAGACCTAAACTAAAAGAGTATGACACTTCTAATCAATGAAAAGACAAATGTGAAGTTAAAAAAGATCCCACTCATTGACACTCTAAAGACATGAGAAAAAGTTACTCTGACAGTAGTTGGTGAAGAATCAGAGCATACTTTCTCTTGGGATAACACCACAGTGTTTGGTAAAAAAATCCTCCTCCTCCTCCTCTTCCTCTTCCTCCTCCTCCTCTTCCTCCTCCTCCTCCTCTTCCTCCTCCTCCTCTTCCTCCTCCTCCTCTTCCTCCTCCTCCTCCTCCTCATCATCATCAATCCTTTAACCCAAGAGGTCATTGGAGCCCCACAGTTGACTTTGCAACCAATTTTCCATCTTTCAACTGCCATTTGGGAATCTCCAAATTCCATGCCAGTCCTCTCCTTAATGTTTTCTTCCCACCTCTTTTTCTGTCTACCTCATCTTCTACACCCTTGCACTGTGCCTTACAAAATTGTTTTTGCCAGTCCAGATGATCTTGAGACAGGACTGTACCACTTCAGTTGGTGCTGTTTTTTGCAGTGGTCAATAGGTCTTCATAGGATCTAATAGCTCATTGGATTCTGTTGCGGACTTCTTTGGTGGTTACATGGACAATGTATGAGATGCCCAAGATCTTGTTGTAGCATCTCATTTCAAAATGAAAGAATAATATCTTAAGGAAAAATAATGGAAGCTATTAAAATGGGGGAGGGCAGTGTTGTACTGTCAATTGGAACTTCTACCATTGTACAGAAGGCCTTTGTTACATGATCAACATTTAGTTGATCATGTGTCTTCTGAGTCCAGATGTCATTCCTCTGAGGTAGGCCTTGTGGACAAGTCAAAATCTTATGGGTTAAAAAAAATTATTTTGCTACAGAAAAGTATCTGTTTTTAGTTTCATATATTACATTTGAGAAAGGGTGGGAAACAAGTTCCTAATAACTTAAAAATTTCTATACACTTACAGTGCTGTATTAAATGGTGAATCTGAACATAATGAACAACATGTGAAGTAAAAACTAAATTATGCTGACATTAAAAAGTATAGGATAAGAAAGAATAGTTGGAGATGATGAATTCAAATAGCCACTACCACTTAACAGGCTTAAAGCAACTGCTCTGGATGTTTTTGTCATTGTCCGTGTCATGTATTTGTTGACTATCTTCATCTGAATTCCTGGTTTTGTCCTGCATTGGCTGTCCTATTGCAGTATGTTTCTTCATTTTGCATGTTTTGGTAGGAGAGAACTGTTAGATTTGTTTTCTCAAACATTTTGCCCCACCTGTACCACAACTGTCTTGTGTCTTATAATTCTTGCCAGTCTGTAATATGATGGACCCTCATTAATTGTTTTAAATAACAACTCCTTGGCACTAGACTTAACATCCAGGACTACATTCATCTTTACTTAAATGTAAATGGCAGGTAATGAACCAAAGAGTGTGATCTAACACCCTCAAGTCATTCACATGCCATTCCTGTTGAGGTAGAATTGCTGTATTTTCTTTGATTTAGGTTTTTCCTTTAAGCAGCCAAAGACAAACCTATTTTTCAATTTGCTTTTTGAAAATTACATGATTAAATCCATCTATATTGCATCAATTTGTATGCCTATGCATTATCTAAAATTAGGCAAAATCAGAAGAACAGACTGGATGTACTAAAGCTAAATTCAATTGCAAACACTTAATCAATTAATTGGCATAAGTGGCAAAATGAGCAAAATGCAATCAGGCTCTTCATTTTTAAAAATACCCTGTTTGAATTGCCAATCTGCTATCATATATGATCGTAAGGTACTAAAAATGTTTTAAATTAAACCTTTCAACTTTTGTAACATCTTCTCAAGAACTATTTAAAAAAATTGACTTTATATGACCAAAGCCATCAAGGCATGAAGCTCTTTAAAATTTATTCCAGTGATGCCAATCACAGTAACTGTTACTAAAAACAGAAAAAAACTTTGGACAATTTCTTAAGAACTACCTAACAGAATTTGACCAAATCTGATAACACTGGGTACACACTTTTCATGTTTGTTCAAATGATGTTTATATGTAATCAAAAAAATAAAAACATTTTATCAATTTCTTCTCATAAGCAGCTCAATAGGATTTAACCAAATTGATTAAAAGAATCTTAGCATCTTTCACATTTTATAAATGAGGTAACTGTCAAGATTAACAATAATTGGGCTTTTGTTTTAGCTCTAAAAAGTTTTTCTTGCATTTTTAAATTATTTTCATAAGTCAGTATATGTATTGTTCATCACTATTTGCCAATAAGAGTGATAAATGATATCTATGATAGTGAATCCTAATAAAATCTTAAATTGTGGATGCATCATAATATTCACTGTATCTATAAGGTGTTCATGCATTGATTATTTTAGTCATTCTTCTATCCACAAGCTAATCATTCACACCCTCCCTTTGATTGTGTATATATATATATATATATATATATATATATATATATATATATATATATATATATATATATATATATATATATATACCCTCACAGTAATGCAGTTCATTTGAGCCATTCAAGTGGACTGCCTTGTAGGTGAATTTGCATTATAATGAGGTATTTATGAATAAATAATACTGTGAGATACATGACCAGAACTGACTTATAAAAAGACTGCCATAGTGTGAGAAAGTACTGAAATTCATTAATTTGACACAAAATAAATGTAGCTAAAGTTCATGCCATTATAACTTGCTGAATTTAGTACCAGTTCATGTGCATATTAGGAGAAAATACATTTTTTAAAATAAAAATCTGAAGTGTTGATAACGGTTAGTATTTTTTTCATATTTCTTCTAATAATTAAATTTTCAGGTACAAGTAATTGCAGTGAAAGCCAAGTGTCTTTTACAGAGATGCCTAAAATTTGTAGAACTTTAGTAAGAAAAATGTTATTTGTAGCAATACAAGAGAATATAGAAAGATCATAATTTGAATTGTGTATGAGAAAGATCATGCAAGAGTACACATAATATAGCTCAGGAACCTTCCCCCCATAAATTGAACAATACAAGTATTCAAACAAATATTTGTGAAAATGATGATAAAAGTGTGTGGCATCAAATAACAGTCGTTTAAGATTAACTTTATTCATTGTTGTGCTTAATCATGAAAAAGCCCTATCATTGTATGAAATCAATCTTGTATTCCTAATTACAAACACTATCTAATTATAAAAGAAGGCATAGTTATGTTTAACATCTGAATAGGTCAGAAATATAAAATAAATGATAAAGTTAATATTCTCTTTATCACATAATTATGAGACATACTGTTTGAAGATTATCACACAATTACCTGACATGTACAAAGACAGACATGCCTAATAGAGTATAATATTACATACATAGAGTATACATGTATGTATTTGAAATTGTCTAACAAGAATTTACTAACCTCTTATCTATTAAAACAATACATTTATAATTGATAACAAATCAGTTATTTTTATCAGTGAATCAGCAGTATTCAATCCTTAAGGATTTTACCATTAGAAATAAGAATCTGTATTTTTTTTTATATTTGTGCATTTAAATTTGTATTGGTTTGTAAAACCTTTTTCATCAGTTCATGGGTTTTGGAATAAGTCACACAATGATCATTGTTCATTAGGACTTTAATTTCCTAGATTGTAACAACCATGAAATGCATGATAATAGGTATTGGGTAAATTGATAGTACCTGAGTAGCATCATATGCCTCATTGGTAATTTTGATATTACATGGTCAAAAAATAATGTATCCAAACACTGAAACCTGCAAATTATATCCATATTTATTTGGTAAGACATAACTATCCAGGTAAGAATTTACAATAGAATTAAAGAAAAATTTGTGAATTCCCTTTTTCAGACTTCAGAGTATATAGACATTATAGAGATTTTATGTGCCAGGGACAATGCTGGTATCTCAGAACTAAACGATTCATACAGACAAGGTTTGTACATATATTACACTTTGTTATTTAATATGTAATAGAACTGTGATGAAACATCAGATTGTGATATATATATATATATATATATATATATATATATATATATATATATATATATATATATATATATATATATATATATATATATATAGTTCTGATTATATGGTTTTAGGCTAAGTAATTAAAAAGAGTGAAAAACCAACAAATTTTATAAAATTCAAGAAATAATTTATTGCCCTTGACTACAAAATGAAAAAAATAAAAACTTTCATTAAAAATAAAAACTTTCATTAATCTAAATGAAATCCTAAATAGTCTTAAAGTTCTATCACAAGTCAAAAATTATAGAGTATTCTAAATGAGTTCCAGTGGTGTTCCAAATGAAAGTCTAATCAGTTGTGATAATAGTCTGCCAAAAGTCTGGAATAGTTTTGATGTACTAACAGGCTTGATGTATCAAAATCAAATAATCCAAAATGTCTTTAAATGAATTCTTAGTAATTCTAAAATAGTTACTTAGTCATGAACTTTATGTGCACCTTATAGTTCCAGTGATTAATTTAAATAAATAAATCCTCCAAAAAATATTTAAAGAAAACTAATGACTCCACTAAGATAATATTTAAGACAAATTTTATTTTTAGTAGCTTTCCTTGCACTAGTCAGTTAATGGTTTATTTCCCTCCTCCAGTCAGTAATTATAAACCATGAAAAAATAGACACAGTTCAGTCTGATGCTTTTTTCACTTCTGTCATTTGGAATATCATCCATTTTTCCCCAAGGACCATATGCTGTATAATGTGCATCTGGACACCAAAGAATTGTACTAATTAAGGTATTTTTTGCCATACCACATATACTAACTTAGATGAAGATTCCACTATAAGTTAACCACATGGTAAAATAAAGAGCCAAGCTGCCTTTGTAAGTTAAAAGGTCAAGCATTGACTGGAAAATATAGAACTCTACTTGATACTGAAAACAAGTATGTGTGCTAAATTTGCATCTCAATCAAAAGGATTGTCAACTTGAAAACAGTGAGTGCTCCCTTTACAAGCTAAGAGCTTGTTATAGAGTCACATGCTTTAGCAGAAAACTTGGGAATTAAAAACATAACTTATGTAAAAAGGAAAATGCAAATTTAATAAAAATTTTTATTACATCAAGCATAGTGTTTATACACCAAAATGCAAATATTAATACAAATACAGGTTGCTATGATGTGCACAAAAATGAAAGCAATATACTTGATGGTAAATACCCATGGTAAACAACATTGATGGACACTTCACTGTAATTTAAATATAATATTTTAAAATCCAAATAACTATAGATATAGATATTGTGTTACGAATACCATCTTGAAACAGATAGACACAGTGTATATTATGTATGCATTTTCTGAATTAGAATTTACCAGTACATAAAAACATATTGAATTCACGTTACTTTTGTGATATGAAAACATTTAGAATTTCCAACATTACCCATAGATTATAAATAAGTTTGGTATGGCATGTATATAACACAGCCCATATTCTGCAGGAATCTAACTTTCAGTACAAAAAGGTCAACTTATAAGCAAATATATACTGTAATTTCCTTCAGTCATACCCATTTCTGTGATGCAATTGACCTTGTCCTCCAGTTCATGTTTTTTTAAAATTTATCTGTTTTTGTATTTGCAATTATCTTTTCATCTTTCAACATGCTGCAAAAATATGGCCATAATAAGACACCCCACACTATCTGGTTGGCATGTGCTTAGTGCACTCACAAAGATTGGCACTCAATAGACTGACAGACTGACACATAGATTGACACTCACATTAGACTGACACATAGACTGACAGACTGACACATGGACTGACACTCACATTAGACTGACAATCACATAGACTCTCACACAGACTAACACATAGACACTCATGTAGACTGATACATTGACTGATTGACTGATACCTTTTTTGTAAATTGTGTATCCATATGAGATGTAGGATCTAATAGAAGTAAGAGACCCTATTCTTCTGCAATCATATACCTCCACTTAAGAGAGAAATCAATGACCAATATGTCAATCACAGGAGGGTTCATTGGCACTTCCTGGTTCAAGAAAGTCACCAACATCGGAGGATTGATTCAAATATATATCCTTTTTTGTCAGTAGTCTTGCACACTTTAAACATTGTACCATTGTAACTTGTCTAATAAAAACAAACAAAACTGTTGAATCTTAAGCAATTTATAACTTGCCTAAGAGAATAGAAACTATCATATTCATTTATCCAATGAATGAATATTTTTGAGTTATTGGAAATATGGAAATATATACCAGAATGTAATTTAAATCCACTCGGCAGTGTAAAAGATGTGGCCAATTGATTTCATAAATTTGTGTAAATATTCTGGGTTCTGAGAGTTATGCATTTAGTTACAGTGTCCTTGCTGGTAATGTTGCCAATACATTGATCTTTGAGCTTACTATTGTAACAAAACAAAATTATTTTGAAACTGTTGGAGAAAAGATAACAAAAAGCAATTATGTTGAAATATACAGCAAATAATTCAAATATATTCAGATTCTGGAGATGCATGAGGAAGCAGTTTATAAGGCAATCTTATAATTTTGGAATTAAACACTTTTTCATTATTACTAAATCACTGCAGAAATTAAAAGTTTTATTAAGATACCACAATATTGCTAAGATTTCTAAATTATCCCTTTACATAAGGGCATCTGTTAAAGCATATAGTCACTTTTTGAAAGAATACTTATGGAAAAATGAAATCGTGGACTTTGCTACAACCTAGTATAGACTTTATATCTGCTTTCAAAGACGAAGAGCTTAAAAAATATGGCAGCATCTTATACATTGGGAAAATTGTCACTTGCAGAAAAGAAAGAAATTATTAAATTAAAAGAGAAATTAAAAGAGTGCTAAAACAAAAATACTTTTGTAAATTCCAAATTTTCTACACAGTTTAAATTGCCACAAGGAGTTTATCTTCCTTTAATACAGTTATCTGTGTCAGTTTTTGGAATGCCTTCTAAACAATGCTTTTTATTTTTAGAATTTTCTATTAGCTTAGAGGAGGATATCACCGACAGAACCGAACCTCCAGTTCAAACACTTCTCCTGGCCCTAGTTAAAGTAAGTACTTATGATACAAAGTTATATTTGTTAGGGTGAAAATGGTCTTGTATTTGACCATTTGATAATTTTAATTGTGATTTTACTGTTTATAAATTAAGTTTTTAAAGTAAAACCTAAATACTCCAAGATACAGAAAAGGCATCAACAAGTGATGCTTATGGGGATGGTTTGTATGAAATGTAACTTTGCAGCTGGCAATTCAGTGTTGAGGCAAAAAAGCCGATATCAAATTTACCAAATTATGTTCAACCTGCACTCAGAACCTGCATTCAGAATCATGATTTAATTAACATGATAGAACTTTGGTCTTCATGTTTGATGTGCCAGGCTGATGTCAAGTACTGAGCCAAATATCTCTTGCTCGACACAATTCTAATATTTCAAATACAGAGACTGCTGAGTTCCTGAACCCTGGTCAAGCCCCATTTTATTAATGTATGAGAGGACATCACTATTGCCCATAAGCAGTCTTATTTGCTGAATAAATATAAGGCTTGTCACCTGCCAAAGTACCACTTTAGGATGACTCTTGGGGCATATCCAAATTTAAAGAAAAAAAAGGTCCATAATGGAGGAATGCGAGGACAATTGATCATACTCAACTGAACTTTTGGCTTGAATACCAGGAGACCTATTATGACATGAAATCTTTAACTCAATTTCCAGATTGACCTTTGTCACTGTGAAATACTTACATTTCTTTGGTACCATGCACTGCATCTGACCAGTGTACAATCCAGGAGTTGAAAGAACTGACAGCTCAGTCACAAAATGAAATTGAAGAGACTCCAGCAAGTTCATTTGCAATTTGTTCTTCAAAAAGGGTCCCTGTAATTCATCTCCTAGTTGTCCCAAATGTCATAATCATTGAGGGATGCACATCTACCATTGCTAGTATGATCTTTGGATGTTTGAATTGATACAGCCAACATTTTGTTTTGAAGCAACATTACATAGAAAGCTTACAAAGTAGGAGCACAGGGCTGAAGTTTCAAACATGAAATTCTCTTTATGATATTGTTTGAAATAATTTCACAAGAAACATTGAGGAGAATGCTAATGCTTCATCCATAACAAATCAAAATTTACCTAGAGAGACTCTTGACTCTAAATATTCAATGGACACTGTTGTAAATGTAAATGTTAATGGATTTTCAGGGTCTGTATGTGACTTTGAAGATGCTAATATATATGAACATTTAAGTATGGAAATAGAATGTAAGAATGACAAAAGTGGTATGGAGACAATCTCCAGGGGTAATCCATTGCATGACATACATATAATTGATATGAAACTAAATGCAAAAGGTTTTAACTTAGGTCACTTAAATGTACAGGGTATAGTTGGAAAAATAGACCAAATTAAGTTGATGTTGTCTTCCAAGGTTATGCCAACCTACCAGACAATGTAACTTGTATTAACATACCAAAAGTTGGTCTTAGTGACCACTATCCTACATTTTTGACTAGAAGGATCAAATGCAAGAGAAATAAGAAAAAATACACATAAAACTATCATTTAAAAATTTTGATGAAGAACAATTTCTCAATGACATATATAAAGTTCCATGGAGTATGATCCAAAATTTGGATGACATAGATGAAGCTCTCAGGGAGTGGACTGACTTATTTATAGATGTAGTCTCTAAGCATGCACCACTGAAAGTACATTGAGTAAAGAATGAAATCCAACCTGATTGGCTTATAACTGAAATCCTTGATGCTCTGAAAACAAGAGACCAATTCAAGGCTATGGGAAACCATGCACAATAAAAAGTATGGAGAAATATAATAACAGTATGATTAAAAAAGCTAAACAAAATTATTATCAATCATTGCTTGAAAACAAAAAGAGCAACAAAACTGCATTTGGAAAGTCTTCAATGAACTAACTGGAGGAACACACAAAGATCAGATAAATATAATTCAGTCACTTCTGGGGAATGACACCATAGTCACTGATGACAATGACATTGCAAATGTTTACAATGATTTTTTTTTCACCAACATTACCACAAAGTAAAAGGAACCAGTGATTGAAAACAATTTTAATGAACTGAAAAAGTTCTGCAGCAGCAAAATCTCTAAGGAGGTATGTTTCTCTATCCCACCAGTATAAAAAAAACTTTGTTAAGAAATGTCTCTGAACTTGATACTAAGAAAGCTACAGGACTTAATCAGATTGGTCCACGACTCATTAAATCTTCTGCCTCTGCTATTGTAGATAGCATAACATTTATAATCAATTTAAGTATTGCATCCTCATCTGTCCCCAAAATATGGAAAACTGCAAAAGTAACTCCTATTCACAAATCTGGTCCTAAGGATGATGCTGATAACTACCGGCCAATCTCAATACTACCAAACTTGTCAAAATTGTTTGAAAAGCATGTTCACGATTCATTCATATCATATTTAACCAAACACTTTCTGTTATACCCTAATCAATCAGGCTTTAGACAGACACATTCATGTGAAACTGCCTTGATCTCCTAATAACTGATAAATGGCTTCAAGCACTTGACTAAGGTAGAATAATAGGTTCTGTATTTGTAGATTTCAGGAAAGCTTTTGACATGGTGGATCATGAAATCTTTTGAAGAAACTGAAAATCTACCAATGTGAAGAAAGCACAGTTAGATGGTGTACTTCATACTTAAGTGAGAGAACACTACATGTTTATATAAATAATGCTCTGTCTGAACCTGGAACAATTAGATGTGGAGTACCACAAGGCTCAATTCTGGGTCCATTACTGTTTATTTTATTTATTAATGACCTACCATTTGTACTAAAGGACTCAGTATCATCTACAGATCTATATGCAGATGACACAACATTGTCAGACATCCAAGACACAAAGCATGAACTCAAAATTTCTCTACAGAATGCCCTAAACAAACTGGACAACTGGTGCACATGCAGTGGCATGGTGGTTAATACTGGTAAAACTAAAATATTACTTATCTCAACATGGAACAAAAGAACAAACCTTGACAGTGAAAAACTATGTCTGACATGGAAGGATAAAAGTTTGCAAATTGTCTGTCACGATAGTCTACTTGGTGTTTAGGTAGATAATAACCTATCATGGACTGAACATATCAAACATATAAGTAAAAAAGTAAATTCAAGTTTATGGCTTCTCAGTAGGATAATACACTTTCTCCCGGAAAAGCACAGAAAACTATTTTATAACAGTTACATACAACCCTATTTAGACTACTGTAATACAGTATGGGGTAATTCAAATGATAAAAACTTAGCAAAGCTGGCACATCTCCAAAAAAGAGATTTTGAGTTAATATCAATCCAGAAATAAAGCAAGGAAAATTTAGCTGGTAAGTTAAAAATATTACCTTTTAAAGACTGAATCTGTTTCAGAAAAGCCAAAATAATGTACAGGATAGCCAATAATAGTGCTCCTGAATATTTACAATCACTATTCAAGTATAGGCTACCTGGAAATACTTCCCACCTGCGATCAATGTCTACCAAACATTACAAAATTCCCAAACCAAATAAGGAATTATTTTAAAAATGTTTCCAATACTGTGGAACTTTGCTCTGGAATAGTATTCCAGTTGAAATTAGAATTGCCCACTCTATTTCCTTTCTCCAAACCCAGTATATACAGTGGCTTCAGAGATGGAGCAAAAATAAGTAAATTCTTTTGAATGAGGGCCTCAAAGGGTAGATTAGTTTTAGCTAATTGAGTTGCCCTCTTTAAATTAAGTCATAATAAAAAAAATAATAATAATAATTCAGACATCACAAAAAACTTGTCTAATAACAACACTGTAATGACCACATATTCATAAAGCATTTTGAAATATATTCACACGAAGCATTCAGACACTTGCAATGTCCACCATATCAGTACTAGTATCTGGTCACTCTTTCCAAATTCTTGACTTGATGTTATTTCAAGCTGAAATTGGTATATTTCCTACATATGGTGATAGACAAATAACCTGTAATCATGCAACACCAAGAAAAACTTGACTTGGTTTATATTTCTGATACTTCTGAAGCCTCTCTGTAGCTTTTTAACAAGAACCCCACTAACATTTCTTTATAAAATTCCATATTCTAGAGTTATATGCAATTTCAAATTACAGCGTGACTCCATTATAAAACAAATTGGGTTATAACATGTGTGTCATGGCTCCTGAAATTTGATATACATGTACTTTTCTCAAACCCAAAGAAACTTCTTTCTTAAAAGTTCAAAAAGTAGCGTGTGAAAAGTTTTGGGAAAGAGATTGTGTATGAATTTTAATATCAGATAATTGTAGCATGGCTCCTGCAACTTGTATTTTCTATTACTTGAAAAAGTTTTTCTTCTTAAAAGTACATAAAATAATGTGTACAATGTTTATTCAGGATCACTCTGCACTTTGCCAACATTGCAAATTGTGATTTATATTCCTTACTGGACACAAAATATATTGTTTGGTGATTTTTTTTCCCCTGACATTATTAACTGTTTAAACTTGTACATACATTATCTTCAGGTTTGGAGTGAACAAATTCAGAGGCAACATGAAAAGAAGCTGCAGACTTGATATACAATGCACCAGAATTTAACTCTTGTTAGATAAATTATTTGATCATGCTGATAAACGATCTTAACAGTGCATTGTTATATCATAATCCGATTATTCTGACATCTGGCCTGAATACTGTGAGATCTTGGCATTTTTTAAAAATAACATTTCTGGTAGCAGAGATCAACCAGATGAGGCCTTATCTCACAATGGATCTTTTGGACGAAATACTGTCTGATTATTGGCTGATCACTAGTAATTAATATATTTATTTTGACTGACCTCTGTATGTGGATGATAAGTAAAATTCTTCTTCTTTTCACTCATAGAATTAAATCCTTTAGAACACTCATTTTTTCTGTGATAATCTTTGTCAGTCTAGAACACTTCTGTATTCATCTGATGGCTTGTTTTAAAAAATGTCTGACACATATGTGGCAACATCAATCCAATACCAGAAATGTTACGAAAAGAAACCCGGCCCCCCAAAAAAACAGAGCTCTGCTTGTTGGTCTACTTATGCTACCGGGACTAGATACAGTAGACTAACTTTTTGAAGGCAGGAAAAGTAACTGCTACAATTGACCAAATGACAATAAATTCTTGTGCGTTTTTAAACTCAGTATATGTCATACTGTTTCCATGGTTTTTGATGTTCTGGGAAGACTTATGATGACCTTGAAAGAAATATATAATGCTGGAGTCATTATAACACAGATATACCCACACATTTTGACATCATACATGTAAAATGAATTATGCCAAATTATTTAAAATGCAGGTGTAGTAGTATGTTCATTTTATGCATTTATTTCCTTTAGATATCAGTGATCCTTATATGCCAAATGGACAGTTAACCTTTCAACTATGAATACATGCACATGTAATAATGTTGACTTTTCACACATGAAAGCAGAGAAAGTACTAGGTGTAATGTTGTTGACATGATGTTAATCTTGATTGCCAGCTCATGTTGCAATTTCAAGATCAGCTTCTTGCTGTTGCAAATATTCATTTGCAGCTCTGGCTAAGCTTATAAATATGGACAGTGTTAAAGTGTCATATGGCTCATGACATCTTGTGAAACAAAGAGGGCAAACTATCCCTGGGAATTGAAATGATTGCTCTGCAGCCCCTTGACATGAGCTGCAATAACATAACCAAAATTTGTGGTTGTGAGCTCCAATAACATGCCTAATATCTTCAGGCACATAAATTCTAATAACATGCCTATTATCTTCAGGGTCATATTATATCAAAAGTTTTTGTCTGTAAATATTCACTGTAACCTCGGAAAGCAAATAACCAATACTCCAAGGTTTTTCCTAGGAAAATTTGTCCGAGGTTTCCTAGGAAACCTCGGAAAATGTACAGCTGGGAAATTCTAATAACATGCCTATTATCTTCAGGGTAATAAATTCTAATAACATGCCTATTATCTTCAGGGTAATAAATTCTAATAACATGCCTATTATCTTCAGGGTAATAAATTCTAATAATATGCCTATTATCTTCAATGTCATAAATTCTAATAACATGCTGCAGTGAAGAGGGCGGAACTAGCCTTGCTGAATGAAATAACTGTATTGATGAACAACAACATGAGCTTCATGGAATATTTGATCAGTGTCACTATCCATATTGACACTGGATATAGTTGCAGTATTTTCTATAGGAACAAAACCTTTTTTGTTCATCTGTGATGATCCACCATTAATAATGGCATTGTAGTAGTGCTGACCAGTGAATTGAAACTTTGCTGCAGGATGGAGTTGTTGTATGCATAATGTCAAAGATAAAGGAAATACGTGTCCAGTTGTCTTTTATGGGAGTCTTGACACATGAGGGAACACCCTGAAGTAATGGAAAAACTACAAAAACTTAATTATTTGTTAAAATCATGAACTTACCAGCACCGACCTGAATGCTGACCAGTCATTTAGGATATGCATCATGTCATGAGGTCCCTTATGCTATGAAAGATTCATTGAAATGGATATTTTTATGATAGTACAGACATTCTTTAATCCTCAGAGACTTTTAATCTGGATATAGATTCCCATCCTAACATGCTTTAAAAATACATGTAGCTAGAAATATGATTCTTTCGTGAAGTTATTTTATAGTCTTCAATGTATGATTTCATACCAGTCCTAAAGAAAGAGCATTGTGTTTTAAGGCATGTTAGAATCAGATTTTTTTAAGTCTCTTATATTATATAAATCCTTTGTGATTAATTTCTAGGTTCAGATATTGTTGGAGTTAATGGGAAAGTTAAATAAATCCTGATATTCATATTTTTTTTTCACCACAATGTAGTGATCATGCAAAGATTGAAATATTGCCAACTGTGCATAGTCATTGTCTTTATATTTTATTATTTTATTATCAGTTACAAAATGAAAAGATGATCTACAGAGATAAGGTCAACAAAGAAAAATAGTTTTATAAAAGTGACATTGAGAGCAACAATTGCACTTGCTTGTCATCACAAATCTTCAAACTTTTCACTGCTTAGTCTAAACCCCTCCTTCACAAAGCTGCAACCCAACCCAATCCCCCATCTTCTAACTCCCAACACTGACCCAAAATGTAAACCAGGAGTCACCAAATATATACCAGGTGTGTCTTCTTGCAATGCTGCATGTATTAGGTTTTGTCAGAAGCATTTGATAATCTCATTGTAATAAGTTCACATTTGATTGACTAGCTGGAAGGGACCTAAGCTGTGGAAGCCAAATTTGTGTACATTTGACTGACTCACTTCTTAAGGACTTAAGGAGCTGGAGCCAATTTTGTGTACATTTGACTGACTCATTCCTAAGTTCCCAAGGAGTGGAAATTGATTTTGTGTACAATTGACTGAGTCACTCCCAAGGTACAAATTAGTGGACACCAAATGTGTGTACATTTGACTGACTCACTCACAGGTACCTTGGGAGTGTCAGCTAAATTTGTATTTAATTTGATGGGCTCACTCCCACGAGTGGAAGCCAAGAATTACACCATCTCATAGATGGCTACCACAGGAGCAAATAACTACAATGTTTTGTAAATCTCCACCCAGTAGTTTAGGAAGAGCTGTGATATTGGACAGACGGATGGATGGATGGATAAACAATCAAAAATATCACATTATCCTCAGCATTTGTTTTAATAGTCATATTTAGTTGTCATGTACAATCCCAATATTCATGATCATCACAAAATTAAATGCATTAAACCTTTCAAATCAGCCTGCCCAGACAAATAAAAATATATTATCATTGCATACAAAAAATAAATTTATATATATACTGTACATTTTACATCATAAGTTAAGAAATTTCAGATATCTTGTATATGTTATAATTTACTTGGATACATTGGGCTGATAAAAATTCCAAAATTTTGGATTTACATTGTTTATATGTTGCAAATAGATTATTCTGTGGACGAAAAAATGCCACGCAAGCCAGGAAAATTTGTTTTAAAAAACATTTACTTCCTATACACTCATTGCACATCTATTATAGTTTTTTATGTTGTGTACACTACAGACTATCATGTCCTCTTTTTCAGTTAGGTTGGACAACATGTTTCATGACAGTTCATAAAAAGACATAATACGGGCAACTGTAACAGATTGTAAAAGAAATTTTCTGTAATTTTATCAAAACAAAATAATACACAAGTCTGATAGAAACAAAATGATACACAGCATGTTAAAACAAATTAATACACAGATATGTTAAAAACAAATGATATACAGTAATAAGTTTATGAACAAGGTTTGAACAAAATGTGTTGAGAAATGAATATCTTAAGAATTATCATTATTAGCCAAACAAAGAAGCTGAAAATGTTTGTTCTAATATTTAGCCCAGTCTGCATTGAATAATTAGCCCAGTCTGCATCAAATACTTAGCCCAGTCTGCATTGAATACTTAGCCAAGATGGTACTGAATACTAAGTCCAGACTGCTTTGAATACTTAGCCCAGACTGCATTGAATAGTTAGCCCATTCTGCATAGATTGTTTGTTTGAATACTTAGCACATTCTGCATAGGTAATTTGTTCAAATACTTAGCACAGACTGCAAAATTCACATACTTAACACTGACCACATTGTTCAGATACTTAATACAGACTGCATAGTTCAGATACTTAACATAGACTGCATAGTTCGAATACTTAACATAGACTGTATAGATTGTTTGTTTGAATACTTAATGCAGTCTTATTAGATTGTTTGTTAAAAATACTTAGCATTGACTGCATAGATGAAGCTGTATGAAAAAAGAAGTCAAAGAAGAAAGGTGAATGATTTTAAGACAATTTCAGGACCTTCATTTCTTTTTCACATTCCTAATTTTGACATGTGTTCATAGGTTGTCATTTATTTTTTGCTATTGTCAGGGCCATAAAGAAGGAAGTGGAGAGATGGATCCAAAAGAAGCTTGGAATGATGCTAAGGAGCTGCATGAGGCTAGTGGTCAAAATAAATTTATTTTTAACTGGCACATTTAGCTGAAAAAATGTTTGATGTTCGTAAAATTAAGCCATATTGTCTGTAATTTATTTATGATTCTTTTAAGCAGTTTTTCTAATGGATGAATAATCAGTGCAAAATATTTTGCATTTATTAAATTCATTCATAAAGTATATAGATTTGCAGTCTTTAAAAAATTGTGCATAAACCAATTACAGTGCACAAAACGTTGATAAGAGATAAAGTCTTCAAAACATTATAGAACATGGCACATTTCAGAGAGATAAATTAGCATATAAACATATGGTGGTATAACACATTTCAGAGAGAGAGAGAATGCAGCATATTAGAGGGTATGTCACATTTTAGAAAGAGAATTCAGCATATACACATTAGATTATATGACACAATTTTCACACACACAGAGAGAGAGAGAGAGAGAGAGAGAGAGAGAGAGAGAGAGAGAGAGAGAGAGAGAGAGAGAGAGAGAGAGAGAGAGAGAGAGAATACAGCATATTAAAGGGTATGACACTTTTCAAAGAGAGAGAATACAGGAAATTAGAGGGTATGACATATTTCACAAAGAGAATTCAGCATATAAACATTAGAAGATATGACATTTCATAAAGAGAGTTCATATAAACAGATGGTATGACAAATTTCACAAATAGAATTCAGCATATAAACATTAGATGATATGAAACATTTCAGAGAGAGAGAGAGAGAGAGAGAGAATACAGCTTATAAGAGGGTATGACACATTTCAAAAAGAGAAATCAGCATATAAAATACAGAGTCCTTCAGATGCACAGTTTAGAATATGAAAATCAGGGGTAAAAATTATGCATTGGACTTTGAATCAGTCTATATTGTGACATGATACAAAAATTCTGATCTCAGGGACACAATTTTCCTATCCAACAATGATGCACAGTAACAAGTATTCTGGCTACAAAATGCTTGTTACACACAAAATGGCACCCAATTGATATGTTTAAAGTCTAACGGGGAAGGAAAATACCCAGAATATATTTTTTAAATAATTCAAAAGAGAATATACAAATTTGTCAGTTTAAATTTGGAAATGGTTTAAAACCCAGATAGATATGTTACTTACTGTCATGAAATTAAAAGGATAGAAATATCACAGTTGTGACATCATATTGTGTTGACATCATTCAAACAGGTCAGAGTGGTGATGTTGCAGTAAAAATGCTATTTTGACAAGAAAAGAAAATGTAAAGAAAAATTTTATATTTTTTTGTCAGTGATCTATACTGGAAACCATGGTTATATATGTAAAGGAATGTGACAAATTTGTCTGTGTTTTTTTAAGAGAACACACTGTCATATATGCAAAGAAATGTGACAAATTTGTGTCTGATTGTTGTTTTAAAACACATGGTCATATATGTAAAGAAAAATGTTGATAAATATTTGTCTGTGTTCTATACTAGAACACATGGTCATATATGTAAAGGAATGTGACAAATTTTTGTCTGTGTTTTGTTCAAAAACACATCATATATGTAATGTAATGTGACAAATTTGTGTCTGTGTTCTATACTAGAACATGTCATATATGTAAAGATTTGTCAGTGGTCTATACTAGAATACATTGTCATATATGTAAAGAAATGTGACAGATTTTTGTCTTGATTGTATTGGCAGTTAGCAAGGTTTAGGTATCATTTTCTGGTCATAAATAATGTCATTGTTGTCAATGTATCCAAATATTTTTGATTAAAACTAATGCATTTTCATCTCTTGAAGACTTTTGTATATTCTGTCATGGCTGCATTCACCAGCCAAAACAAGTTACACTGACCTACTTTGTAAGCATTGGTGACTAAAATTTGTTTTTTTTTAGGTCATGCTCTGGATGGCCAGTTTTAACATTGTGCTTCATTTTGCAGTGGGTTTTTTTTAACACAATATTGATAATTTTGTTTAATTTTCTTTTGGTATATTTTCTCTGAAATTTCTATACCAACAAAGATAACATTTTTGTGTTTTCAGTCTGGTGATGACCGATGGACAGGTGAATCAGGAAAATTTGTCAAGCTTTTGACAGAGAAGCCACTTGCCCATCTGAAGAGTGTCCTGACAGAGTTTAAAGATGCCTCCGGGGGCAGGGATATCCTGGAAATAGTTAAGGAAGAATGCCCAGCTGATTACAACAGAGCACTGGCTGCACTGAGTAATTACTTGCATTTCTTGTTTGTTTCTGTAGCCTAAGAAATTATTTTGACTGTAAAATATTAAAAGAATTAGGAAATTTATTTTGGTTTGTTCTCAGACACCTTGGAAAATCCACATTTTATACACAACAAAAACACAGATCCAGTTAAGTTTTTATTTCAAATTATCAGTTTGCCTTGGGGAACTGTCTGCTGCTACTGATGAAATTGTTTTGTTTCATTCTGTCAGTGAGTGATTCATTGGCTACTGAATGGCACAACATGGTTGTACAGAGGTCACAGATGGTCTGTGAAACTCCCTGACAGAATGTTATGGATAACCTTTGAGTAAAGTTTCTTAAGCAGAAACTGAAGGGGCCCAGTGATGACTGGGTTGTCCAATGAAGGTTGGGATGACAGCGGCAGCTGTGTGGACTTCACTCAAAGGGTTTAGTTTGAATAAGCCATATATTGCTGACATTAGATTCTTGGGTGAATAAACTGAATTTGAATGAAGTGAATGCCCTCAGGGGGCTGCTTTATTAGGTTAAGTATCATGCAGTAGAACTCCCATGTCCATTGAACACTGTAGGCGTTGAGGCGGGGATGGTTGCGGTTTTCGACAGAATTATGCTTGCTGTTGCTTTCAGCTTCAAACTAAGAATAACTGAACAAAGATGCTGCATGTGAGAGCTGGGACTGTTTTGATTGGATGGCAACAGATGTATTAATCTCATACATAATAATGCAGACTATTTGCAGGAATGGTAGCAAATCGGTTACATATTGCCTTGTATAAACCATGCTTAAGCAAGCACTTAAGCGACAATTATGAACAAACCAGGTAGGGTAAACATGATAGTTTGTTTTACTTATATTTATTTCTTGTGCCACAATTTCGTTGATGCTAATTAATTACACTGCAAATGTGGATTATACATACTAATTAATTACACAGAGAATGTGGATTATATATGCTAATTAATTTCACAGAGAATATGGATTATACATGCAGATTTGATGCAGGATGAAATGGTAAAGGTTAAAAATATTTGGGTGTTTTTTGTTTAAGCACCACTGGTTTAACATTTAAAAATTTTTTTGTTGCATTTTATCTTTTTGGTTTTACAAAAGCTTGCACTTTAATTTAAAAATATAATTTCTCTCCTGCAAATATGCCAGATTTCAAGCAGTGAATGAGCATATAAGGGTTTCAGATTTTTTTAATCAAAATATTAATGTGATTCTCTTGTTTGGGGAAAAAGCGATAAGAAACTCAATTAAAATTATCTTTGCATAAATATTTGCATAAATTTTAGTTGATTGAAAGATCATCACTTTGAGTCTTTTTTAGTTGTGATAGATTTGTATAATCATGCAAGGTAAATAAATGTTTGTTGCTTTTTCAGTCATTTACTTCATTCTATTTGCAATTTTCCCAGGGGAATTTCAATATCACATTAATTGCAATATTTCCATTTTTATGGCCAGTATTAAATGAATTTGTAAATTGGTACCATTTTTCTTTAAGTGTCACTTTAAATTAAATGTTTCTTGAGCAAATGTACCAAATTGTAGTTGATGAACTGGTACATCAATGGTTAAAAGTTTTGATTGAAACATTTATATAATCACCTTTCTTTTTGAGATTGGACAATCCAGGGACTGTGATCATGTGACCTATGGGATAATTTAATTATTGCAATCAAGAACTCAGGATTCATGATATTTTCTAGCATTATACCAATTTTTAGAAGAATTTCTCTGATGATTAATTCATATATTTTGATTGTACTATGATGTCATGATTACTGCATTTGACCATTGGCAGTATTGTATTTCAAGGCATATTCCTAAATATCAAGCACATGTACAGAGTCTTTAAATCTTAAGAATGTAAGCTGATCTACTGATTCTAGATGAAAAGTCTTTTTTAGGCAATGAAAATTCTGAGGGCAATGTGCAAATACAGTTACAGTCAACAGATAATAAATTAATTTAATAATGAAATTCAACCAATCAGATATCTGAGAATCTCATAGACACCACTCACTGTCAAGCAAATCAGTGATCTGCAGGATATAAGCAGAGATACTTTGTAAAGACTGATTGAAAGAAAGTTTCAAGTGCTGAAATCTTGGTTCCACAAAAAGTACTTGAATTGGTAGGTACCAAATATTACACATGAGCTATGACTGGCCCATCAGGGAAAGTTCTCATAATTTAACACATCAAACTATGAATGAAAATCCAATGCATGTTAATTAATCCAAACAGTGAATCAAATGTTAGTCCACCTCAGTAGTAAGTGCAGATGCTGTCAATAATTATCTCATCTGAAATTATTTTGATGATAAAAGCCTATATCAACATTTATTTATTATGCATAAATCCTCTGAGGTTTTAACAATTGTAGCCAATAAGAATCAGGTTATCTCATAAGTACATGTGGATGACATTCATTATCAATCTAATTTGATTTTGTCATAAAAGAAGCTTTTATACCAAGCTTAATGAAAGTAAATTTGAAGACAAAGGATACAGACTATAAAAAAGTAATCTTGGATAGGTGCATAAATCCTAAATTCATGTAGCCATTGGTAGGGTGAGCTAAGCAATAAAAGTGTTTATTTTGATACCTCAGTTGTTAAATTTGTGATACTGGCAGTAAATGTGCCTCAGATCAAGGCATTAAAGTTGCTGCTTTTTAAATGGAGAAGTAACAGTTGAAGTCATTTATGGCAGTAAAGATGTATATAAATTTAATTCATCTGATTAAATATATGAGACCATGCACTAAAGAGTCAAGCTTACGCATACACTTTGGTGGTATGTGTATCTGTATGCTATGCAGAGGTGCTGGGTGCAAAACTCAGCAACAGCTCGACTTTGTCTCTACCTATATATAAATACGAACACCAGTGAATATTGCTGGTGTTGGATCATGCATGCTGAAAACAAGGGCGATAGACTCATGGTATTATGATAATACTCTGTACTCATTTTAAAAGCAAAACTTTGATCAGTTTGCATCTTGCATATTTTCACCTGTTTTGAAAGAGGCAGGAAAACTGCCAAAGACTGACAAACTTGTACCAAACAATACAATTGAAAATTATCACTAAGACAGTTGCCAGTTAGTAACTGCATATTTGTGTTTGGTGGCCTTTATATGTGGTCATCACATCCTCAATAGGGATGTTGCTACATAATTTGAAAAGACTTTGATTTTAAAAATTACACTTAAAGAAAAGCTGTACTTCAGATTTAAGAATAATTTTAAGATTAGCCTTGTAAGTGAATAAGACAAAAGTACACACATTGCCATGACTAAATAATGATGTAAATTTTAATTTGTGTGCCTTGCCATATTTTTATGGAGAAATGTTAGGTTTGGTGCTTCTATTACATCATGTCACAAATTTCTTTTCTCTTAGTAACTTTCGAACAACTTTTATGGATTAAAACCAGATATGTTTGCAACTATACATTAAAAAGACCTGTCCGATTCAGTTTTCACCTTATTCCAGCAATTTTGCATGGAGTTTTGGCCTTTATTTGACTTAGAACTGTATCCTCAAATTTTGTTTCCAATAACATATGAAGGAATAGTAATAAATTTGTTAAGTTCCAATTTCAACATTTTATGGAGTTATTATACAAGTTTGACTCTTTATTTTGACCTTCAGTTTCTAATTAAAACCAGATTTTAGTATGAGGTCTGGTTTGATTTTGATTGTTTTTATGCTAGAATTTCTGATTTCAGGGCCTGTACTATCTTCCAGTAATTGATTTCAGTTTATAAGTAGGAAAATCAAAGGGTGAATATTAGTAAGATTTAGGATAGAAAGTGTCAAGTTATTACATTAAAAAAGTTGTATTCAGTGTACAGTAAACTTTTGATATTGTGTTTTAATAAAAACACATTGTGAATTAATTGTTCTACCCACTTTCTGTAGTTTGGGTAATTTTCTTATAAATCATATACTTCTCTCTCTCTGGGTATGTTACTTAAAAAAAAAACCTTTAGTTGGAGAGCATATTTCAAACTTATGATTCTGACATTGGAGGGTGGGTTAGGAAAATCACTTCTGGTGTGGGCTGTGTCAGCAAAATCTGTAATCACATGTGGGGTGATCTGAGAAAAAATGAATTTATATTTAAAATTTCATCTAACTCCCTCTTAGTGATCTAAAGCCAATCTACATACTGGGGCCAGAGATGCTGCCAGGCAATTGTGAGTGTGCAAATTCAAACACTTGGAAAGCAGTGATGCATGAGAAATGCTACAAATTAGGTAAAGCTCAAATGTATAAAAAAATGTACTCTGTGCAGCATACTATTTTTATTTAATGGTGAACCATTAAAGTATTTTTTTTTCAATGTAAGTCACACTGCCTGTAGAGGTCTTAAAAGTGCCTTCCCTGGGTAGCAGGTATGTTTTACTGGAACAGCCCTTAGTGAAAAAAATCTTATTCTGGAAGAGACATATCCAAGAAACAGTACCTGTGACAAATGGAAATTTATACATAACAACCATAAAGAACAGTTTTACAACTTGTTCAAGCTGACTAACCTCATATACCCTTCACACATCAGACTGTGAAAGAGGGTTCTTGTCACAAAACAATATTTATACACAGATAAGAGACAGATTAAACTCAGAAAGAAATAATAGATTAACCCATTAACCCCAAGAGCTTTTTGTCATTTTTGCCTCAAATGCAAATTGGAAATCAATTTTGGGAAATATTTCTGAATTGGCTTGGAGGACATTTTCGGTTAACATAATGCCTATTTTTTTAGAAACATCAATTTTCATTTTCATTGGCTCTTTCACCTAAGCATGAGCAGAAGGGAAATATTTCTTAATATATTATAATACATCGACTTGGAAGACATTTTCGGTTAACTTAATGCCGATTTGTTTTAGAAACATCAATTTTCATTGGCTTTTTTGCCTGAGTATAAGCAGAAGGGTAAAAATTTGACTTTTTTTTTTGCTTAACGGAATCATCATTTTCGTGTCAAGACCACTCTTCATTCTAAATGCCCATCTTATCCTACTTTATTCAAAGGTTTACATGTCTGTGTGCAATTCAGACTGGTCTGTCTTAGATCTGAGGCAAAAAAGCCTAAAATGTGGACATAAAACCGAATCACAACCTCATGCAAATTTCGGCTGGAAAAACTCTGGTCCAAAAAGTGATGATGTTTTTCCCTCTGTGTTTTGTAGTGCAACTAGAACATCCATATTGTTTGGTATCATGATAAAGCTTCATCTATCTACCTTTTTATAATACCACCCACTTTATTGTGTTGCACATGACCTTAGCACTACAGAGCTTAGAAGTAGACTACCACCTCCTGCCCTGTAAATGCAGCACTAGGGGTTCATGTGTTAATGCTTATACAACTAGAGGGGAGATGCTTAAGGATTTTGATTTCATTAGAGCCCTAAAAGAGTGGCACAGCAAGAAAGAGATTTGGATATTTAAAAGTTTGGTAAATATTTAATATTGGTTGTCCTACCTTTTTTATTGAACCATCTTTTTGATGTTAAGGGGAGAATTTTCCCCGTTTAGATAAAACCCTAGCAGCTTCTTTGCAGGGGAGATAACTTGACTGGGTTATTTGATTTTATTGGGCTCAAGTTATCAATGGTATTTGTGTCCCTTGGGCATGTTCAGTGAGCATGGCCAAAGAAAGTGTACAATGATTGTCAGTTTTCTAACTCTTTAGTTTTTTTTTATAGAAACAAAACCAATGCAGAATAGATCCAGAAAAAATAAGGGTATACTGTCTTGGAATTGAGTCTCCATGTTCCTTTTCACCTTTTCACACTGGTATAGACATTTTCTGGTTGACAAACAATTAAAATGGTAATGAGATAAACATATGACAAATTCAGATACATTTATAAAACAAAACCATAGTATGGGTGGATAGAATTGCCAGAAAGACTGAAACAGTTATATTTGCCTTAATGGACTTCGAAATTTGCAACTGTGGGCGAGTCTTTGCCAGATACGGAAGCTGGGAATATTTTTAACAATGCTAAACTGATGGAATACTTTCTGAAGCATATATTAATGACAAAGATGAACATAAGTGTGTCTTTTCTTTAATGCATTTGGTATTGCTTTCTCAGCTTGAATAAAATTAAAGTCATAGGGTGAACAATTAAACATGTGCAGTTAACTAAAAAGATGATTTAAATTGATTTTAACCAATCCATTCTGGTGATTACATCTGTTTTTTCCCATTTCATTGATTCTACCCTCGTGAAATTGTATAGTTTTATAAAATTGTTGCATATTTATATTATAATTATGCTTTTGCCATAAGGACTTTAATAATTTGATTTCTTGGTTTAGTGATTCTAGTAGCTGCTCATTCCAAATGTATCACAAAAATCATTGATGCATTATCAGATTTTATTTGCTAAATATTTACTACTCTATGCCAATCTCCATATATGGCCAAAAATAGCTGGAATAAGCTATAATAAATAGATATAGTCAGAACAATAGACATTTTTATGGAAAATTTATATTTGTTTGAGGTGAAAGTGTTTGATGTGGGATGCAGATTTACTTAGGCCTTCTTTTGCTCATGTGCTCAACACAGAAACTGATACAGGCTGCTAACATATGAATCTGTTTGCAATGTTGAGTCTGATTTTAATTAGATAAATGCCATTACAAAATGATCTTCATAGGTTTAAAGACAGTTACTATGGTCATAGATGTTGCACTCATACAGCTGTGGCAAAATGATCAATACTTTTGTTTCTGGTGTTGTTGTTGATTAGTTGCTTGATATGGTTTGGTTTTGTTTTATATGGTTTAATACCATTCTTTTAGCACATGATAGGCTATATGTAGTGACAAGTATATTTGGTGGAGGAAATGGAAGCTATTGGCAAGCATGCTCATGTTGGTCATGTCTAGACTCAAACTTGTGTAGACAGAGGTGAGATGTGTGAGTGATCTGCTAGTTCCTTTGACCACTCAGGCAAATCAGACTTTGGTTGATTGGATGTTTTAGACCTCTCCAACACATGAGTTTATTTACAGATGAGACATCAGGCTGCTGGTAAATTATTATGGATTTTACTGTTGAGAAAACTCCCAAGTACTTTTCAGGTACCAAAGACCACCAATGACCTTCTGCAAGTAACTGGCAACATTTTCACATACCGTTTGAACTTGCATGATAATGGTTAGGTGTTACAGCTATGTAGGTCCCTTGGGTATAAGTTTTACATGAAAATCTAGAGGTGAGAGATGGAATCTGTGACTCCTGGATTCAAAGTCCAGCATATTACTGCCAGGCCATCAGTGATTAATGATGATGCTTTTGACAACGCAGTTGTGTTGTTGTGATGTGGATTTTTAACGAGGCTTTAACAGTTTTTCAGTCATATCACTATGATGTCTGCAGTGTGGCAGTTTATAGTGATGTCTAGCACTGGGGCACCATGCCACAGACATGTAGCATGATGTCCCACCCAGTCACATTATCCTGACACCAGGCCGACCAGTCCTAGCGTTAACCTCTTAATGCTGAGCACCAAGTAAGGCAGCTGTTAGTACCATTTTGTAAGACTTTGTTTTGACTCTGCCAGGGATTGAACTCACAACCTCCTGCATCCGAGGCGAATGCTCTAACAGTGGTTGACAACACACAGTTAACTACAATAATGTTGATTTATGTGTACACTGATGCCAAAGAAACTATTCCCCTTCTTTCATTCATTTCTTAATCTAATTTGGGTGTGGTTGTTAAGCTTTCATTTTCAGACATTTTTATTTTTTATTAATTCAGGATAGGGAAAGGCATTGTATCAAATATTTTAACTAGCATTACATCCAGTAAGAGATGATTGGAATGAAAATCTAGGAAATGATTTGTTCTGGTCTAATGATGTTAGAAAACTGAGCAGAAATTATGATGATGATTATCAGACTAAAATGATGATGATGATAATCTGACTGATACCATGATGATGATAATGACTGACACCATGATGATGATATTCTGACTGATACCATGATGATGATAATCTGACTGACACCATGATGATGATAATCTGACTGACACCATGATGATGATAATCTGACTGACACCATGATGATGATAATGACTGACACCATGATGATGATATTCTGACTGACACCATGATGATGATAATCTGACTGACAACATAATGATGATAATCTGACTGACCCCATGATGATGATAATCTGACTAACAACATAATGATGATAATCTGACTGACCCCATGATGATGATAATCTGACTGACACCATGATGATGATAATCTGACTGACAACATAATGATGATAATCTGACTGACCCCATGATGATGATAATCTGACTGACACCATGATGATGATAATCTGACTGATAATCTGACTGACAACATAATGATGATAATCTGACTGACCCCATGATGATGATAATCTGACTGACCCCATGATGATGATTATCTGACTGACCCCATGATGATGATTATCTGACTTACCCCATGATGATGATATTCTGACTGACACCATGATGATGATATTCTGACTGACACCATGATGATGATAATCTGACTGACACCATGATGATGATATTCTGACTGACACCATGATGATGATATTCTGACTGACACCATGATGATGATATTCTGACTGACACCATGATGATGATAATCTAACTGACACCATGATGATGATATTCTGAGTGACACCATGATGATGATAATCTGACTGACATCATGATGATAATCTGAATGACACCATGATGATGATATTCTGACTGAAATGATGATGCAACAATGTTTGACATGCCATATTTTTTTTACATGATTCTTGCAACACGCATATCAATAAAAAATAGTCACTGAAAGACAAGATAATTATATAGTGTAAACTTTTGCAGGAATAATGTGACAACACTTCCATTGATATTTTTTTTTATTCATGTCTGACAAATCAAATAATATCCATATTTACAAATACATTGATGTGAATAAAGAAATCACAGCATCCGACATACATTACAATTAAAGCAGTACATGTATTAACTGTCATGTAGATCAAAAGGAACATACCCAAGAAGAAAAGAATAGTTAGGAAAACACAGTGTTCACTGAAATAAGCAGGCATGCAGTCTGTATTATACTGGAAATCACTATTATAAAATTTATATTCATGGACATTAAATTAGTAAATTTTAAGTGGTGGAGGCATGTTACAACAAATACAGTGTGATGATGCTATAGCACAAATATTGATATAACCCAGTTGTGGCCTGGCTTCTAAAATCTCATATTCTAGTATTTTTCTCTACATAAAAAACATGCTTGCTGATGAAAAAATTAATTTGTCTCAGCTAATTAGTGTTATGACCTGTTATAAGAGACAATCATTAAAGGAGACAATTCACTGACTATGGCCGCATTAGAATATCATTCTACATGTATTTTATACCAGGTTTTCAGTACAGTTTTCACATAAAGATGGATAAATTGTATTGCTTTATTCTATTTTCAGTCAATTACATTAAGGGTCCAGCCATGTACTATGCAGAAGTTTTGTTCCGGCACAAAGTCTCCTCCAATGATTCTATATTTGTATCAACTCTGGTTACAAGGTCCGAGGTAAGGTTCTGCCCAGTTATTTCTTTCCAGAGATTATGCTGGTAAAATAATCTTCATCATTTTATCAGTACTTTTGGCATAGATAATTATTAGATACACAAGGAATTTATTTCTTATTCTTGAAAATTTATACCCATCCACAAACATGTAGGCATATAAAAAGTTAACTATGTCTGCCTATTTGTCCACATGTACATCTGCACATTTTATATTGCTCTTAAATCATGTTTACTCCCATATTATTAGATATATTCTTGCCTTCTGTCATTAAATTCCTAATAAATATAGCTGAAGCACAAGATCTGTATTTTTGTAAATATTTCTATTTTATTTATCATCTATTAAAAAAATGTATGTCTAATTTTTGTCTTATGTGTGATTTGAACTCTCACAGTCTGAAAGTTACTTTAATTTTGTCATGTCATCTCTTATGACAAATTTAGAATCATCAGTCCTTGGCACTATTAAAAAAAATTAGGTGACAATGAAATTCAGTATTTAAAGACAAGTTTAACCAAGTTTGGAGATTTTAAGATTGAATCAGACAAAAATAAGATGATTTAAGATAGGTTTCAAATTCTAAAGGCAAAATCTGGTTATTTTTGAAAAAAGATTAAGTCCAATTCATCAAGTGTAAGGCAAGAATCTGGCACAATTCTCACATTTCAAAATAGAATAATGGCATTATTCAGGCATTTTGTTGCAAGATTGTTATAAATTCATGTATTATAAGACAAAATTCAGAAATTTTAAGACATAATTCAGATATTTGAGATAAGATTATGACATAATTAAGATATTTTATGACATGATTAAGAAAATTTATCCATTTTAAGACATGATTTAGACATAATCAAAACATTTTAAGACATGAAAAAGTAAATAATTCAGACATTTTAAGACATGATTTAGAAACTATGTAAACTTATCTAGACATATTCAGTCATTGTAAGCTTTAGATAGAATCCATAAAAGCAAACTTCTTTTCAGAGTATGTAAAAATTCTTAATTAAGAGACAGTGTTTTTACAAAAGTCATGGTGTTAGAGATTCATATGATAATTTTGATTACTAATTTTTTCTATGTTCAGCAAAAATGGCTCTGTGGTATTCTGTATAAGAAAAAAAAAGAGTCCACACTTACCCATGCACTATATTAATTAGTTTCAAAAATTATCTGGGCAATTTAGGGTTTCGGCATCTTGACTTTTCACCAAATGACTTCTTATGATATCTAGTCAGTCCTGAATGAGAATTGTGTCAAAGTTATGTAAAATATGACCGTGACAAAGGCCATCTTATAAATATTATTACTGCAGTCCTGTCCTGATATTGATTTCGGGTTTTCACCAGGAGACTTTCTATGGTGTTTAGTTGATTTGAAATGAAAATGATGCTGATCTGACGTCTAATATTGCCACAATGACTTCCTATGATAAAATAGATGGTCCTAAGGAGAATGTTGCTGATCTCAAGTTCAATATGGACATCACAGATGTTATCATTATTTGTTATTGCTACCTCTCCTGAATAGATGGTTGTGTTGACATGAGCTTTAAGTAAAAGACTTATATTATCTAGTTGCTCCTTCATTTGTTTATTTTACAAGCAATATTGCCATGACGATGACCCTCTTGAAGGTGTTATAACTACTCATCCTGACAGGATGCTCATATCAACATGGTATTATGATGCCTACCTAATCCTACATGAAAATGTTGCTGATCTGAAATCTGGTATGTCTGCCATGTTGGCCATGTAGAATATCCTTTTATTAAAAATTCTTCTCTTTCATGGATGTACATACCATGGTTTTCAATAAAAAACGACTTATGGTTATTTTGGGATTTAATGAAACATGCCAATCTGACCATCCAATGTGTTGGCATCTTGAAAATCTTGTCACTCTCCTTTAGAACAAATGACCATATTGACATGGTTTTTCCACTAACAGACTTCTGTGACAGCTAGTTGATTCTATATGAAAATGGTGCCAATTGGGCATTAAATATAGCCACTAAATAAAGTTGCCCTGAAAATCTTGTCATTGCTATTTTACATGTGCAGATAGTCCTATTGACCTGGGCTTTTCATTTACTGCACATCCCATATCTCTTATTAAGACAGGATTTAGTTTGTAAGACATATCTGACAGTTTGTAGGATATATCTTTGTTGAATATATCTGTTTCAGTAAACATCATTATGATTTTAATGAGATTGTTGTATACTATTTTATACTATTCCAAATATTTAAATGATAAAATGTTTATTAGCATTATCAGTAAATTAGCTTAATGTGTAATATGCTTTATAATCATTGCTCATCAACTTCTGCAATTTCCTAGTAAAAAAATATTTTTTATGTAATTGATACTTCATTAAAAGAAATAACATAAAATTCTAGTGAACAATCCTGTGGCACAAAGAAATGGAAATATCTGAATAGGAAACAGGTTGATTGACATCAGTGATAGCCAGGTGAATGCAGACATTTACAGGCAGTAAACTGAACATTAGGCTGAAGACTTTTATAACATATAGTTGGTCTAAATTAAAATGATACCAGTCTAACCTCCCAAAACTTTGTAAATCATTTAACAGCTATATCTGAAGAGTAGATGGCCTTAGCAATATTAAATAACACCTTTCTTGCAATATATTGTTGTTCCTGTGTTAAAATCATTCTGAGATAACATGCACAATATCCATCTTAACAGCCATTCTGAACAATCATTATTCAGCTACCTTTGTTGTAGGGATGGTCTTGCTATCATTACTTTAAATGAATGGCAGCATTGGCATGGGATTTTCAACATAGCACATTTTAAGGAATGGTGGCATTGGCATGGGGTTTTCAACATAGCACTTTGTAAGAAATGGTGGCATTGGCATGGGATTTTCAACATAGCACTTTTTAATCAATGGTGGCATTGGCATGGGATTTTCAACATAGCACTTTTTAATCAATGGTGGCATTGGCATGGGATTTTCAACATAGCACATTTTAAGGAATGGTGGCATTGGCATGGGGTTTTCAACATAGCACTTTGTAAGAAATGGTTCAATATAGCACTTTTTAAGAAATGGTGGCATTGGCATGCGATTTTCAACATAGCACTTTTTAATCAATGGTGGCATTGGCATGGGATTTTCAACATAGCACTTTTTAAGAAATGGTGGCATTGGCATGGGATTTTTAACATAGCACTTTTTAATGAATGGTGGCATTGGCATGGGATTTTCAACATATCACTTTTTAAGAAATGGTGGTATTGGCATAGGATTTTCAACATATCACTTTTTAATGAATGGTGGCATTGGCATGGGATTTTCAACATAGCACTTTTTAATGAATGGGGTATAGATTTTCAACATAGCACTTTTTAAGAAATGGTGGCATTTGCATGGGATTTTCAACATAGCACTTTTTATTGAATGGTGGTATTGGCATGGGGTTTCAGCATAGCACTTTTTAAGAAATGGTGGCATTTGCATGGGATTTTCATCATAGCAATTTTTAATGAATGGTGGCATTTGCATGGGATTTTCAACATATCACTTTTTAATGAATGGTGGCATTGGAATGGGATTTTCATCATAGCACTTTTTAATGAATGGTGGCATTTGCATGGGATTTTCATCATAGCAATTTTTAATGAATGGTGGCATTTGCATGGGATTTTCATCATAGTACTTTTTAATGAATGGTGGTATTGGCATGGGATTTTCAACATAGCACTTTTTAATGAATGGTGGCATTGGAATGGGATTTTCAACATAGCACTTTTAATGAATGGAGTATAGATTTTCAACATAGCACTTTTTAATGAATGCTGGCATTGGCATGGGATTTTCAACATAGCATTTTTTAATGAATGGGTTATAGATTTTCAACATAGCACTTTTTAAGAAATGGTGGCATTGGCATGGGATTTTCATCATAGCAATTTTTAATGAATGGTGGCATTGGAATGGGATTTTCAACATAGCACTTTTAATGAATGGTGACTTTGACATTTGATTTTTAGTGTGGCACTATTAAACAAATGGTGGCATTGATATGACTTTCAGAATAGGACTTCTTGTAATATTTAATTAGTACTGAATAAAACTGATGCAGATCTGATCACCAGCACATTCACAATTTAATGAAGGACTATTGAAAAGCAGGTCTATTTGACCTTTTAGTTAATTCTGAGGTGATTGTTTGTATTTTTGCAGTTGATTGATCTTTTGAAAGCAGATAATGTTGTACATATACTTGTGAATTTTGACCAGACTTTATATTTAATTCAAGTCCAGTGAATAAGTTGATAGGCAGCAGTCTAGAGATTGTTTTTAAGATCATTTAGGTTTGATTTAGCTGTTTTCATTTGTAAACATGATAGTGCAAACATGTTGTAATGGATTTTAATATTAAATCCAAGTTGTGGATGAATTAAGTAGAATACTTAGAATGTTACCACTTAAGTAAATTTAGTTTTATTATAACAAACAATATTACTATAGATTTAACCAAACTTATTTTATAGTTATATCTTGGAATTAACTTAAACCTGTTCAGTGATCTTCTATCCATGTTATCAGGCTCAAGGTAAATGGCTATAACTCATTAACCCCTGGAGAGTTTTGCCATTTTCATCAGAATTGTGATTAGGAAACACAATTTGGGGGCTACTTCTGAATACATCCAAATAAATCTGCTTCCAAGAGTTAGTCATTTAGCCTGATGCCTAGTTGTGTTAGCCACTTTGTTCATGTTTGTGCAGAAGGGTAAAAGTTGGGGGTTCTTTTTCCTGTTTTTGTTTATTAGACCCATCATTTTCATGTCATGACCACTATTTACTCCAAATCCCCAACTTATCCTTCTTTTTGCAAAGTTTTGCCTGTGTGTGTATGCAGTTCATACTGTCTGCCTTTGATCTGAGGCCAAGAAAAGTCTAAACTTTAAGACACAAAATTCAATTCCGTCAATGGGTGAATTTTTGGAGTAAAATTTTTGGTCCAGATTATTTGGTATCATTGTAGCACTACATCTTTCTACTTTTCTGTAATACTACCCACTTTGTGTATCTTAAATGACTTTTTTACTACAGAGTTTGGAAGTAGGGTATTAACTCCTTATGCATAAACATGGCACCAGGGGTTGATGAGATAACAAAATTTATACTGTGCCTTCAGGCATTTTGTGATCCTGTTAACTTGAACATAAGAAAATAGTTTTGTAACAAAATTCAAATATGTTAGTGTTTCTCAAAGATATTACAGATAGGTTCAGTACTAAGTAACTAAAAAAGAAAAACAAAAAAAAGCCTTGAATCACTGGAAATTCTTTTCAGTCATTTGAATCATTAGTCTCTTGTAGAGACCCATGTGTGTGTGTATATATATATATATATATATATATTTATATATATATATATATATATATATATATATATATATATAAAGAATACAAATCATATGGCGAATTACAACCCTCTCAAGCGTACTGGATCCACCAAGGGATCACATTTGTCAGGGATTAATTAAAATAGATGCAATAAACTGACGACGAACAGTACGAAACTAGTAACTAACTAGCCTAAGCGCTTTCGACTCTTAATGAGTCTTTTTCAAAGGCAAACACAAAACATAGTTACGACAAACAAATAAACACAAAAACGTTGCGTTTGTAAACCTCTACATTTCTAGACCGGGCTTCTGTACAGCTTTTTTGTCATCCAATCAGATCTATGAAGGTTTATCCTTATGTGTAGCTTTTCAGTTTCTCCCACGTACTGAAGGCCACAGATCTTACATATGATGAGATAAATCACATTCTCTGTTTTGCACGTTTTGTTTGGACCATGTATGTTTAGTTTTTCTTTAGTCACTGTGCTAGTGAATGTCTTGGTCTCTATCATATGTTGACAGGTTTTGCATCTTTTATCGCCACAGGGTCCAGATTGACTAGGTTGGTTTTGACTAGCGATTGTTGTTAGCTTGGCCCTGACTAGGATGTCCTTTAGGTTTTTTGGTCTCTGGTAAGCTACTACAGGTTTGTTCGGAAGTATTTTGTTCGGAAGCCCGGTCGCAGAACACTTATCCTCCCCTGGCCACACTTTCAATGATATAATACTTATCGCTATTGCCAACAACCACAGCTGGAGTTCTGAAACCAGGAAGGAAAAGGAATCATACTGGATACGCCGCCTTAGAACATTGAAACCAAGCGGTCTAAACCAAGAAGACTAGAAAATGAAAACTATGCACTAGTAGAATTTAACATTTTCTAAATCTTCTTATCCTTCAATTTTTACTATAAGAATAACCGGTATAGAATCAAATATCCGGGATATAATCTGCGTTACATATGTACACAAAGTAAAAATAGATGTCACTTTGGCTTGTAGACTTTTAGGGAATTATACAACGTTTTCAGTTTCCGGAATTAGTCTATACAAGCTGGTTGTATTTATAGTTTTAGCACATGTGAAGATAGAAATTTTATTACAGTTTATTGCATCGATATATATATATATATATATATATCTATATATATATATATATATATATATATATATATATATATATATATATATATATATATATATAAGACAATTCTTGGCTCACCTAAATTGGAAGAATTTCTTGATTCATCTAGACTGATGACAATTTTTTATATTCCATTTTTTTTAGATTGACATGCCAATGGTAAGAAAACTTTACAAGAAGAAATATGATTCTGACCTGGTGGAGGACATCAAACCTCATCCAACTAGAACTGTACTTGTTGCATTAGCATCAAAGATACCACCAACCACCAAGACAAAGGTAAATTGAACTGTTTTAATTTTTTGTGTGAAAATTATACTAGGTTGTTTAATTATGGTACTCAGTGTACAATTTGCCAACTGAACTATTCTGATGCAGAGACATAAAACTTAGATAATGTTGAAACTCAGCAGATTATGATCCTCATGTAATTTTTTTTGTTCTAATTGGTTACTGTAGTTTGTTTCAACAATTGTGTTCTGGATAAGCACAATAGTTGTTTTCTTGCAAGTATGGATTTTATTCTAATCTCACCCACTTAACAGTACATTTAGGCATGGGACTCAGTTTTATGACAGTAGTGAAAGCTTATAACTCTTTCTTACTATCATACAATTTTGGAATGCTTCAGAGATGTTGTACTAAGAAAAGAGTTATACATGTTTTGCTCACCTGACAAAAATCTATATTATTGAAGTGATCTTGTGTCTGATTTGCTGTGACAGAGGCTATAATTCTGACCACATGACATCTGATTTGGTAAATTTGTGTCATCAAGATAATCAGGATCATACATGTAAAGATTTGGTTTGATCTGATGGTGGGAATTGAGCCTGGAACCTTCTGGTCATGAGTCAAGTGTCTTAACTACTGAGGCCGAAAGGGTCCCTTGGATTTAGATCTGAATGTGTATGAAAATGCATCCACAAGTTGACATAGGTTAACTACCCAAGAGAGTAATATCAGGCCCACTTGTACCTCATGCTTCTTCTCAGACACTACTAACTAGGTAAGATTGTTGCCTGCCCTGCAAAAACACTTTTTGTACAAAATGATTTAGTCTACCTAGAAACTATGTTATCTTTTAAAATACAGCAGAATCTGTTATAAATGACCACCTATGGAACATTTAAAGGTGGTCTCTGAAGTGAGATAATCCTAAATAAAGGTTTCTTCAGAATCTGAAGTTCAAAATCAGCATAATATGCAGAACAGTGCATCTTTTAATTTTAGTCTATTAGTCTATTCTACATCTGTCTGTCTGTCTCTCTTTCTATCTCTATCTCACACACACACACACACACACAAGGTGGTCTCATAATGATAGATCATCAAATAAATACAGCTCTCTACAGCATCTAAAGTATAAAAACAGAATCACATTTTTATGATATGTGGTTTCTTAAAAGAGATGATCTTTTAATACAGCTTTGAGTACACGTAATAAATAAACTTATTCTTGCAGGAGTCTCTGAGTAAAATTACTTATGGCAGAGGAGGTCCACCTTCAGCCATTAGACAGCAGCAAAGCACACCTCGAAAACAGAATCACAAAAAAGTAAGACAGCCAGATGAAGCGAGTATAGCTGCGTCCATCGACAGCAACCCCCACAATCAGCCATCCAGGCGTGGTCATGCAGAGGCAGCAAAGCAGCAGGAGATGAAAGAGAAGCTTCATGAGGATGGGGATCATAATGGCACTGTCAAGCCGGCAAGGAACTTCAATGCCCATGATGACTGTGAGAGGCTGCAAAAGGCAATGGATGGGGGGGCAGCTGATATGGAAGTCATTATCTCCATTATTCCAAAGCGAAGCAATAAACAGAGACAAGAATTGAAGAGAAAGTATGATGAAAAGTTCAAAAAGGTTTGATTCATTGGATTCTCTACTTCAATTGTGTCAATCTGTCTATACTATCCTTCCTTATGCTTATAGAAACTGTCCTCAGTGATTGATGGCATCTTTATTGTTTGAGATAAAGGTGATGCATGATGTTGTTACAGCCATGCCACCTTTTTCAATGATGATGAAAGGCAATAAACAACACTAAAGTTAAGACTTTTGTTCACAAGTATGGTTCTAAGGGACCACTGTCCTGTATCAATTATTAGAAAATATATCCACCAGTATGAAAAATCTAATGCAAAATTATCCATTAAGTAAAGATGTACTGAGAATGTTGTCCCTTACCTATTCTACAAAGATGTCGATGAGAGTTCTTGGTGGCAAAAAATGGGCAAAACACAATAAATCAAATTGTTTCTTTTTTCTCTCACACTCATAAATCTAATATATATAGCTAATTTTTTTTCTTTTTATCAACACATAATCATTTGTTTAAAAATCAGTCAGGTGTAGGAAATTGACCTACCACCATTTGTCTATCATGCTGATTGATTACCCAATCAGCAAATGTTAATTAGACACACCTCCAGATATTGTTTACATGCCATTTTCCTCCTAGATGCTGCTTGTTTTGATAATGAATTAATTATTAATATTTGCAAATTATAAATTTTTTGATTGATAGTGATAAAAAGAAGTAGGAGCTTTGCAATTCTGAAAGTTGATATCTAAATCATGGATTCATTCATTTCCTGAAACATAGAAAAAACTTGGATGGATAAAGACTAATGGCCATGTATGCAATCAGCTGACTATATAGACACAATTTATGACAATTCACATGTGTTTGTGTGCATAACAGTATGTAGTAAATCATGCCCCAGTGATAGTTTGAAATTAAAGAAAAATAAGCAGAAATTAAAAAATATATGTGAAAATAAATGTGTTAAAAATGTAGGTGGAGAATACCCTAACTTATTTGCCTTTGTTGTGTAGTTTTGTTTTCTTCTTTAGGAAGCACTGAACCTCCCCACTGCATTATTGTAAAGTTTGAAAATTTACACTTTAATGTTGGTTTGTCCCAAAAATGATGATTTATTCCTGAACCAAAATCACAAGCTTATATCTAAGGTTGCTGCATACTGGTTGCATAAGTTTATGGAAAGCTTGTGCAAGCTTACCAATTGCATGCTTGTCCAAACTTCCATAATCTTGCACAAGCTAGTAATAGGATAGCTTGCAGCAAAATTGCAGCAAGCTCAGATTTATTTGAAACCACACAAGCTTACCAATTACAGGACATTTATATCATTAAAGTGAAACAGAACACTACCAACAAGCTACAGTCCCAAATCTTGTAAAATAAAACACACTCTTGAGTTTACTCACAAACATGATAACTCTGTGATCTCAAATTATTTCTTAGGTTATATGATCAGTTACTTCACATTTATTGGTTCTGCAGGCAATGAAGTTTACTGAATTAACAAGCTAAATTGTGACAGTTCGACCTTGAAAATTGCAGTTGTCGTGTGTTTTTGTGACTCAATATGCTGTGTGTATATTTAATGTTTGTAAACCAGTCTGATGACCATAAACAGGAGGAAGTAACCACCTTTAATGACTTGATACCCAATTAAGTCTTTGTCATTTAAAATCACATTTCATCTTGCATGTTTTTATTTGATTTCTTTTTAAGCAAGCAAAATTCACAAAGCTCAATTCTTTATAGAATGTTGGCAGAAAGGGATACATCTCTCACTCTCAAAGACAAACACAATTGTATATATTTTTAATTTTGTTTTGTTAAGTAGTCAACTGACAAATTAATTTTTTGCTCCTGGCAGCAGATTGTCATTGAAACAAATATGTGACAATTCTTTCTTAAACTTAATGACTTAAGTTAATATTGCAAGATTTACTGAGACTATATTTGATGGAGCATACATTGTTAGTAAATAGCATTTACAAGTACTTAATATCACATATCTTGCTGTATAATCTGTAAATAACTTTGCAAACAGCAATTACTATTACTTTTATGGTATTTTACTAAATAGAATCCTTTATCCAGTCTTCCAGTCCCTGACTCAATGACTGAATAGGTTTTTAAATGCACAATCGTTTAAAGATTTTCCTTTATGCATAAAAAACTCAATTGTTTCTCTAACTTGTATAATATTTGTAAATATTTGAAAATGAGAATAAAAGACAAAGTAATATATTAATATTTTTTCTTGGCCAAGAAATAATTCAGTTTATTTTGAAATATGTTAATGTTCATAGTTCATTTAAACATAGAGAAATGTTGGAATAATATATTTTATTTATGTATCAACTAAGTACAAGTAATTCAAGTTCTTAGCATTTTGCAACATTGAAAATGTATATTTGCATTATCAGATATTAAAAATAAAAACTAGATTGCTGGGTAAAATCTTCTAATTTGACTGTGTAGTTAGTTGTACTGTTATACTGAGCATCATCTAGTCACAACATGTATTCTTCAACATTTCACGAATTACTGATTTCATGCAGAACTGCCAACTTTCAACTCTCATGGCTGATTATTGCACAAGCTGACATCAAGTATTTTTATTTGCAGACTTGGAAAAATTCCCTTTTCATGCTTGCACAAGCTTGAACTTTAACTTTGGCAAGCTTGTAAAATTGCAGACTTCAAAAAATTCCTTTTGCAAGTTTGTGCAAACACCCTTCTTAGCTTGTGCAACCTCAGCTAGCTTGTCGTAAGCTTGCAGCAAGTTTGCTGCAAGCTGATCATAAGTATGTAGTTTGGTTTGTGTTGTCTCAATCTTTCAGACACTTGAGTGACTCTTTAATTTTTCATTGAGCCAAAGCAGGTTTTACAGAAATATAATTAATAGTCGAAAAATACAAAGACAGTTGTTTTTCTGATATATCAAGCATGCATAATGACATGTTTGCATCAACAGACATTACTGATCAAAATTTCATCTAGTGAAGGAAGCAGAACTTTAAAATTATTATGTACAACAGTATGCTTCTAAGCAGTAATTATTTATAATTTTGTTATATATTTACAGTTAATTTTTTTCAAAGGCAGCATAAACATAAGTCAGATAAAATTAATAAGGATAAGATTACATACTAAATACATCAGCATTTTTTGGAGCAAATTTTCTTTCAGATGAATGTATTGTCAAGCAGCTTTGGACTACCTTAATGTTATAGGAACTTGAAATACAAACATATATATTGTCTGCTGCAGTATAATTTATGTAGCTTGTTAATTTTACCTTTTTTTAGAATTTATAACAAAATTACTTTCAATAAACATCACCTAAACTAAAACATATCTTTGCCAACTAACTACAACATATTTGTTAGAAGCTAACATTTCATCATGTCATGTGGTTTGGTAGATGGAACTATCTGTCATCTTGCATAACGTCAACTCCATCATGTCAGATGGCTGTATCAAACAGTACTCAATCTTGGTATTAAAAAATAGATCCAGGGAATCCTAAAAAGTACTCAGTCTTGGTATTGAAAAATAGATCCATTGAATCCTAAACAGTACTCAGTCTTGGTATTGAAAAATAGATACAGGGAATTCTAATGGTTTATTACTATTAAATTTTAGAAAAGTAATTAGCCTGGTCAATCACAATATTCCACTAAAGAATCATTAGAAATTTATGAATGCTCAGATTTAAAGCTATTCAACTCATTTTAAAACAGCAGATTTCAAATCATTGTTTTGATGATATCTGAAATTATCCATCCAATGTTACTGTTGAAGTTCATTTAAGTCGGTTTTATGATCACTTTTCATTTAACTGTTTATGAATAACCAGCCACTGCTCTCTGACCATTCTGATATATTTATGTATGACCACCCACTGGTATATAACAATATTGATATGTTTATGAATGACTTCCCATTGGTATATGACCATACTGATATGTTTATGAATGACCTCCCATTGCTTTATGACCATACTCAATTTAAAAGTTCAGATATTTTTTAAGTTGAGAGTAAGCTAAATTCTGACATGTCTTACTCCTCAACTTAATATATCAGCAATGGTATACAACATAAATTCTCAAAAGCAAAAGATTAAATCATGAAAGCTTGACAACATTCTGTCATGGTCTGAGCAAATGTGCTACGTATGTAGCAAAATTTCCTTTAAATTAGTTATTTTATTTTTTAAAGATTTAAGCATTTTTAATGCATGAAGGAAGAATTTGTTGTACAATTAATAAATGTTGCTTCACGTTGATTATTATTGCAAAAGATTTTGGCTAGAATTCTTTTTTTTTGGTTAAAACAATAGTCAGCACCAGTAACTCAAGATGGTTACCTTTTAAAGACAGAATATCATGTACAAAGTTCAAAACAACCTGGCATCAGATTATCTGTATATGTTTACTTGAGTCTTTTGAAGATGATAGTGAAGTCATGTGCCAATGTATTGAAAAATCAATTATATATTCCAAAACAGAAGACTAAAATGTTTTAGGAGTGTCACATACAGTGGTGTTTTAATATGAAATATCTTAGCTAATTTTAAATCATATGCTGCCCTTCCTGTTTATAAACAGATTTAAAACATTAATTTTAGCCCTAAATATAATTGTATATTTGTTTATGAACCAGCTGTGTATTATTGCCTGAAGTCAGTAATAAAATATAACTTTCTAGCTTAAGTACTATATTTTCCATGTTGTGAATACTTCTAGTTTAATGCATCTCAACTCTGTCCAAGTAGAGGCTTTGAGTCATTAGTCCATCAAAATAAATTGCCTATTATTATTATTATTATTATTATTATTATTATTATTATTATTATTATTATTATTATTATTATTGAATCTTATTTATTTTGGGGTCAGAGGGTGAAAGGTCAAGATCCCTAAAATAAAACTGGTTACTGTACAATAATTACATATCTGGACCAAATATTGTGGATGGTTTGCACTTTTAGACTGTATAACTGAACAAAAGGTGTTTATTTATCTGCACATTCGGTTGGCATAAAATATGCTGTTTACAGTACTCTTGTTCTGATTTTTTTTTTAAGTTGCATATGTCATAAAATATATACAGTATACAATAATTTGCTGTAAAATTGATTATTATATGCTCATTTTTTTCTCTGTTAACCTTACATTGTCAGAATTGGTCAGTATTTCCTGATATTGCACACCTTCATACTGCACTCATGCGCCAGACACATGCCCAACAGATTATTATGAACTACTTTGTAAACAAATAATGTACACTGATGTGGTAGACTCTCTACATTTTGGTTGATTAAGTTTGTTTTTGAATGAACTTGCATAAAGCAGATGTTTCATGGATTGCAACATATCCTTTAGATATGGCACATTCTGCATTAATTTTTTTTGATACGATATTTCAGATTTAGGCTAGCTATAGACACCATACAGGGTCCTCACAATAGCATGCAAGTAATAAGACATAAACTGCCTTCTTTAGCTTGTAATAAGAATGGCAAAAATATACTTACAGTTTACATCCTGAATTTCCTCAAAATATACTTTCATAGTTCTGCAAATCCAAATTACATGAGCCATGTCATGGTTTTCAAGATTGATTACAAATTTTGAAATTGTACTATAATTTTAGGTATATTCCAAGTGCAGTGACATACTCCTTACTGCACTCAAAATGAAATAAATATTAAATTCCACATCTTTTCGATAATTGCAATTGAAAGGCTTCATAATTTTGCTACATTATCACCTGAATCATTCATTGACAGAACAGAAACATGCATGCCAATGTTAACACACTTAAGTACAATTAAACTGGCAGATTGTTGCTGGAATCTGATGTAAGTTACTTCATGTAGATAAATCCAGACCATAATCACACAATTTTGTTGAATTGACAAAAATACCAAAACATATTCATTTCGGATCAAATGGAAAAGTTGTTGCAATGCGTATTCATTAACAATTTTACTCCCAATTTCAATTTTAAGTAGACAAAATGCCCCTTTTTTAAAATCTTACGTCTAGCATGCAACCAACTTCAAATTTGTCTGGGTGGAGTTATGTATGTTGTTGTTTAATGATACAGCTATACTTGTATATTTTAAGTTTTGAAAACGGCATATATTAAGTTACTTTGTTTATTGTAGTATATTTTTGTTTATTTATTTAAGCATTGGGAAGAATAAGAGAATGAGCATATAATAAAAAGGTTACTGCATTTGTATGGGAAAATATGAACTCGTTTTGTCGGATGGATATACTGCATGACCGTTGGAGTGCAGTTTAATCATTCAAAAAATCTCGTTCAAATTTTCTGGTACAAATGCAGCAACCTATAATTATTTGTTTCTTCATGTGACAGAATCTGATGATAGAGCTAGAGGAGGAGTTACAGGGAGATTTTGAGGAGATTGTTCTGGCCCTTATGATGATGCCACATGAGTATGATGCCTATTGTGTCCATGAGGCCGTTGAAGGTCTGGGAACCTCAGATGCAACTCTTCTTGGTATAATTGGTACTCGCAGTGGCAGGGTAAGCCTAAGGTCTCATGGAATTTCCATTTCAAAAATACTCTGACAGGGTTCTTATATTGCTATTCTATTACCATGCTGTCAATAATTGGGGTATTTTCAGTGGAAGTCTGTACATAACTCCATGACCATGGGGTATTTTCAGTGGAAGTCTGTTCATAACTACTGGAAAATGGGGAATTTTTAGTAGAAGTTGTTTCATAGCTACTTGACCATGGGGTATGTTCAGTAGAAGTTGTTACATAGCTGCTTGTATTTCAGTGAAAGTCTTTAGATAACTACTTGATCATGGGGTATTTTCAGTAGAAGTCTGTTCATAACTCCTTGACAATAGGGTATTTTCAGTGATGGTCTTTATATGACTATTTGACCATTGGCTATTTTCAATAGAAGTCTGTTCATGAGTACTTGACCATGGAGTATTATTGGCATAAGTCTGTTGACTGCTTGACCATGGAGTATTTTAAGTAGAAGTCTGTACATAACTACTTGACCATGGGGTATTCTCAGTAGAATTCTTTACATGACTCCTTGACCATGGGGTATTTTCAGTAAAAGTCTTTAGATAACTACTTGACCATGTGGTATTTTCTGTAGAAGTCTCTACATAAAAAAAGACTATGGAAAATATCTCATCTTTAGATGATTCATATTAAATGTTATATTTACTTTTTGCAGGAAATGAGAGCAATCAAGGAGCACTACAAAAAAGGTATATAAGCAATATATTTACTTTTTAGTTTGACAAGACACTTTTCTTCTCATATAGAATATCATACCCAACTGCTCTCTATTTTGATTTGTAAAGGATGTGAATCAGGTTATGTCTTTTATAATTTTTAACAACTTTTTATACCTGGTTGCAAATGGGAATAAGAATTTTTTTTAGAACTTTGTAAGTATTAAGTGTTAATGGTGAATAAATTTGATTTGATTGATTAAAAATAGGAGGCAGATTTTGTTTCTGATTTATCAATTCAATAGATGGTTATGTTTATGCATTCTTAATTTTGAACACATAATAAGTATTTTTTTATCATTGACATATTCTAATTTTCTTTTTGAAAAATGTTCAGTTCTTTTGATGTTCACAAATTTGGCTTTTGTTATTTATAATAAAGAGCAATCTATTTCACTGCAAGGTCATTTGTATTTTTAAAAAAGCTTGGTAAATAATAAGACCATACCCACCTTAAAAATGTTTACAGTATGGCATATTTGACCTAACATAGGTTATAACTCTGCAAATGAAATACTATAGCATCTGTAATGTACATGATGGGCCCCATTATTACTGAAGTATAAAGGATACTGTTCAGATGAAATATTGTTTTAGTTATGATTGTAATATATGAGATTGGTCTCCTGGCTGACCATATAATAAATGTAAATACCGTACAGGGTAAAATAGTCTTATATTTGTAATCTACAAGATGGGCTCCTTGGCTTACCATAGGATAAATACTGTACAGATGTAACTGTTCATACACCTAAATATTATGTACACCATCAGTCCATACAAGTGACTGCTTGCTCCAAGTGAATAGTTGATATATTTCAGAGTGGGTGAAAATACTCAAGTTCTTACCCAAAAGATTAACAATATCCAAGAAAATTTTCCTTTTATTTTATGTTCCAGCGTATTGATCAGTGAGGTGCATAACATAATGAAGTAGCGGATTTCTTGGTTTATTCTGTGCAATAATGTCAGTGGTTTACCATTTATGTTCTGCTATGTTTACATTCATTTACACAGGAAATATAAATAGTATATAATTCTCTATCCCAATTCAAAGTAAAACAGTACATTGAAAACAATAAAAAAAATGATTTCCATATTGTTGGATTTGAACCAGCATCATCTGTATGCAAAGGGTCCATATTTTCCACTATTGCACAGAAGTGCCATTAAATAGTTTCCAAATTTCTTAGTCATATTTTCCACTATTGCACAGAAGTGCCATTAAATAGTTTCCAAATTTCTTAGTCATATCTTCCACTATTGCACAGAAGTGCCATTAAATAGTTTCCAAATTTCTTAGTCATAATATTATGAATGTATATTGATGGGCAGTAAAATATATATTTCACTCGTGATATCTTCAAGATTATTTCTGTAAGAAAATTCAGTAATTCATGGTGTAGCATAAAATTAGTTTTTTGTAACAGATAACATTTTTATATTATAATTGGGCTAATATTTTTTATGTAAGAAAATGATTTAATTGTCTGAAATATAATTATTTGAGCACCTAATGAAAAATAATTGTACAAAAGCATGATAAATTACAGACATTACTGAACCTAATTGATTTGTAACAATACACAGCACTCTTCAGAAACAGGAAAATAAGCTACCAACAAATTTTAAAGTGTTATTACTCATAAACATTATTATTACTAGTTCCATTATTAATGTTACTAGCAATATTTTTTAAGATAATTATAGCAATAACTATTATTTGCATACTAACATTACAGGCAGATTTTTGAAATACAAAAGGGAAGGCGATAAAACGGGTAACTGTATAACCATGTACATTTATTGTTATTGTGGTATTATTATTTACACACAGGTATGGTTTATATTTTTCTCTTTCTTCACAAAATGTTTCTAAACCTCAGATTGAAATCTGACAGTGGCGTATTGCATGGAGACCTGAATACACTGCTTAGGAAAATGTAAATGCTTTTCTTGGTCAGATATGCACATGATGTTTTGCACAAAACAATATTTTTTTTAAGAGTTAAATTTATGATCATTGCATATGCATAAACCAGTTAAAGAGTATGTTGTCAACAACACATGCATGTGGGCACAAATACATGAACAAATGGCAAATGTAAAATTAAGTTTTTACATTTGTATTTGTGCTTAGAAAGTTGAACAATGTTGTGTACAAGTGGCTAGAAAAATTTGCTTGTCTGAATTGTTCTTTTCTGAGCAAGGTTGACAAATTTTTAAGTTTTAAGGTTTAAGTTTTTGAGTTAGATACAGGGAGAGACTTAATAACAATGAGATTAAATGTTCCACCATGTTTAAATTATTATTGATTTAATTGGAGTTGTGATGATCAGTTTATAGAATGACAGAATGTCCAGGTTTTATTCTCATTATGATTGGCCAGGGTTGACTGTTATGGCATACTTCTGGAAAAGAAACTTTACATTCATTGCCTTAGCACTATATAGCCATTCACATGTTGATATACTGTTTAATACCAACCAAAAATAACACATATTTTGGAATTTTAAAAACCTATTACTGTTTTAAACTTTTATTTCACAGTGGGCAGGAGCATTCAAAAATTTCTTCCATTTCAATTTCTTTTAATAAATATATTTTTCATTTTTTATGACCAGATCAGTGTGCAGTTAACATCAAAAATCATAATTTCTTTCCAGCTGAAAAAGATTTCAAAATGCTAATGGTTGACTGCACTGTGAATTTACTATTTTTGGTGGGTTACAAAATATCATTGACTTCATAGTGCTACAAACTACAAGTTGAAAGATCCAATGAACTTTTGTGAAAACAGTATGACCCCTTTCCCAGCCCATAGCACTCACCGTCATTGCCAATATATGAAAACTATTATAATGTTAATTATGTCTTTTGAATCGAATCAAGAAGGTGGAATAAACAAAAACATTAAAAGGCATATATATTCTACATGCTTAAGAACCAACAGTCACGGTTGTATATCAGGTAACATATTTCAGTTGATCAATTAAACACTGTTATAAATGTTATTGTGTGTGTAATCTAATTAAACAACCTTAAATTAACTCACTTAATTATAACTTTGAGCAAGGCAACAAGGTGAAATAAGTGCTTCTTAAAATAAAGAGCTTCATTTCATAGGAAACAGACAATTGTGGGGAAAATGAGTTTCAAAGAAATCCTGAATTCTCACATAGAAATATCCACAAGGATGAAGAAATTTCACTATTGCTTGCATTGAATTGATGGCATATATTTTTTACTAATTGAACGATTCAAAAAATGAGTTTCAATGTTGATTAATGGTACACTTCACTGAAAATATTGGCATATGATTTTGGAAAAGTCACTTTCATTAAAAATTACAATTATTTCATTTAAGTTCATTAATTTCCAGAAAATGTCACATAAACTGTGCAAAATATGTTATATTCTGTATCCCATTAGTTTTGCCAAGCAAAATTGTAAAGTCATAGATGAACTGAATGGTAAAGTTGATCTCCTCACTTAAATGGTGAAAAATTAAGGAAAGTCTGCACATAAAGAAATTCTTAATGAAATCAGGAAGTCTAAGAACTTTTTCTGACTTGTAGCCCACAAGTTGGACATGGAGAAGGATGTTGTTGCTGATATCAGCAGTCCATTTGCTCACCTTTTGGTACAGTTAATACAGGGTAACCGTGAAACAGGATCAGATGTCAATACCAAGGAGGCTGAGGAAGATGCAAAAAAACTATACAAGGTCAGAATTGTCAAACTCTGTAGATCTATCATAATTTATATCTATGTCTTTATTATCATCATGCTACACTGTTTTACACTCAACAGAAGACATTTAAGTCCATGTTGATAGCGATCATCCATCTTATCAACTGATCTGAAGTTTTCAAGAATCGGTGTAATTTATTTCAAAATGCACACAGCAGGGAGTCAGGAACCATTGCATGGTCTGAAAATTGATTTCCTGAGTTAGTGAAACAATAAATGACTTACCCTAAAAGTACATATTACTGGTACTAGTATACACTGGGTTCGATCCCCAGTCAAGTCATACCAAAGACTTGTTACAAAAATGATACTAACAGCTGCCTCGCTTGGTGCTCAGCATTAAGAGGTTAGTGTTTGTACTGGTTGACCTGGTGTCAGGATAATGTGACTGGGTGGGACATCATGCTACATATCTGCAGCATGATGCCCCCGTGATAAACATCACTATAAACTGCCACACTGCAGACCTCATAGCGATATAACTGAAATTTTTTTAAAGCTATGTTATACATCATAATCACATCACAATACTGGTAGTCATACTAATTTGTTATATATCAAAATGCTGCAACTGTTTCTGGTTTCGAATGTAACAGCCATTACACAGTCATTGAGTTGGACATGGTTTCCATATTTAATCCATTTTGTCATCTTCATCATCATCATTACTGTTGTTGTGGTGTCACTAGGATGATGGTGGTGGTGGTGGTATTGGCAATAGTAGTGATAGCAAAGTGGTAGTATATTATACATTTTTTTTCCCAAAGGAAATATTGTTAGTTAATAGAAGTAGTCCTATGCTTTTAATGTTCTAACAATGTTTTAACACAAAATTTCTTTGCTTTTTGTTATGTGCAGGATGGGAAACCAATAGATCCAGATGACAGCACATTCAAGGATTTATTGGCCAAGAAAAACCATGCTCAGATCAAGGCCATATTTGAAGAATACAAGAAGGTAAGACATTTCTGAACTAACGTTTTTACCAATGAATAAAATATATGCCATTTTTGGTTTCAAACAGCAAAAAGAAGAAACTAAATATATGGTGTGGATGTTGTTAAAAATGGCATCAAACCTGATTTAAAAATTACTGTTTGATATGTGCTTATGATCAGTTAAATTTTAAAAATAAATACAAAAATCCATTATATATATATATATATATATATATATATATATATATATATATATATATATATATATATATATATATATATATATATTTAGTATATGTGATTAAATTACTTGTGTGTAAGGTCTAAAATTCTTTTTATTTCATTTTTGTTTGATTTTATTTAATTGCAATGAATATTTTTCTCGGATTCAGGAATCGATTTTTAGTAAAGAAATATAATTTTAGTATAAACATTGTACTTTGTTTATTTAAGATGGAATAGCAATACAAGAGGGTTGGCATTTAGTTCGCTTAACCTTGGTTACAAATCAACAGGAAGTTAAAATGATTGGTCAGCGTCACAGACATACTTTTTCCACATGATCAATGTTTGTAAACAACCTACTTTTATGATTGCTTTTTAAGTCTGTCTGTACTGCGGATATGACATAAATAGCGTAATAACAGACCACATGCGAGATTTGAAGTGATGTTTTTGAGTGTAAATACGCATTCTTAACATTGGTTTGGCCAGAGTCATTCAAAACATTGAAGGAACAAGGCATATCTATGTTTTTATTGTAAATTTGTTGCCAGATTTTTGGATTCAATAATTTATTTTCCTGGACACTCAACAAGTTGACTATCTTTTAAGCAATTCTGAAAGATGTTCAAAGAAATTAATTCTGGAATTATTCGGGAACAAAGACTGTGATTCAAGTGAGGAATTATTGTTATTCATATATTGGACTACATCTGATGTCATTTCCCTCCATATTCATATGTTGTCGAGACTTGAACCCAGATTCCTATAGAACTGTTTAGTTTAGTGATAAGACTTGTGTTTTTATTCTTAGAATCGTATTTGGATTATATTTACAGATTGTAAGTTTCTTTTACAAACTTATACATTGTTGTCTAGGTAAGTAAATTGTTTTGTTGAAATATACAAAGCTTGTTGGCATTCACTTTTTTCTTTGTTACTGAGTATGAGCCCTTGTCATGTAACAATATATATATATTAATATATATATATATATATATATATTAATATATATATATATATATATATATGTATATATGTATATATATATATATATATGTCTGTATATATATATATATATATATATATGAATATATATATGTCTATATATATATATGTATATATATAAGTATGTATATTTATATGTATATATATATATATATATATGTCTATATGTATATATGTATATATATATATATATATATATCTATATAAATATGTATATATGTATATATATATGTATGTATATATTTATGTATATATGAATATATATATATATATATATATATATATATATATATATATATATATATATATATATATATATATATATATATCTGGTTTAATAGTAAGTCAGTAACTCAGCGATAGTGTCAATTTAAAATTTGTTTTTAACGGTATAGATAGAAAAATTGCAAAAATACTTTAGGAACATGAATCCATCCAAATAAAAACAAATATTGAACAATATGAATGGGAAACGTTATATAATTCTTCAAAACATAATAATAATAATAATAATAATAATAATAATAATAATAATAATAATAATAATAATAATAATAATAATCATCATCATAATCATAATAATAATGACAATAAATACTTTATTTATTGAAGGTAATAATAATGACTTTATTTAATGAAACTAACTCAATTAGTTAAAGAATAGAACTAATTTCTAAGATATAATTATGTTTATTAGAGAAAGTAAGTTCATCACCATATAGATCAGTAGATAATTCCATGTTAGGTTACTTGGTATAAAACTGAACATTGTGAAACAAACAAAATTAGTAAAATCAATGAAGAATTTGTTTCTCTAAGTTACAAAATGAAACTTTAAAAGACAATTACAGTATTTAAATTAAATCCTAAATAATCCTAAATGTCCTGTTATAAATCCAAAACTATGGACTGTTCCAAATGAATTCCATTAATCTTGATTAGACTGACATACCAATACTCTTGACTGTCCTGATGTACCACAATGATGTAATCCAGATTGTCCTTGAATGACTTCTCATTAATCCCAAAGTTGTTTTTTTTTCCCAATAAAGGGCAATATTTCCAATTAGTAGGAAAAGATCATTTATGAAAATAACAAACAAGAATGGTCCAAATATAGATCAATGTGGCACACTACAGTTCAATCTTTTTATTTTCATTACATGTCAGTATAAGGTCACATTTTTAAATATGTAATCCAAGTATGATGTAAACTATATGAGAGCTTTATCAATACATTGGAAGATTTTTAATTGTTCTAGATGTTTATGATCAGCAATATCAAATGCTAAATTTAAAGAAGAAACCAAAGCACTTCCACCTACCTTCCCTTCATTTAAAGCCTACAGCTATGTGTTAACCATTGATATTAATGCAGTTTCACAGGAATGACTTTTGCCTAAAAAAAGATTAGTTATCATGGAAAATATTATGGCTATTTTCTAATTCAGTTTTTCCACTGTATTTATCAGAAGGTAGTGTCATCAGCACATGGATGAGTAAATGATCCAGTTGTATGGAGGAAGATTGTGTGTCATTTCATTTGAATGATTTTGCTTAAATACAAATTGTTTATCACTGAGAAGTTGATGGGTTATTGAGGTAAATCATAAATCACTCATGCAGATGCTCTTCAGTTAATTTTAAAAGAGCAGGAAGGATAGAACTGGTAAAAAAATTTAAACATCTTTTGTCCCTTTTTTGTTGAGTGGACTTGAATTTGCAGTTTTCTATATTCATAGAAATTTAAAAGTTTTTGAACTTAAAGATAACATTGAATATGTTCATGTCAGTAATGCACTACCTGACATTACATTGCTTCCATCTTCCAGGACACAAGTTCCTTCATCCAAGATTATAATTCCATCTTATAAGTAAAAATGTCATAGAGAAAAAAGAATAAAATAGACCTAGTCTGCCTCCCATATCAAAGGCCCATTTGGATTACTCTTCCTATTTTCCTTTGAGAATGTTCATATTAGAAAAGAGAAATTTACTCATGGTGATTTGCCTTCATGTTGTGCTCTGAAGATGTGCATGTTGACTTTTAATTAAATGTTATATGATGATTTCCTCAGTCATTGAAAATCTGAGTATTAGTTTTGGCATTCTTGATAGTTGTTGGCTGTTATTTGCATCATTCTTAGCAAGTATGCCCATTTAAACTTACCCATTCCACTTCTAGTGATATAGTATCTGCAGTCTTTTCTTAGTTCTGGAATTTTGTTTTCTAAGTATTTTCAACAGTTTAATTAAAATTATTTCATTCAAATATGATATAACGACATATCTCCCTTGATAACAAGGTGGTTCAGAAACATAGACCACACTTGTAGAAAAGGCACCAGTTGTCAAGCGACAAAAAAAAAATTATAGAAGGAGATTCCATCCCTGCTGGACATAAAGAAACCCAGAGCATTTATGAGACTGTATAATGGCTGATCCCTCAAAGCGGATCAAGATGCATGGCAATCCATAGTGCACCTTGGATCCTTCTTCCAAATATATCTAGAGGATACAGTCGGAGAGGCATCCCCATTTCAAACCTACCTTACGCCAATCCTTTTCTACATGAGGCAGCTAGAGAGGACAACTGAGGAAGTGGCCTCCTTTTACTTCCACAGAGAAGAAGCAAAGTACCTTAGGGACTTCAGCCTTCACCTACTGTGTATCTCTCATCCTAATGTCCCATTGGGTGTCCAGTTAGCCTTCTTTTCAGAGGTTTTGTCAGGTATCATGGAAGATGTGTTGGTCCATAATACATTGAAGGAAGGCCACTGTTTTCATTTCTAAAAACATTCTTTTCTTTAACGGACTACCATCCTCTTCTACAGAAGGGCGGAAGTAGAGATGATATAAAAAGACCACTCTCCAGTTTTGTGCTTCCAGATGTAATTGGAGTCCAAGAAAGGCAGACACTTTTGGCTTATCATTGGACTTTCTGACTTAAACTCATTCCTGCAGGAGAACCCATTCTAGATAGAGACCCTTGCCTCAGTCACAAATGCCATAAGGATGCCATACCATCACATCCCCAGTTTTCCTCTCCACAGGAAGTACCTCTTGTTTTGCTTGGAAGCATTTCAATCTTGAGCTATACCATTCATCCTAGCATCTGCTCAGAGAGCATGTACCTAGGTAATATAAATTAGCCACAGCTGACCTGAGGTTATAGAGTGATCCCCATCCTCCAGTACTTTGATGACTGGTTTATGCACAATGCTCACAGAGAGTCCCACTTACAAGATCTGATCCTTTCCTGATCCACAGTGATCCATATAGGACATTTTCCAAAGCTAGATAAATCAAATCAAATGCCTTTTCAGGATGTTATTTACCTACATGGAGATTTACATCCACACCAGTCTCCGGGAAGGTGATGTTCGACTTGACATGATAAAAAGTCTGTCTCTTTTGTATCTTTTGTCAGTATCCCAAGCCAAGGTCTTGTTTTTTGGCTTGACTATGCCATTAACGCATCAGAATCTTGAACTCCATGGTGGTCTTGGTACCCTTAAAAAGACTTCACCTGTGCTGTCCACAGTTATTCCTTCTGGCAAACAAGTCCAGTGGTGGTCACCTTGAAAATCTAATTAATACTCCACATAAACAGATGTCATATTGACATGGGATTTTCACCAATAAAACTTTTTATGATGTCTCATTGGCCCCTCCTGTCAAATATCCTATATTTATTATGGTACCAGTCGTGGAGACCTTGTTGTCTGAACACCTGAACAGATGGTCGGTAATATCCATCTGGAGTTTGCACTAAAATACTTTTATGTCTAGTTGGTCCTACATGAAATAGTTTCCATCAGACATGGCCTTGAAGAGCATATATGGCCATGGTAACCATCTTGAAACTCTTGTCATCACAGTTCTTCTGAATAAATGGTTGTAATTACATATGATTTCCACTAGAAGACTTATGTTTTCCAGTGTTGTACCAAGGAGCAGGGCACACAAAATTTCAAAGGGACAAAAACAAAACTATATTCATGTAGGACTTAATGCAATTGTATTAGTAATATATACAAATTAGAACCTTTAACAGTTATGTTATCAATACTCACTAACATATTTTTTGGAAATTTAAATTATTGTAATGTTGTATCAAGTGTCAAAATAATCTATTAAAACATGACATGTTGGAACACCTAATTGACATCAAGAGAGCACTATGAGATTGTGTATCCTGAATCTCTGTCTCTCTGTATCTCATTTAACTTTAATGTTCACTTATTATCTACCAACATTTATTTTCAATAACTGATTATTTATTTTTCAGACAAATAATTTATTGATTAAATGCCAAATACTGTTTTCAAAAAAGTTTTTCACTCTGAAATTTGATTCTATTATCATTGATACTACATCAGAAATAGATTATATAAAAGCAATTCCAATCAATGACTGCAACTCTTCAAACCTCTTGACTCAGGATGGCAGTCTGCTTGACAAAAATAAGAATGATACTCAAAAGCAATGGCAATCGATGACTTCAACTCATCAGACCTCTTGACACAGGATGGCGGTCTGCTTGACAAAAATAAGAATCAGACATCCAACATTATAAACAGATTTTGATTTTCTTATCATTAGTTGCTACATTGTTATTTAATTCAACTTGTGGCTATATCTGAACCAAAAATCCTTGACTAATCTTATTTTAATATGTTCAGGGTTTATTTTAAAACATATACATTATCATATGTGCTGTCAAATAATTTAGATCCAACTACAGACTTCATGGACCAAATCTTACACCATATGATACATCAGCAATGATTAAAATTCTGTCAAAATATTTTGAATTCAACTAAAATCACAAGATTATTTTATATCAGAAAAAATCAATAATTGTTAATTTAATTTAAGGAATTCTTCAACTATTTAACTTTCCAGATATAGTTACTAAACTTGTTTCTGAACTTTTCTTCAATCTCAGCTACTAACTGGTAAAACAAAACAATAAATTCAGATGTTCATAAAAAGGATAAGATTTCAATTTGAGTAAACATTGTGATAGAATTTCATCCAATTAGGACCTGATGAGTGAGTGAACAGTTTCTGAGCAAGATCCATTTGTAATGCAATAATTACAATAGCTCTAACCATCCATTTTCTTTGTTTGCTAAACAAAATAACTTCTTAAAGTTGTAAATTGCTAAGATTTCACGGGTTTTGTGTACTTTTCATTGACTTTATCATCTTGTTTGACGTGACTTTTTGCAACTATTAAAATGTTACTGAATGGGGCTTTCTTCATCAGAAAAGGTGCTTTTTTGACAATCATTCTTGAAGCGATTATAAAACGAGGATTTATTAAACAGTCTTGCTCCCTCCCACCCCAAAGTTCTCAGGATGTCTTTTGTCTAGCAGACATTCTGGAGGTCCCTCATTAACTCTTGCCCTCACTTATATTGCAGTCAATGTTCTTGGACCCTGAAGTGTGCAAGTTATTGAGGGAGAGATGTATAATGTTTTATACATATTTACTAGAGCTCTTTGTATAATTCCCATATGTACTCATCCTTAAAGCCTATTGTAGAAGTACAGATCAATTGTTGCGCTTTTAATAGCATTTGTTGTCTGAATCTTCTGTTACATATAGGCTCATACAAAATGTAACAAAATAAAAGAGTGAAGTTAACAAGCTTTGTAAATTTTAACAAAATAATTTATTTCACTAGAAAACAAGGTAAAAATTTGAAATAGGACTTACGATTTGTGCATACAATCCAAAAATTATTCCTAGAACAAAAAAATATATGTCCTATCACTAAACAGTTCTAATTGAATCCAGGTTCAAATCTTGTTGAAAGTTCAGGATGGAAGGCAATGATCTCAGATGAGGTCATTGTACAGATGGCAACAATTCCTTGTTGAATAACAATTTATAATGGTCTGGTTAGAAGTCCAGAATAAATTTCCTCTAAATATTTTTTGTCCCAGAAATTTTTATAAAAAAAGAGCACTTTTGTAGTTTTCTAGAGAATAAATTATTAATTTTCAAAAACTAGATGAATTTCAGGACCAGCCGATATTAACCATAGAAACCTTGTAAACTCAAGGTGTAAAATATGACTGCCTAAATGTACTAGAGAGCATCTGTTTAAAGCCACTATTTTAGATCACATGGTAGCTCACGTGACAGGCTACGTGATCACTAACTTGAACAGCACAGTATAAAAAATAAAATGCCATTTAGCATGTAACTTAGAATAGCCATATCTAAGAATCAAATTCACACTTCTAAAAATCAGACTAACATGTAGGCAGAAATGACCTTTGTAACAGCCAATCATGTTCACTTGGTGTTTACAAACTCTATGAACCAAAGTGAGCTAAAAATAATGATAATATAATACCTGTTACATTCAAATTAGACTGAATATTTTTGTTAAAAGTATCCTGTGAAAGTAATCATTACAGTAAAATGCAATGAAAAAAAATGAGTTTAAAACTAACACACAAATAATTAAGTTACATATTCATAACACTTGTACAATTTGTGTTTTATATATATATAAAGAATACAAATCATATGGCGCATAACAACCCTTTCAAGCGTACTGGATCCACCAAGGGATCACATGTGTCAGGAATTAATTTAAAAAGATGAAATAAACTGACGACGAACAGTACGAAACTAGTAACTAACTAGCCTAAGCGCTTTTGACTCTTAATGAGTATCAAATCCTGAAATATGTTTTGTATTTGCCTTTGAAAAAGACTCATTAAGAGTCGAAAGCGCTTAGGCTAGTTAGTTACTAGTTTCGTACTGTTTGTCATGAGTTTATTGCATCTATATATATATATATATATATATATATATATATATATATATATATATATATATATATATATATATATAGAGAGAGAGAGAGAGAGAGAGAGAGAGAGAGAGAGAGAGAATATACTGTAATACTGTAGTATGTACACTGTATCAATTATATACCATGAGATGAATTTATTAAAAGGAATCAAGGCTTGCTGAGTTTCCTTTTAATAAAAAAATTATACAATGAGTCAATGATACAGCATTCATACTGTACATACATTTATTTATATCACATACAAATACATATATTTGACCTTTGAACAAAGTTAAGAATTACTACAAACAGCATCTCTCTCTCTCTCTCTCTCTCTCTCTCTCTCTCTCTCTCTCTCTCTCTCTCTCTCTCTCTCTATCTCTCTCTCTTTCTTTCTCTCTCTTTCTCTCTTCCTTTGGTTGGTTTTACTTAACTTTTACCATCATTCATAAGTCCAAAGACATCATGGGATGACACAAATGAAAGTCCTCTACTCTCACCATTTCATAGATTTTAGCCTGTATCTTGCTATGATGATCGAGAGAGAGAGAGAGAGAGAGAGAGAGAGAGAGAGAGAGAGAGAGAGAGAGAGAGAGAGAGAGAGAGAGAGAGAGAGAGAGAGAGAGAGAGAGAGAGAGAGAGAGAGAGAGATGCCACTGGACTTTTCATATTTAATTAATAATAATCAATTTTTAGAACTTTATTGTATATTTAAGAAACAACAACAACAACAAAACAGTAAATACATCATAGTATATGTCCTTCATCATTGAGTAATTTACCATATAATGTCAACATCGTTTGCAACTTTGTATCATTGATAAACACTGTATATTAATCCCAAGGAAAGTGCACACATTTCATTACAATGAACCATATTTTTGTTGGTTTTTTTGGTGTAATTTCTATTTCAAGGTTTTAATCTAGCCCAAATTCCTTTTCTCTTTCACTCCACATTTCTGCATAAGTTTTCTGTTTTGCATGAGAGGGGAGGTGGGAAAACAGAAAGCAGAAAGGATTGTGATGAAAATGTGTATCATAATAAATTAAAAAATAAAGTGGAGAAATTGTTCATTGATCTAGAATCAACTTAAAACAGTTGTGAGAATATTTATATATGTGTATAATTGCACCATGGGCTGGTCACAATTTGATATACCAATAGTATTGATATATCAGATTGCTTTATACCAACACTGTAAGTGCCATGTTATTCTTGATGCATGTGGTATCCAACTTAGTGGATAATGTCCCACCCACTGTATGTCAGTGTGGGGACAGATAAAGAATATGTCCTGTTCACCATGTGGACTTCCTTTTGATCTTGTAACTAATCTTTAACACCTAAGTGTAAGAACTGCAGTCCTTTGTCAATGGTGCTGATCCAAGATTGCATCTCCAGCAGATCATGTAACCTTGTGTAAGAGATTAAAACTAGTTGGGGCAATCTTTTGACAGCAAATACATGGCCATAGTAATATTCCCAAGGCAGGTATTTTATAGCATATACCTGACTTTATAGCTGGGGCTTGGCAAATGTGACACTATGGTACATGATGCCTACACAGTGAGTCTTGTAGTTTATTTGTGTAACAAATTCCTATTTATGCACATTTTCTCTTGACATAGAGATGAATCATTCCAGTGGAAAATTCCATTCAAAATGTAAACAAGAATGGGCTTAAATACTTTGTTAACATTCATTTTATAACTTCACAATAATGGACAAAAGTTAGATATGCAAACATTCTGTTTACATTATCCAAAGTACAACTTACAGTAATTGACAAGAGTTAAGCACACAGTTAAATAACATTAACACTGTATTTGTAAAAAATATATAGTGATCCTGGATATTTAACTTTTAAATGACTGGTACAACCAAAATAGGCAAACTGTGTCTGATAATGACTTTCATTATTGTCTAAAGCTAATGGACATGTTCCTTTAATATTCAATGTAATTGGTTTATAAGTTGAAGTCCAATTGCAAACAACATAGAAATATATATGCTATTATAAAATGCCTGTATCTCAGTTACTTAGTCTACTGCTTGAACCTCAACAGACCCAGATCTACTGCTGTATTATGATGTGGCAGGCCTGGGTCTTTGCAGTTGGACTTACACACTTGATAGGAAATTAAATAATAGTACCAAAAAGCAGCATGATTTTAAATTTGCTATTTATTTTAAGGTAATGTTTAAATACAATACATGGTTCCACACATATGTACTTATTTTACACTATTATTTGCAACATGATACCTTCAGAAATTTATGATGTTACTGGGGATTTTTGCTTTTTAATACATCAGTTTCAAATTATTGCAGAATTTTCTTTGTTATAGGGGAAAAATACAAATATTTTCATTTTTGTTATGTCACTGGCTATAAAGATACATTCTGGTATATGCTTGCAAAATTCATCCAACTACTGAAAGCAAAGATGAAGATTTGCCATCATAAAATGTGTATTATCCATGTATATGTATTCATTTGGATGATATTGAGCACTATGCCATCATGTGATTCGGTGGCATTTTGATTTTAAAAATGATATTGAGCACTATGCCATCATGTGAGTTGATGGCATTTTGATTTTAAAAATGATATTGAGTAATATGTCATCATGTGATTTGGTAACATTTTGATATTAAAAATGATATTGAGTACTATGCCATCATGTGATTTGGTAGCATTTTGATTTTAAAAATGATATTTAGTACTATGCCATCATGTGATTTGGTGGCATTTTGATTTTAAAAATGATATTTAGTACTATGCCATCATGTGATTTGGTGGCATTTTGATTTTAAAAATGATATTTAGTACTATGCCATCATGTGATTTGGTAACATTTTGATATTAAAAATGATATTGAGTACTATGCCATCATGTGATTTGGTAGCATTTTGATTTTAAAAATGATATTTAGTACTATGCCATCATGTGATTTGGTAGCATTTTGATTTTAAAAATGAAACTGAATAATATGCCATTATGTGATGTGATGGCTTATTGATTTTAAAAATGATATTGAGTAATATGCCATCATGTGATTTGGTTAGTAATATACCATCATGTGAAGTTGTGTCATATTGATTTTAAAATGACGTAGAGCAAGCAGTATAAACTCTAATGCACCATTGTATTAAGAGATGTCAGATCTTGGTTCTTGGTGTATGCAGTTTTGTTTTTATGTGTAAATAATTTATGCAGGAAAAGTAGTAGATATTCTTTATGCTGTCAGTTTTTCTCTGTCCTAAGTGATGTTTGTAGTTTGTATTATAAGTCAGGGTTTATTTACATTAATTTTATGATAATAGCTTCAGATCAGGCTTCTTCATTGTTTGATTGATACACAGTAAAAACCAGTAATTGGAAAAAGGAAACTTTGATTAATGTTCTGTTAAGCCTGTCTTAAGCAATCACTAACTTCTTAATACAGGTGTCCCATGAATGATGGTCAACTTTCAGACATAGCTCTTGAACAAACATCATGTACCAAATACTTGTTGTTGTTGTTGTTGTTCTTCTTCTTCTTCTTCTTCTTCTTCTTCTTCTTCTTCTTCTTCTTCTTCTTCTTCTTCTTCTTCTTCTTCTTCTTCTTCTTCTTATTGTTGTTGTTGTTGTTGTTGTTGTTGTTGTTATTATTATTATTATTATTATCATCAATGTCTAAATAAATGAAATTCCTTAAATCAATAATAAAATGTTTAAATTTTTAACTCTATTGAGAAGGGTATATGTAATGAACTGTTCGCTGGCATTCATCTGTAAATTAGAACAAGTTTTTATAATGCTTCTAATTCTAAACTGTTGGGAGGAAAATACCTGACACTTGACATGTACATTCATCCCAAGATCTTGTGCATTTCATATAAATCTAATTTGGGTTGAGGTTATACAGGTGTGAATTTTACTGGATTTAGGTTAAAGTGACAAAAAGGGAATGAGGTTGAATCGAAGAGAAATCATTTGTAAACAAATGTTTTATCAAAGTATTGAAGATTCTTTGTCATGTTTGATGTGAAATTGAGGAATCCATAAGCACATGCTTGTACTGACTGAGTAGTCTTGTCTCTACAGTATCCTTTCCTGCTACTTGAAACTACAGATTTATACAAAAAAATCCAATTAAAATGTAGCCTGTGGCTTCAGTTAATGAAATAAGAATACTGATGAATAGTTTATGTTGTGTATTACTGGTAATTCATATTGTATGATTTCAGATTGCTGGTACAGATATCTATACAAGCCTGAAAAATGCCAATCTTGGAGATGATGAAGACAGCTTCATTACCATTGGTGAGAACAATCATTATTAATTTTATATAAAAAATGAAATGCATTATTCTGCCAGTTTCCTTCACTTAAAACTGGCTGGTTGTGGAATAAACCAGTTATCACCATTTTTTGCCAGCTAATTATTGGAGACTTTAGTTTTTGGTTTAGGAACAAGTAATGTTTCTTTGTTTGTTAATTATTGGAGACTTTATATGGATATCAAATTATATTTTCTGTTACTTATCTTTTTTTTAGGTTTTGGTTTAGGAACAAGTAATGTTTCTTTGTTTGCTATTTCATTTGTTACACAAGGCAGATAAATGTATTTTATTGTAAAAGTTTTAAAGATCACATTATTATGATTGAAAGAGGCTGTTAGTTGAAATAGACAATCTGTTCAACATTTATACAGATTTTATTAATTCAGGGAATTTTTCACATATTGTATATAAATTGACCACAGCTTATGTTTAAAGACCACAAAAGAGTACAATACAGCCACTGGTATAGAAAACATATACCATCTTATTAGTAGATTTGTTGTTGTTGTAGGGTTTAACACCATTTTTCATCACAAGATAGGCCATCAGTGGTGGCCAGTATTATTGGTGGAGGAAAAACCCTGGAAAACCCCAGGAAGAACCACCAATCCATGAGAAGCTACTGGTAGGCTTTCTCACTTACCCACGTTAGCCGAGTCTGGAGTCGAACAGCCTTCATGTTATCTTTTGAAGAAGATCGGTACAGATTTGAAGTACTGGGTTTACTCAGTGCAGTTGAACAACAAACATTGTTACAATCTTGTAAAATTAGACATTTAGCTTGAAAAGAACTCTGTTCTTTAGCAGTCATTTGGGTCATTGGTAACAAGAAGGCTCCTTTTGGGAATAAGATTATCAGAAATAAAACTTAAATTGTTAAAAACACAGAATATGTTGCATGGACAGATTTGAGCTGCAAACTTGCAGCTCTTTTCATGCTAACCTTCCCAGGAATTACTGCATGACTGTTTCAGTGTCAGATAACCTGTGTAAGTCATCTTATAAGTCTTAGGCAGATTTTATTCTTATGATCTTTTATGGCCACATCATGGCAATTGGGAGACAAAAAAAATCCACTGTATTTGCTTGCTTGACTAAGTTTTATATAGAGCTGGCAAGAAATAGCAAGCTTCAACCCTGGTAGTGCTGTGTTGTTTTTGCATGATTTTGAAAGCAGTGCTGATTTGTTTTTAACTGCTCTGTCTGTGTATGCTGAATTGTTTCAGAACAATACAAACTTTTTGGGCTAAATCCATATAACAACTTCAAAATTAGTTATTTATCATCAGATTGCTGTGAAATTTTATACAGTGATGTGTGTATATATATATATATATATATATATATATATATATATATATATATATATATATATATATATATATATGCAGATTGTAAACACACACAAAAGTCAGTGAAAATGATGTGTGTTCATGGTTACCATAGCAACCAAATAGAGAAAATGGTTGGAAAAGTATTTTTTTTTTACAAAAATACAAATAAAGTGTAAACTTTTCCATCAAATGTTTTTATTTTGAATGTGTACATGAACAGTTTTGTTTCTTCTATGTATCACATATCCTCAGTTTATTAATTTTAGGCCTATGCTAGATAAATAAGTTAACTTTTAAACATGTATCTATATTTCAGTATGTTACAATATTTAGCTCATGCAATACTTGTGAAGTTATTATTCACTAATTTTCTCAGTATAAAATATAATTTTATTTACATAGTTCATTGCTAAGGAACCAATACTAATCATACTGGAAAGACATGTAATTATAGATTTACTTTGGTTGCCATAGCAACCAAAAATAATGTTAGTGTTTGAAAGATTTTTAAAAAAACTTTTTAAAATAATATTGTTGGCAGAATCTTTTATTCAACTAAATGCAGCATTCATTTTTCAAAGAAATCAGTATTATCTATCAGTTCATACAAAACATCACTTGATTTCACTTTAAATAGTGCTATCAAATTGTGTGATAAATCATTGAATTCCACCATAAATAGCTATGGTGGAATCCATGAAATAAATCACTGAATTCCACTTTAAATAGTGCTATCTATTCATGTGATAAGTCACTGAATTCCCAATTAAATAGCACTGACTATTTAAGCAATAAATACACTGAATTTCTCTTTCAATAGCTCTATTCATGAAATAAATACACTGAATTCCTCTTTCAATAGCTCTATCTGTTAATGTAATAAATCACTAAATTCCACCTAAAGTAGTTCTTTCTATTCATGCAATTTATCACTGAATTCCTCTTTCAGTAGCTCTATCTATTCAGGTATTTACTAAATTCCTCTTTAAATAGTTCTATCAATTCATATAATAAATCACTGAATCCCACTGTAAATAGCTCTGTCTATTCATGCAATATATCACTGAATTCCTCTTTCAGTAGCTCTATCTATTCAGTTATTCACTAAATTCCTCTTTAAATAGTTCTATCAATTCATATAATAAATCACTGAATCCCACTGTAAATAGCTCTGTCTATTCATGCAATATATCACTGAATTCCACTTTAAATAGTTCTATCAATTCATATAATAAATCACTGAATTCCAATTCAAATAGCTCTATCAATTTCTGTAATAAATCACTTATTTCTACTTTAAATAATTTTATCAATTCATGTAATAAATCACTGAATTCCACTTTATACAGCTCAATCTATTCATGTAATAAATCACTGAATCCCACTGTAAATAGCTCTATCAATTCATGTAATAAATCACTGAATTCCACTTTAAACAGTTATATCTATTCATGTAATAAATCACTGAATCCCACTTTAAATAGTTCTATCAATTCATATAATAAATCACTGAATTCCAATTCAAATAGCTCTATCAATTCCTGTAATAAATCACTTATTTCTACTTTAAATAATTTTATCAATTCATGTAATAAATCACTGAATTCCACTTTATACAGCTCAATCTATTCATGTAATAAATCACTGAATCCCACTGTAAATAGCTCTATCAATTCATGTAATAAATCACTGAATTCCACTTTAAACAGTTATATCTATTCATGTAATAAATCACTGAATCCCACTTTAAATAGTTCTATCAATTCATATAATAAATCACTGAATTCCAATTCAAATAGCTCTATCAATTCCTGTAATAAATCACTTATTTCTACTTTAAATAATTTTATCAATTCATGTAATAAATCACTGAATTCCACTTTATACAGCTCAATCTATTCATGTAATAAATCACTGAATCCCACTGTAAATAGCTCTATCAATTCATGTAATAAATCACTGAATTCCACTTTAAACAGTTATATCTATTCATGTAATAAATCACTGAATCCCACTTTAAATAGTTCTATCAATTCATATAATAAATCACTGAATTCCAATTCAAATAGCTCTATCAATTCCTGTAATAAATCACTTATTTCTACTTTAAATAATTTTATCAATTCATGTAATAAATCACTGAATTCCACTTTATACAGCTCAATCTATTCATGTAATAAATCACTGAATCCCACTGTAAATAGCTCTATCAATTCATGTAATAAATCACTGAATTCCACTTTAAACAGTTATATCTATTCATGTAATAAATCACTGAATCCCACTTTAAATAGCTGTATCTATTCATACAATAAATCACAGAATTTGACCTTAAATAGCTGTATCTTTTCATGTAATAAATCAATAAACTCCTTAAGTAGTTCTATCTATTCAAGTAATCACTGAATTGCACTTTAAATAGCTCTGTCAATTCAAATAATAACTCATTTAATTCCAGATGTAACTAAAATACTTTCATGAAATAAAATGATATGGATGGAAGGAACTATGAGTGTAATTTTAGCACTGGTCTAATTTTCATATACTTTGTGCCCTCCAAATGCAGTGTAAAACTAAAATAACAAAATATTCATATTTTCTGTAGCTTTAATGTTGAGATGACAGTTATTATGGTACAGATTTTCAGACCAAAATCAACATACAGTTAAAGTCACAAGAATATCCCATATATCAGATTTACATGACTGTTTTGTCCCAACATACCTTTGTAGTCTTATAGTGTTTGTCCATGTCCGTTGATTCAGGCACATCACATCATGTCCTGTTACTTTTGTCATGAATTTCCACTGAATAACCTTTGAATTATAGAATGGAATGCAGGTAAATTTTGTGTGAACCATTACATTAAGAAGATATAGGTCCAGTTAGATTTTCATCATTTTCCTGCAAATGTTACAGAGATGTAGTCCAGTCTGACTTGAAACTTTCAACTTGGGTTTTTTGTCTGTGACTTTTTGATGGGGCCCCGAGTAGCCGAGTTGTCTAAAGCGCTCTCCATATCGGATCACTGCCATCTCACCTCTGCCTGCATGAGTTTGAGTCTAAGTCTATTGTGTGCTGAAAAATGGCATTAAACCCAACAACCAACAACAGCAACGACTTTTTAATTTTAATGAATTCAAATTTGTTGTGAAACTTTATCTTAGGAAGTTCAATTTTCCCCATATTTCTAGTGCAGCTTATAGACTTATGGTCCCAGTTTGCAAATTTTGCACATTTAGTTCAATAACAGTTAAAGGAACATAGTTTACAGGCAAATTTAATATCATGCTTTTCATAAGAGGAGTAAGGTCAGAATTGACTTTGACCATTTTCTGGAAGGAAATATGGAGTTATGGCCCCTGTTTAAAATTGGTCTATGCACTTCCAATATGCAACTGTTTCTCTTGGAACTTTATATTGGTTTTTTTGAGCAATAACTATCAAAGGATTTAATGGAATGAAAAAAAGTTTGATAAGAAGCATTACAATAAAAAAGATCTAGGTCAGGTTTGGGCTTTCTGGCAATATTTTACAGATTTTTGGCTCATCTTTGGTTTTAGGCTTTGTCCTCCAATGGCTCTTGAAAAATTTGATGGACTTAGATAAAATCTGATGTTCACAATATCTAGTAGAATTGTATGATATTATGTCCTCTATTTACGTTAACATGACCTAGATCAGGATCAATTTTAATAATTTCCTGACATAATTTTATGGAGTTACAGCCCCTTGGCATCAAATTTAAGGGCATTCTTGTTATATGGATACATTTCTAATTTTTAAAAAAAAAAATAAAAAATCTGGGTTGGTATTCTTACTTGGTAAAGCTGTATAATAGAATTTGCATTGCAATAAATATGTGAAATGGAGATGAGTATGGACCGATCATAGAATATTTACAGGAGTTTCAAACAGACAAGTATAAGGTAAAAATAAATATCAGCCTTTTTTAAACAATTCTGCCAACTAGATATAAAAAGATTTACCAGTACAATAAAACAATGAATGAACAACACACAAGATTGTATAGTCAACATTTATATGAGGTTACCTCCATTTATTGGTCATTACTGTAAGAAGGACTTTTACTCAGTTTGGCTAGTGGATACTCCAAATTGTCCCTGATTCATTTGGTTTCTGTATATAATTGAAAGGTTTGGAGAAATCCTTGCATGTATAATGAATGTCTTAAATGTTGACAGTTTATGTTATTTCTGTAAATATGTAAGGTCAGCTTTCTTTTCTAAGTACTGCCTAATAGCCATTATAATTATAATACTAATTCATCCCGTATTTCTCATGTTGTCCAGTAGCATGACCCTCTGCATAAAGGCAACCTGTCTGTAAAAGCCAATGTTAGCCAGTCTATAGAGTGACTGTTATATACAGGTTTGACTGTACTAAAAAAGATCACTAGCCAGTTGTCCAAAAGCATATCTCTTCTATGTCTATTTATATGATAGATGGATAAATATCAATTTATTGAAATGGATCCAAAAATACTGAATGAATTCCCATGCATTATGTGTGCCAGCCTGCAAACAACATAGACACATGTGCCACTTGATCAGAGTTAAAACTAAAAACTACAAATTCTGACCCGCTGTACAATTTATGCCATTAGGTCATTGGCTGTGCTGTTCACAGTTTCAGAAAATAGCAAATATAAAATGCAGTGTATGGACATTACTGAAAATTGCTCAAGCTAGGAGGTATCCATATAATGAGATTTTGTTTCTGAGATATGAATTGATTGTTAGATGTCTGTTGCTAAATAATCATTGATTATGGTGATCATCTCAGGTTCATGTTGGTCTGAATGCATTTTCTCCAGAGAAAAATTAATAATATTGTGAATCACTTTGAATTTGTGGAATATCAACTTTTGTGTGGGCAGCTGGACCATGTCTTTTCAAAGCAGACTATCCACTATAGAATTGGTAAAGCATTACTCTATTTGTTTCTTTGTGATAATACCAAAAGAACTTAATATTCTAACACACGCGCATGCACACACACACACAGAGTAATACAAGATGTGAATCAATGGAAATTTATTTATTATAATGTGAATATTTTACAAACTTAAAAACTGTAAGGTTATGTAATGACTATCCACTGCTGTAGTGATAACTACAAACTTACCAATGGTTTGTGTGATTCTTTACTTTGCAAAGCATGTACTATATCATTTAAACTAACCAATACTCAGTAGAACTGGAAGTAATCCAATGAAATTTGCAAACATATCATAAACGGAAAAGGATAAAAGTTGAAGAAAAGACAGTTGATCTCTGTTTTCAGGTACACACAAATCCACCACTAATGTTAAGAGCTATTAAGTCATTAAAATATTAAAGATATGGATCACAAGATAGCCTTAGACACTGTTCCATATTGACAGTATTAGACACTGTTCCATATTGACAGCCTTGGGAACTGTTCCATATTGACAGCCTTAGACATTGTTCCATATTGGTGACAGCATTAGACATTGTTCCATATTGGTGACAGCCTTAGACACTTCCATATTGACTCTATTAGACACTGTTCCATATTGACTGTATTAGATACTGTTCCATATTGACAGCCTAAGACACTGTTCCATACTGGTGACAGGCTTAGGCACTGTTCCATATTAGTGACAGCCTTAGAACTGTTCCATATTGGTGATAGCCTTAGACACTGTTCCATATTGAGAGCCTTAGACACTGTTCCATACTGGTTACAGCCATAGACACTGTTCCATATTGGTGACAGCCTTAGACACTGTTCCATATTGACAGCCTTAGACACTGTTCCATGCTGGTGACAGCCTTAGACACTGTTCCATATTTGTGACTATAGTAATGAGAAGGCATTTATCTTGTCTCATTTAAAATTTGATTGATTCTTGAAAATGAAACGTTTCTCTTCATTTTTGCATTCATTGAAATTAAGTACTGATTGATTCATTCATCAGACAGCAAAAAACAAGAGCACATCATCGTTTAAAACTTTAATATATGTAACTAACTGCTGGCTATTCTCTCAGTGAATCTGTCACACTCTTCAAAATTTGTGGAAGTGAATGACGGCGAAATATTAAATACAGAATAGCCTAAATTTTTATTCACACATGCCATATTCCTAGACAGTCTTGCAGATTTAATGAAACTCAAATTGTGTTTTGAGATCTCAAGAGGGTGTCAATGCATGTAACTAAAGAAAACAATGTCATCCAACTGAGAATTAGCCCTCTTTTCATATCAGTCTATATAAAATAATTGGAAATTCAAATCTGAACAAAGAAGATAATTCATCTGTTTTCTCGAAAACATTAAATAGACTTACAAAGAAAGAAATTGTTGCTAGACTTTCCATTGTCACAACACCTATGTGCAAACACTAATATAATCAAACCACACAGACATTAAACAATTAAACAGAAATTTATGCTCAGGTTCTGTCTTTAAAATCCATTGGATGGCAAAAAAGAAGCTTAATGAAGTCTTTGATGCTATAATTATTTCAATAGTGGGTTTGAAGGTACTGAACATGCCATTATTGTTTATCATTGCACTCATGAGAGAATCTGTTTGATGTTAATAGATGCATGGCAGTGTTATTTTTTTATTTATTGTCTTGACACCATTTACTGATAGGGTATAGATCAACTGTGTTGCTATTGTGATCTTATGTGTGTAAAGTTGTTGGGCTGTGTTGCTGTTTTGACCTGGTCTGTGTAAAGATGTTGGGCTGTGTTGCTGTTTTGGGCTGTATTGCTGTTTTGACCTGGTCTGTGTAAAGATGTTGGGCTGTGTTGCTGTTTTGGGCTGTGTTGCTGTTTTGACCTGGTCTGTGTAAAGATGTTGGGCTGTGTTGCTGTTTTGGGCTGTGTTGCTGTTTTGACCTGGTCTGTGTAAAGATGTTGGGCTGTGTTGCTGTTTTGGGCTGTGTTGCTGTTTTGACCTGGTCTGTGTAAAGATGTTGGGCTGTGTTGCTGTTTTGGGCTGTATTGCTGTTTTGACCTGGTGTGTGGAACATTGTTGGGCTGTGTTGCTGTTTGACCTGGTGTGTGGAACATTGTTGGGCTGTGTTACTATTTTGACCTAATGTGTGGAACATTGTTGGGCTGTTTTGCTGTTTTGACCTGGTGTGTGGAACATTGTTGGGCTGTGTTGCTGTTTTGACCTGGTGTGTGGAACATTGTTGGGCTGTGTTGCTATTCTGACCTGGTTTGTGGAACATTGTTGGGCTGTGTTGCTTTGTTGACCTAGTGTGTGGAACTTTGTTGGGCTGTTTTGCTGTTTTGACCCAATGTATGGAATGTTGTTGGGCTGTGTTTCTGCCCCACATAGAGAATTAACTTCTCCAAACTGGAAAAAGATTGAGATCCCTCCTGGAATTAGAGAGCATCATCTTGTCGTGTGGAAAAAGAAGTAGAACCCCTCCTCCCCACTTACATGTGCTGGTCCCATACATGATCGGACCAGAGACAGCGTATATGACATCTATTCATGCATGCATAATGAGTCCATGATGTTCAGGTGGGAATTTAATGGAGCCTAGCATGCTAGCTTGTGTTTCCTTTATAACCCTTTTAACCCTTCAGTACACAAGCATATATGTACATGGTATCTGGTAGTTGTTACATATATTTTCTGCTCATTGCTTTGAATCAATGTTATGAGACAAGTAAACATAGTGAGAAACAAAATAAAGCATAAAGTTTTCAGACACTTCTAATACTGAAAATAAAATTAAATAATGGTATGATATAAAAATTAGATTTATACTTTATAATCAAATCAAGTCTTCATTTAGTTGACAATGATATTTCCTCCTAAAACCATGTCTTAAACAAGGAAGATAAAACTAATTGAACTGCATGTCACACAATTACTGAAAATGAGTGAAAGAACAATAAATGATGCTAGGATATGAATATTAGATTTAGTAATTTATGTGGAAATTAAGACAATTATACTGACTGTATCAATTTACACTAATTACATCTCAGTATTGAAGCTCTCACTTCATTTTTATTTTGTTAAGACCACTGAATGAACAGCATTTCAATCAAATTGGCTGGTACACACAAATCTTTGTCAGGTAAATAATCCTGAAATTATTAAATTAAACAATCTTTCATCCATTTTAATATGAAGTGCATTCAGCATAATCACTTGATTGATGAGGTTTTATAGTACACTCATCTTCACCAGTGACATCTTTGTGACTGGCAGTTGTTGTCAGCATTTAATCCATGAAATTAAATAATACAGGTATGCATATTTTGACAAGCAAAACCATGAATTTTAAGACCCATAGAAAATTTTTTTTATGTACAAATAATAATAATTTAGACCAACAAATATAACTGATGACACAGTTATGAATGGAAGATTTGTAGTTCAAGAACAATCTGCTTGTTTTCTTTTTGTGTTCTTCAAGTACATGTAATATATATCTTTTTATCACACAGCCAAAGCAATAGAAGATCCAGTTCATTTCTATGCAGAGAAACTACATGACTGTTTTTCTGGCCTTGGCACTAATGACAACATGTTGATTAGAATAGTCGTGTCAAGATCAGAGGTATGTAGAACACAGCTGAGAATGTCACAAATTCGTACTGAAAGCATTAATTTTTGTAGATATTCTTTTTGGCAATATTCTTCACTTAATTTAATTTAAATTATTATAGAAAATACAAGGGCATTAAAAGTAAATCACCTTGAAAGGCATTCTGTTTGCAATTAAAGTAAATTACCTTGACCTGCATTCTGTTTGCAATTAAAGTAAATTACCTTGACCTGAATTCTGTTTGCAATTAAAGTAAATCACCTTGAAAGGCATTCTGTTTGCAATTAAAAGTAAATCACCTTGAATTGGCATTCTGTTTGCATTAAAAGTAAAGTAAATCACATTGACAGACAGTCTGTTTGTATTAAAAGTAAATCACCTTGACTGGCATTTTTTTGCATTAAAAGTAAAGTAAATCACCTTGACTGGCATTCTAATTGCATTAAAAGTAAATCACAGTGACTGGCATTCTGTTTGCATTAAAAGTAAATCACATTGACTGGCATTCTATTAGCAATAAAAGTAAAGTAAATCACCTTGACTGGCATTCTAATTCCATTTAAAGTTAATCACCTTGACAGGTATTCTGTTTGCATTAAAATTAAATTATTTTTATTTACATGTGTATCTTTATATAATTGCAGTTGCTTGTAACCCTCATATCTCAGAAAAGAAAGGACATACCATATATACTTTTATCACATAGTTGGTATTGTTTTCCTACAGTGAGTGCAGGTTCATATTTTTGATATTACACGTGTGAACATATCACTTTATGTGATTCTGATTGGTCCAGATGAGATCATGAAATTATTGTGCATTAGTGTCTTTTTTGATTGGCTGTGACTGTGGGAACACATTTTTAACCCCACCTACTGGAATGTTTTGATCTGAATCAACATTTTTTGGTGGCCATTTTTTAACTCGACTCACAAATGGAAATTGAGGAAATATATCGTCTTTTTTGTAGTCTATTTTTTAAATCAAGCACTACAAATATCAGGTCACAAATGTATTGCAGTAAATGTGGGACTTTTTGCATCCAGTAATCCATTTCACATGAAAATCGCAACAATGTAACATTTTTAAACATACATTTTAGGGTCAACGTATATACTACTGTCGGACAGCTATACTATGACTGCTTATCATAAAACATTGTGGCAGCATCATATCGCATTTATAATTCTGATTTGAAAAATGATTTTGTGGTTACAGAATGTTATGTTTATTCGGATGGAAGCTTTTTCTTTGATTTATAGTTTGTAAAACAGTACAATCTAATTTTACTAGTTCAACTTTGTTTGGGACTATATTTTAAGCACAACAAATGAAACATACGCCATCTGCCAGAATGAACAAAATTTTTCATTCTTCTATCAATCTAAATAATTTCCACTGAAATAAAAACTATGTGATAAAAAGAATCTCAAATGGGTAATGATTTAATATTAAATTTATGAAACTCATTGAATAATGTCCAGCTTTTGCTCGCCAAGGCTCGCTAAAGTTGGACATTATTCAACTTGTTTCAAATATTCAATATTAAATTGTTACCCATTTGAGATCCTCTATATATATAAGCCTGGTCCTCTTCAATAACACATAGACATCGATGTGCCAATTCCTAGTACATCAGCAGATCAGAGTGTATATTGTTTGTTCTGCTGGTTAGTGCAAACAAACTGCATAGACTGATATATGTAGGTTAATTATACAATATTAGATCTGGGTCTGCTTAGTTCACAGAAGGTTCTGACTTGAAAGCTAGTATAGATGGTATGTAGCACTGTTTCTTATATAGCTTGTCTTACAGACATAGAAGTGCCATTAAAGGTTTTCCTATTTTTTGTTTTTTTCTTAGAGTAATGGTGTTGATGAAAAATTTGCATTTGACATCAATAAATCTTTTAACTAGTACACATCTTTCTTAATAACTCACAGCCAAATATCTCAAAACTTACAATGTATGGTAAGTTGTAGGATCCATTTTTTCCTCCGAAAAATACCAGAAAAACTGGTAGGGGCCCCGAGTGGCCGAGTGGTCTAAAGCGCTGTCCGTTACGGATCACTGCCATCTCACCTCTGTCTGCGTGTGTTCGAGTCTAGGATTCGGCTAATGTAGATATGTGAGAAAGCTTGCCAGTAGCTTCTCGTGGGTCGGTGGTTCTTTCCGGTGATTTCCCGGTTTCTTCCTCCACCATTAATACTGGCCTATCGTGTGCTGAAAAATGGCGTTAAGCCCAACAACAAACAAACAAACAACAAACCAGAAAAACTGGTAAATAAAACTTTGAAGCATTTCAAATTCAGTCATGAAAAAAAGCAATTAGTGCCTGTAAATTTGAATCAGCAAGTTTGCAAGTTTTAATAAGAGTCATATATTTTTAGTTTTCTTTATAAAATTTGTTTCATTACAATATAAATAACATCTTAATGAACACTTGCAGTAGATAGACATATTTAGCTATCTTATCTTATGAACATTTGCAATAGATAGACATATTTAGCTATCTTATCTTATGAACATTTGCAATAGATAGACAAATTTAGCTATCTTATCTTATGAACACTTGCAATAGATAGACATATTTAGCTATCTTATCTTAATGAACACAACAATATATAGACATATTTAGCTATCTTATCTTATGAACACTTGCACTAGATAGACATATTTAGCTATCTTATTTTATGAACACTTGCAATAGATAGACATATTTAGCTATTTTATCTGATGAACACTTGCAGTAGATAGACATATTTAGCTATCTTATCTTATGAACACTTGTAATAGATAGACATATTTAGCTATCATATCTTAATGAACACTTGCAATAGATAGACATATTTAGCTATCTTATCTGATGAACACTTGCAATAGATAGACATATTTAGCTATCTTATCTTATGAACACTTGCAATAGATAGACATATTTAGCTATCATATCTTAATGAACACTTGCAATAGATAGACATTTTTAACTATCATATCTGATGAACACTTGCAATAGATAGACATATTTAACTATCATATTTGAATGAGCCATTGCAATAGATACACATAACTAGCTATTATATCTTAATGAACACTTGCAATAGACAGACATATTTAGTTATCATATCTTAATAAGTCTTGGCAATAGATACACATAACTAGTTATTATATCTTAATGAATGTTTGCAATCAACATACATAGTTAGCTATCATATCTTAATGAGCTATTGCAATAGATGGACACTGGCCTTTCTAATTTTTGAAATATTGGCTACCTTTAAATTCTTCCTGAGTCCTAACACTTTTCAGTCCAATTGATGTATACATTTTTTGCTTTGTGAGTCATATAAGGCCAGTTAAAATTATGTGTTGGTCCTATGTCTAGTGTACATCATGTCTATCCACCATCCACCAATAGTTGCTATTTCAGCTCCTAAAATACTCTAGAATATTTTCAACAAAATGTGGCATCAATGCATGATGTCCTTTTTAGTTAGTACAATAATGCAGTATGGCCTCCATAATTAAAAACTGATGAACTTTAAAATGATCATTTCTAAAATTCATCTAAACATAATTTGACCAATTCGAATAGAAAATATTTTGGCATAAAGACCTTTCAGTTTTATACATTCGATGCTAATCTGTAAGCATGTATGGCTCACATGAAAATAATTGAAAAAGCTTTTTAACAGCATTAGACTCAATTTGACAAAAAATATCTTGGAATAAAAACAATTTTATGTTTTGCACATTATGCACGTCATATGTGGCTCAAAAATAGGATAACCTTCAAACTACGTTGAAACATTCAGTCAACAGAATTTGACAAACAGATTAATGGCATTAATTCATTTCATATTTTTAAAATATTACCATTTGGCCATCAGATATGGTCATTGTCACTGAAAATAGAAAATCTTTTGAATTATTTCTCAGGAAGTGCTAAACATGTTTTAAAATACAGAAGGCTTTCTTCCAAGATGCCCAAACAATATGTACAAGGGATGATCACTGCCATAATGTATGAATGTCATTTCTAAGAATATAGAAACCTTTAAATGAGAGTTTTCAGATATTGCTGAATGGAATTTGAAGCATTTTGGTTTGAGGGCCTTTCAATTTTTGTACATAAAATGCTTGGATATTGTTAAAAATATAAATCTTTTGATGAGTTTCTCTCAAAATCTCTGAACAAAATTTGACAATAATTGGACACAAATCACCTTTGGATAAAGACCATATTGGATTTGTACATAGGATTCTGATCCTCAAATACAGCTGCTGTTACCAAAAAAAAATAATTGTCAAAATATCAGCAGTAATATAAAAGCTTGATTTCTTGGCCAACTGCCTTTGTATATGGCTTGTAGGTCATTGTGCTGTTACATAAGTTGTTTGAAGTTTGAACATTGAAATCCTAATTTACTTTAGTACTGAAACTGTAGATTTCTTTCTGATTATCTTTTATGGTGCTTGCAACTACAAATGATTAAAATGGTGATTTTGAGGGATTTTCTTAACCAAATTTTGAATGTTCCATCAATGACATTCTTCTTCAGACATAATGTTCTGTTTTGATATTGTAATACTTGATATAAAATTGATGCATGTTTGACCAGTATATAAAATGGAAATGATGTTTGACTTTTAGTGCTTCAAGCTTTTTTATTTGCAGATGGACTTGATTGACATCAAAGAAAAATATCAGGAGTTGTACAGCAAGAGTCTAAGTGAGAGTGTTCAGAATGAATGCAAGGGAGACTACAAATATATACTTCTTGCCATCATAGGGGACAAGTAAGGATGAAGATTTTGTTGTGTCCCACTCTTCACATGGTACTTCCAAGATAGCTCACCTCATGATACAACTGTGATATTTGTAAACTGTCTGTGATATATTTGCATTTATCACTTTCACCTAGTTACACTTTGTTGCCGAGTTCATTCATGTATTTTATCACCTTATATGTGTTATGTTGTTGGAATGCATTATTGTTTTCACCAACAGACTTTCGTACACATTGTACAGTGAAATGTTATTACATCTTTGTACTGAGATTGTTGTATGCAGTTTTTTTACTATTAAGTTTTTTTTAGAATATATTTTTTCATGGTTAATGTATGGTGTCTGGTTTAAGTTACACAAAGAGGGATATTATGAAAACAATAAAATGACTTTTAATTCTTGACCTGACACTATTGAAAAACACTTTTGATATAATGCAAAATGTAGAGACTCACAATATGATTTTGTACATTCATTCACTTAATTCTATTTATAGATAAGCATTAGAAATTCTATCAATTTATTTGACTTCATTACACATTGTTCAGTTACACATGTGTGGTTCATTGAAAGGGATCTTATTTAAAATGTTATTATGGTAAAATGCAAAATGTACAATTTTTTTTATCTTTACAAATTAATATATTCAAGCACAAAAATTGGGATTTATGTTAATATTATATCATACTAATTTCATTGACAAATACATAAATTAATACAGTTGCTAAATTTTTTACGACAGTCAGTTTAGACTGTTAGAATATACTGTATGTACTCCTAAACCAGACCCAACTGCTAAATGACCAGATTTGGATCTGCCATCTCATAATGCACTTTGTTAAGACATAATTAGCACAAACAACATAGACTCTAATCTGCATTATGTAATGGCAGAAAGGCTTAGATTATTTGCAATGCTGCATCTAACATATAAATAAGTATATATGGTAATTATTTGCAGATGTTGCATTCATGTTTGGAAGTATAAAGAATAATAATTTAGGAATAAATAAGAATTATATGATACTTTATTTTGAATATATAACTATTTTATCTTTCAATAAATTTAATTCTGGTAGTGTGAGTTGTTACTTAACTCTTTCCCACATACAAGCACATCTGGATGGTCCCACTTCATTTCAGTGGCAATACATTTTGACCACATTTCAGTGTAGACACTTGTTTGGAAAATTGCCCTTGTCATCTTTCCATACATACACTTCTGGACACCACTGGTGGATAACTGCCATTTGCATAGTCATCCATTTCATATTATCTCATGATGAGAGAATGCTGTTTATTTTTTAAAAAAACTTTCTGAACATCTCTCTCATGTGATAGCACATGCTAGTTGATTAAACAAATCTGAAATAGCCTATTACAGAATGTAAGAAGTTTCCCAAAAAATGAAAATGGTTTATGCTATCTTTGCATTTAGAATCATCTAATTTTGACTATCAAGTCAGTTTTTGAAGAATACATTTATCAGATTATTTTGTTGGTAATCATGTAAAACTGTTTTTAAAAAAATATAAAATAAAGAACAAAACAAACTCAAATAGCCAACACAGCAGTGACAGTGATCACCAATTTTGAGGCTCAACACTGATTGGAATATTTTTATAGCACACTAATATGAGATCCACTACTTGATGTGCAAGTAAACAAGAATGTTGTTGATTTTGATTTGATACTTTAGAAATAAACAATAAACACTAAACAATGAATTTTAAACTTTAAATATGTAGTATTCTCCAACCATCTCAATGTTTTTTTTATTCTCTACACTCCTTGGTGGGGATGGCAAGAGAGTGGGGAGGATTAAAAACTGAAATCTTCATCATATCTCCATGTATCCTAACAAGCTGCTGAGAACAGCTCTGCACACCACACTTCCTTGCAGGGTCACATGTAATGATTACCGCAGAGTGGACAAGGTTTCAGTAAAGTGGGCAATGTATACTGTTTATTACCCCTGTATGCATGCTCTAAAGAGATTAAGAAAGAGACTGATATATCTATTATCTCTTTCAAGAGCTTTTGTTTACTTTTGGATAATAAAAAATATGATAATGCTGTGAATTATAAATATTTCCTGATTCAAATGAAGATGATGCATCATAGATAGAGGCAAATCAAATTTTAGATAATAAAAACAAACTTTATTAATATACTACATTTTACACATTTAATCTATTTTTTTAAAATGATGCATCATTAAATCTACAGATGCATTAATATTTTTACTGATCATATGAAGTCAGTGATATTGTACGCTATACAGTGAAATGATATATGTGAAAGAAATTAATAACAAAATCACATTCATACCTGAGTAAGTGAAATAAGATCACACAGTTCAATGGTTTCCCTATGTGGGAGATCTTATTAACATAATTTGTGATTTCTACTGACATCTAATCACATCATTAAGGAAGAGTAATTAAGGCAAAGTTATGGCAGTAGCTGCAGGACCATGAAAAATAAAAATTGCTGAGAAAAGAGAATTATTAACATTTTGTATCTTTATTTTAGTCTAAACTCCTATTTTAATTATAAAAAATAGGTTGGTATTTTATTTAAAAATCACAAATGGTGCAGAAAATCATCCTAGATTCATGTAGGTTCACATAATATACTATTCAAAGATAAATGCTCAAGTGAAAACTAATAACCTAGCATAAAATAAGTCATCAACATAGTTTGTTTTCTTTTAACATGTTCATATGATGAGCAAACTGATAACCTAACAGCACAACAGTAGCTCTACTGCAGGTTTGTTTTTATGGCTATTATGTAGATGATAAACAAGGTACTTGGAGATAAGGAAATCATACTGTATATTTCACTGTTTGATTCTCATGAAAGATAAATCATTGATAGAAAACAGCTAGCAGGCTCCCTATACATTTTTGTATTTATTGTCATCTTCTATACCTTTTGCCTGTCTGATCTCCAAAGTCAAGTTTATGATTTACCAGGATAACAAGGTAGAGTTAGAAATTAAACTGGAACAATGGTCTTGCTTAAAACTAGCTTTTCTTATTAAAAGTGACACCTATCCTCCAGGTTCAAAAGATCATTCTGCCTTGAAAGTTTTTTGTGATTCTACTTATGTTTTAGATGTTTCACCAGTATGAGTTTAAAAAAATAATGGTGAAATGCTTACTAACATCTTGATGCTTTACATGTTGACATTTTCAGTCCAAATTAATATATTAAAAATAACTAATTATAAATCCTCATGTACACAAATTGAAATCTGGAAAAGTTTTAGTTTTTTTAAGAAATTTATGATAGCATTATGAATGAAAAGAAGAAAGAAAAAAAAGTTTCATACATGTGGGCATGAACTCATGACCTCCTGCCCCAAAATCAGGTATATGTTTATCATATATGCCAACCAATGCTTAGGGCATAATCATTACACCTTTTTCCACTGAATTATGTCCTATGCCTGCCTGTGTATGGATTTTTCTTTTTTGGTACATTAAAAATAAATGAAAATAAAGCAATAAAAGTCATGTTTGTAATTTAAATTGTCAGCTCTTTACTTCCACTGGTCATAAACAATATTAATGAATACACCTGCATGAGAATAGTGTAAGAATTTTTCCATCACAGAGCTCATGTACTTTCCTAATTTTTTATTTATAGAAAATATACAGGTTTCTTCAGACTGAAACTTTGCCTTGGAGATTTATTATGTTGATAAATTAATTAGCAAACCAGTCAATACTTTTAAAGAAAATGGTGCCAGATATTAAGGGCCTTTACAGGTTGACATATGGATAAAACTTTGTAGAGCAGATGTTGTTTTTTTTTTAAACTTCAGAACCTGTCCAGTAAGATAAAAGACAAATCAACACCATTTTACAAATTTGTAAAGACAAATATGAAAGTGATTGAGGACAGAATCTATAGACTTCAAGATTATTCTGCAAAAGTTAGACACATATGATGTAGACTAGTTAAAGTGAATTTTGAATAGAAATATTTTTTCAGTATATTTTGTGATCTCATCTTGATTTTGCATGCAAAAAAGAACATGTGTTTTGGTACTAAATCCACTTGGATTTTACTCATAGATCCAGGTTAGTGGAAAAAAAATGGACATTTTTCTGTACAGTGTTCAGTAATTATGGTATGTAATGTCTACCCTCAGTGTAGCATAGATTACACTTTTTATGCTCAGATTACACTTTCTTGCCCTGTATATATTAACAAAATTTATGTTTATACATCTCTCGAGGTTGGTGTGTGTGTGTGTGTCTGTCTGTCACAATATATCCATTTAGCTAGATCACCTCAAACTGGAATGCAATGCTCCATGTTCAGAAACATGCCAAATACTTTTTAAAGAATATTTTTCAATAACCAAATGCTCTATCACTCAAAAGCAGGAAAATGCATACTTTAATAACTGTGTCAAAATATTTATAATAGATCAATATTAGGATTTGGTTATTGAAACATCAATTCCATGTGATTTACCAGTTTTCTATGTTGATATAAATTTATTTGGATTGAAAATATTAGCAAATAATAGGCTGCAAGTGGAGACAATACATAAATACATTTATTGGAAATTAAAATCTCTGAACATCTGAGATCTGACACTTTTCAATATTAGAATTTATTTCAGCATTAAGCTGAGTTCAGATTAATTACGAACAATTATCAAACTTCAGTTCATGATGGTATGACCGTAACTGATATTGTTAAGTACAAAGTTAGATGGCTATATGGTAAAGAAACCTTTCTTAAGCTGAACTTGCCATTGTCTTTTGATGCTAACTCTTGTGAATATTTTACAACAGTGTTGACAATGGTCACTGCCTTGATTCTAGTGAAGTCAAGTCTATTAGGGAGAGACCATTTGATTTTTTTAACAGAGGGTGGGTGCGATGAATGTTTGAAATGATTAACTTGCTCTAATTTGTGATTTTAAAAGATGTTATTCAATTCCTTATAATTATTCCTTCAAACAAATTCATCTTTTCAGAAAGAAAATTCCAGCCCCTTAAATTAAAATGTTCAGTTCTTGACAATAAAGTACACAAGCAACAAGAATTGAACTAGTTCAAAGTTGTGTATATTCATCCTCATAACTGTGCCATTACCACTTAAAGGACTAAGCATCCTGTTTGCATTTTATTATTAATTGAGGCTCCTAGTGGCCAAGTTATCTAAAGTCCTCAATGTTATCGGTCATTGCCATCTCACCTCTGTCTGCATGGGTTCAAGTCTCAGGTTCAACCAATGTGGGTGTGTGAGAAAGCTTGCCAGTAGCTTCTCATGGGTCAGTGTTTTTTTTTCTGGCTTTTTCCGGGTTCTTCATCCACCATTTATACTGGCCACCATGTATGGCCTATCTTGTGCTGAAAAATGGCACAACAAGATCCATATTAATTCAATTTGTATAAGAAAAGCTCAGGAATGTCTGCTTTTCATAAAGTTTGCTGAGATTTCTTTGAATAAACTTAATGTATAACATTATTATAAAAAGGTTTATCAGCCTTTTCCAAATATAACTGCTTTGGATATAAAATATTTTTTAAAAATTTGTATTGTCCAAATATATGATCAAAATAAAAATGACTGATTCTTTAAATGGTTCTGAGTATCTGACATTTATGAGTCTTCAGTAAGTACCAGAACAAAATTCAACCTGCTTCATAAATTAGAGATTTAGAAATTTAGATATCTCTATTTTCCAAGGCAGTTTTCATTCACTAGTTAGTCAGATGTCAGTTAGTGAAGTCAACCTAGCCTCTCCATGTTACCATCAAGGTGTGATGGCAGTTTGTTGGTATTCATCTTCCAATTGTGGAGCACTATTGCAGAGTGAATGGTGAATCAATTAACTCCCCCTGAAGGGAAATAATAGGGAATAAAAAAAAAAACATGTGAGCTATATTGGTTTCATGTTGAAATGGTGAACAGTTGCAAAGATGTGCCTTTTAATTAAAATAATTTTTTGTTCATATCATTTGCATCTAAATATGAAATGTTTATTTGTTTAATATATTATTGAGATAACAGCACTCAGAATTTTTTGTTGGATTTTGAAAATGAAAATGCATGGCCATATTTTTCTGAAAACTGGGAGTCTAGTATATACAGTACTATGGACTCAAAACTTTAAAATTGAGTGTCAATACCAGAAACTGAATCAGGGATTCCATGAAATTTATGACAGTCTCTTCAGTAACTACCAGCACAAAATTCAACCTGCTTCATAAATTAAACAGCTTCATACTGTCTAAGAAACACAATGTCTTAGTTCATACAGGTGACTTCTCAAGAATGGTTTGGCTATTTGTTTTTATTGATAATCCTTTCATGTCTTAGGAGTTAATAAGTAGGCAAGTTAGTTTTTAGACAGACATACTGGACCAGTGATTGCAGTCAGCTCTCCTTTTTTACAAAAAGTTAATTTTATTGCTGGAGCAGGTGCAAAAGCTAAATTAATTAATACAGTAACTAATAACCAGGCAGCAATACAGTAACTTATAGCCTGCCAGCAAGACAGTAACTAATAGCCTGGCAGCAAGACAGTAACTAATAGCCTGCCAGCAAGACAGTAACTAATAGCCTGCCAGCAATACAGTAACTAATAGCTTGGCAGCAATACAGTAACTTATAGCCTGCCAGCAAGACAGTAACTTATAGCCTGGCAGTAATACAGTAACTAATAGCCTGCCAGCAAGACAGTAACTAATAGCCTGCCAGCAATACAGTAACTAATAGCCTGGCAGCAATACAGTAACTTATAGCCTGGCAGCAATACAGTAACTAATAGCCTGCCAGCAATACAGTAACTTATAGCCAGGCAGCAATACAGTAACTTATAGCCTGGCAGCAATACAGTAACTAATAGCCTGCCAGCAATACAGTAACTAATACCCTGCTAGCAAGACAGTAACTAATAGCCTGCCAGCAATACAATAACTAATAGCCTGCCAGCAATACAGTAGCTTATAGCCTGGCAGCAATACAGTAACTTATAGCCTGGCAGCAATACAGTAACTAATAGCCTGCCAGCAATACAGTAACTAATAGCCTGCCAGAGATACAGTAACTTATAGCCTGGCACTTTGTGTCCATTAACTATTATCCAGCCAGCATTACAGTAAGTAATAACATCTAGTGGACCTTCATCTGTGCATCTCTCAGAAGCCACTAACTCCACTTAGTCTTTTTCAATTTTTAGACTTTTAGATGAATTGGAAATAATTTATAATTCATTAATTGCATTTTCAGAAGCAATTATTGTCTACTACTGCAAAATTTATTTTTCCTATTTTAATAACTGCTCATGTTAATATAATTTAGATTAAATCAAGCTAATTATTGAGCACATGTGAACAGCTTTTTTGATAGATGTTTGCTTTAGATAGTGCGTCATTTCCATAAATACCAACTGTATTGAAATTAGTCTTGATACATGAAAGTAGCTTAGAGGTATGCCAACATGTCTTCCTTGTGATTGTTGTCAATGCAAACAACTTCATTTTATACCAGTTGCTCTCTCAGATGTAGAAACTAAGGTCAAAGAAAAATGTGTATTTCAAAGTAACAGATAATGCCTATTTTTCTGTCATCTTATTTTTTTCCCTTGAGGGTAAAAAAAATTCCAAAATTAATTTGTGCATCTAAATGAATTAGTTTTGCAATGTACATGAAGCACTTTATACATTATATATACTAATCATTATCACACTAATGATTTTTTTTTAAAAAAAAATTTCTTAAAAATAAATAAAAAATTCTGAATATCTCATTAAAATTAATTGAAAAATTAATGTAAAAATCCATTAAAAATAATTTAAAATTAATTACAAAAATAATTAAATTATTTATTTCAATTTAATAAATATTTATTAAAAGTTTAATAAGGTTAATTAAATTTATTAAGTATTCTTGAAAATGTATTTGAAGCACTTAGTACATTATATATTAATCATTTTAATATATTTAATGTTAAAAAACCTACCTGTGCTAATTTTAAAAGCAGTGCAATTAGGAAACACATTGTTTTGTGCCTAACCGCAGAGTAGAACATACTAAGAACTGATCTACTGTTTATTTTTGAATACCATAATTACATTTATAATATGCATGTTGTAATAACCATGAAAGTCAAGGAAAAAGTCTTCTTTTAATGACAACACATTATCCAGTGTGTATTTAATTCCATTCAGAATGACTTAATAAATGATATGGGTCAGTTATTGTGCCTTAAGTCAGTCAGTATGTATGTTGACTTTAATGATATTAAATAAGTTAGTATCATATATTTATACAGTTTGTGAATATTGAATATTTTCAAGTAAAAAGAAATAATATGATTCAATGTTTGATGTTAGAAATAGCATCTTTTTGGAATGTGTACCTTTTTCATATCATTGATTGGAAAGTTATTAGACATGTTAATTTTTTCTCATTATGGTTAGAAAGTATATTAGTTCAGGATCTGTGTTGTATTAAGTAGTTTTCGCTCAGAATGATTTCAATTCCACCATGTTTATGACATATTGTCCATTGTGTACTACCAAATATAGTTTGTGTTACTAAACATAGCATCAAACTTTATGCTCTTAGTATATGTACATTGCAAATTTTTACGTCGAGGGAAGCAATATAAACTGAGGTAAATGATTAGACCAGGTGGTAGTTATTTCTTTTGTATACTTGTTGATACTTGAAACAATAGTGGAAAATACATTTGAAAGGAAATGATAAGTTATCAAATGTTCAACTGTTAATATTTCAATGCACATTTTCCCCACTTAAGTGGACATTTTGCACCACTTGGTATATGGACGTTTTGGACCGGGACATTTCACCCCACATCAATGGAAATATTGGACATTTATAGAAATTCCTCAGCATAACACCATTGTCTTCATTTTACTTTGGTTATTGTAAATATTTAGAAACTGTGTCATGTTTTATCGATTTTTAGATCAATAATTGTGAAAGTTATTTGGTCAATAATGGTGAATGTCATTAAAAGAGGGGATTGTAATTCTTACAGTCAATATCAAGATCATGTATATTGAGGAATTAGATTCATTCCTTTTCTGAAACCTATAAAAACTAGGATGATTAAAGACTTGTTGTTCCCGGCACATCAGCTATTATCTATGCTATGGCAATTATCAAGTGTTTCTTTGCACAAAAGTATGTGACAAGTATTCCCCAATGATTATTTAAAAAAAAAAATATTTACAAAATGAACTTGATTAGAATACCATGTTAGTCAAATCTGCACATTCGGTAATTCTGTGCAACAATACATCATTTCTATAAACATTGGTTCACATATTGTGGGTAAAAAAATCCATTTTGTATCAAGAAAGAATGATCATACTTTAATTAATTGCCTCTTTTCAAATGGTAAGCATCAGTCGACTTCGGGATGCATTTCATTTCAATTTTGAAAATTTACACTTTAATATTGGTTATCCCCAAAATAGACTTTCATTGTCTCAATCTTTTTTATGTTCGATTGATTCATTACTTTCAGTCATCAAGCTGAATATGGGGCGAGGAATGAAAATTGTAATTAACAATAAACAGATATAAAAACTGGTTTCAGATATTTATTTTTTAAATATTAGGCATGCATTTGCATATTTAAATCAACACACATTAATAATCTAAATTACATCTCATGACACAGTGTCAAATTATGATATATAATTCTAAACAGTAACTATCTATGATTTTCTTCATTTTTAAAAATTCTTTTCGATGATGGTCATTTGCAATAAAGGAATTCATGTTTTCTGGTTTGTTGGATTTAAAATTCTGATATTGTTTAAAATAAGTCCACAAAAGTTCAAAGGCTTATTTGTTTATTTAAACAAATGGCATGCATTTGGTGCTATGATGTGTGGAGAGAGAGGGAGAGAGACTCACACACACATCACACACATTAATGGACTACGTACTAGTGCATGTGAGTTAAAAAATGTCTAGTTTGGAAAGCAATACTAAGTACATCATTACTGTTGCTATGTCTAACATGGGCCATACAATCTGGCACAACATTTAACCAAGGTGTTCATGCTGATTTGATGGTTTGCATACTTCTTCCATAACTATAAGGTGACCCTGAACGTTTGTTGTCTGTTTCTTTTGATGTTGTCTTATCTTCCCCTCTTACAACAGACGAACTACAGATCCAGTTTCTCTTGCTTTCTTATACTGTAATGTTATAAGGAGATAGAAAGGCAAATTTCCATTTCTCTCTCTCCTGTTCAGACTATTATGCAACCCTTCCACATCATTATCGGTTCAGATGCTTCTCCCATAAAGTGACCAGGAGTCAACAGTCCATATGTCATTATGAATCCATTTATCTTCCACATATCTTAGGAATGACTGCACATTCACTGCCTCTGGATCAACTCTTCTTTTTAACTCTGCAAATGAAGGTGGTATGTCGTCTGATGTCAATAGGGTGAGAGGTAAAACCTTTTGCAGCAGTTTATACATGCTTTTGTGTTCCTGATAGACCTGCTAAAATTCGAAAATAAAATATAATTATTTGTGATGAAAAGTTTTAAAAATTGGGATGAATAGTTAACATGGTGTTCTTTTAAAATTGTGCATTTTAAAAACCAATTTTTGACATAACGGACAACATACATAATCCCTACGTATACACACACATTTGTCAAGTATCTTGACTCAGCCGTGTAGGAATGATTGTGTACTGATTAATTTCTAAAAGAATGGAAAAGAGAGAGAGAAAGGGGGAAGAGAATATGGGGTATGAAATTAAATGTCCGTTGATGTGGGGCATAATATGTCATGGGCTGAAATGTGTCTTTCTCTATGTTTTCAATGCCCAATATGATCTATGTTTGAGCTACCCTAAGTATAGAAGTCATGTGAGAGTGATGACATGAAACACAGTCATTAACTATATTCATTACAAAGATTAATTTAAACAATAAAAATTTGAGACAAAAAATAGTAATCAAAGAAAAACAACTAAAATTATGCATTCAGTAATTGCCTAATAGTACTTATTTAGAAGGCAAGTTTAACTGAAAGAGCATAGATCCTCATCTGCCATTACATGATGTGCCAGCAGATCAGGGTCTCTGTTAAGTCTACTCATTATTCCTAACAAATTACATAGGCCCAGATTTGCCAGCATGTTATGTGATGGTTGATCCATGCAGTTTTTAGTTGGAATTGTTTTATAAGACTACTGTATATACATTTCTTTATTATTTACCTTTGAATTGTAAGAAAATGGAAGGTTGGTACTAATAATAGCCTATGCTATATTTGACTTAATTTCATATTTAAATTTTGTTATGAGTGCAGGACATTCTTGTTCCAAACAAATTCTTGCTTTTCAAAAATTGCATCAGTTTTAATTTTCTTTCCAGCAGACCTGACAATAAGGCTTGTTTAGATTATGGTATGGTCCTGCTTGTATCAATCATGAGTTTTGTATTGTGAAACATCTTCCCATCAACAGACATTCATTATGACTACATCTATCGATCAACAGTCACTGGTTCCGACTCTTCAATAAATTAGATTCATTTTCTGCTAGACTTTTAATATTAGCTTGTATCATTAGAAGTTTGGATTAGGATGCATGTTTGTTAATTAGGTGATCTTCCATTTAATTAACTAACATTCTTATCATTCTGGAAGCCAAACTACACATACTGACTTGACATTGATCAAACTTTGGAAAAATGCTTCAATCATTAAGATCTGAGAAGAGTCCAATAATTAGCAAGAAATGTACATACTAATAAGGCAATACTGGATGAACATGCTTCTGATTAGACTTGGACTGTATGTTGGTATCATCAAGATATCAGATGAGTTCAGTGATAAGTGAGACTCGTACATGTTGCCACTCTGAAAGCCATATTCTGATTTTGATCAAGCTTGACATGTAGGCTTATATAATAAAGGTCATGGAATGGGTTCATTAATGGTTGAGAAATGGGTCTTTGATGATCCTCTTGACTCTCAGTGTTCTTTCAGAGATATTGTCTGTAGATATCTATTTGTTTTCTGAGAACCTCTTTCAACAGTGGCTAGCACATGTGACAACAATAGAATTTAGTTTGACACTTGCCACAGCTGATCAAACTTTTTTTCGCTATGAGGTAATACATAAACATATTTACACAAGACATATTTACACATATTCTTTAATTCATCATGGCTCATTTCTGTTGCAATATCAAAACCCCTGTGCTGGTGAATGACAATGTCATAGTTGTAAAATGTACCGTGAAAGTTTATCCAGATCATCTGCAGACATATTTGCATCTACTGCACATATTGGCTTAAAATATGATTAGTTAAGTTCCATGCTAGGATCCTGACTAGTCCATACAGGATTGGAACCATGCATAATCTTAATCTTTAGCAGTCTAGATGACGAAGTGGCTGTCTTCATTATGTCCTGCTTTACAAATGCTTTGTGAGAATCCTTATAGTATTTTGAATGTTATGGTCCAAGAAGGGCACTTTTTGAGGATCAATTTTGTACCTGCTTAGGAAGGCAACACATCTGTTGCTGTAGACCTGAAAATGTTTGCATTCTCTAAAAACAGTGAGTTAGTGCAACTGCATCCCATAATTCCAATGATTTGCATTCGGGGTAGTTAAATTTTCCCAACTTTGACTGCTGCAATATACTTCTGAAATCTGGTCAGATCTCAAAAATCCTCTGAAGAACATCTACATTTTTGAATCATCTGTTAGAGCAAAACCAGTTTGAAAAAATATAAGATCCACTTGTGTAAAATCCTCATGTTAAGCAGGGGAATCCTTAAACATCCAAGCCAAAAGGTAAATATATACTCAATATCCAATCTGTTGCAGTTCTACCAAGTCTGAAAGCATTGTGAAGAATGTGTAGTCCACAGCTTTCAATGTTAATAAGGTCTTGTCCTCATTCTTCAGCAATGTCACTCTCAACAAAATCAAATGCATTCCAGCTGATCTTCTAGTTGCACAAATCCACATGTCCCAAATGAAGAGCAGGCATCCATCAAACTATCATAGAGTGACATGGCCAAAGAATTTAGAAGTATAAAACTGTGGCAACCTGGTCTTAATACCAAAACCAGAATGCCAGATATAATTGAAATGAACAAATGAGCTTGTGTTATCCTCATTATTTTAGTATCCATCAATCACAAGTTATAGGTCATGCATATCTCACCAAGCACACTGAACCAGTTTGTACCAGATGACCACCCAACATTGCAAATCTTTATTTTCCATACTTTTTCCACGTCTGGAAAAAACCCCAACTTTTCCTGACTTTTTCCAGAATTGGTATAAACCCTGTCTATTTTGTCATTTTGGGAAGACCAATACCATTTTACATGTGTAGCTTGCTTCAATCTACTAATACATGTCAGAATTGCTTGGACAAAAGTCAATGAGAGGCAGGACTAGAAGCACTAAAGGAGAATATACAGATGCACAAATTGACGGTGGGATGAGGATATTACCAGTTTGCACACTATAGTCCGGTGACATATCATTTTCTGGGAGTGAGATAGAAAGTAAACAAACTGTCTCAGTTACCATCTTGCCTACCAGAATTACACATCAAATCACATAACCCTGTCCAAAGATAAAGAACTTGACAATGTCATGCTAACTAGGACCAAACTCTGCCATTTACCTATGATCAAAATGGACATAAGTGGATCTTAGTCATTATCAGCCACCAGAAGAACGAACTTTCTTGCACAAACATATATTTTCAAATTTAGTTCACGTTATGTAAGTCCCATACACCAGGTTTGTATTTAAAAACGTCACTATTTGACAGAAAAGAACGACAAATTCTTCCTTTGTTGATAATCTTTTAATGACACAGCAGTTGGTGCACAGCATTGTGGCTATGGGTTTTATGTTGGATATAATAACAATGGCATTTTTTAAATAGGTGGAACATAGCACTTCTCCCAGTCCATATCCTGCAGGACATATGTAGGAGCCTGTATCAGAATGGACAGTGTCTTAACCAGTCCATATCCTGCAGGACATATGTAGGAGCCTGTATCAGAATGGACAGTGTCTTAACCAGTCCATATCCTGCAGGACATATGTAGGAGCCTGTATCAGACTGGACAGTGTCTTAACCTACCAAACATACTCTGGCCAATGTAATCACAGCGGTTATGAACTTAATATCTGGTGGAACGAGATGAAGTACACCCTGTTTCCACCTTTTTGCAAGGCCATTATAAGGCTATACTCTACCCTTTATCATCCAATCTCTTTTAACTGTTCAGGTTGATCAAAATCTGCAAACAAGCTACCAAGTAAACTAATTTATCTCACTCACAGTCACAGCTGAAGAGGATGCATTTACAAAGCAATCAATAAAAAGTCCTACCGAATCTACAACCAAATGTAATAGTTTGCCCCAAAAAGTGGATAAGAGACAGAGAGGGCGATCAAGCAATTCTTTCGGGTCCATTGAATCATGATGTAAACACCCAGAGAAGTTCTCAATGCTGGCCAGGAGGGAGACTACACAAACAGTGTGCAATTTAGCATCCCAATTCACACGGCTTCCAGGAAGATCATGTGATTCACCTACAAAGACACTGTTTACCAGTTCTGGGCATTCCCAACTCCTCCCAGCATCAGTTCCTTGGGTTTTACTCGATTGATGTATTAGGAAATTGACCATGTCCAGACCATCCACATCAACGACATGGACTACATTTTATTAAAAAAACATCAGGTGATTTATATCTTGGAGAATGAGATGATATCCCATGTTACTCTCTTTCTCAACTTTGGTTTCTTTGTCAATAAGAAAAAATCTGACCTCGAAATTCTCAACATTATATTCATTTTGGTATGGATTTCAACACGTAGTGAACAATGTAGGTTTTCTTCAGAAACGAGCATTGGAAATCAGTGTATCGGTGACTTCCATGCTTGTATTGATTGACGTACTGGCCCACAAATTTATTAAATTGCTCTCTTTCCTCGGTGAGGCAGTGGACCTCAAAGTCTTAGGTCACTTATGTGCCCAGTACAAACGATGATGTGGTCTAAATGGAGAAAGAATTTTCCGTTGTACCAACATGTCAAAATCTGCACAAACATGGGGTTCTTTACACCGTGATACTTCCAAGAATATATTATACAACTACAAGCATTAATATCTTAAATAGCTAACTTATTACTATGGCACTTTGACGAGAAACAGTTAACAACAATAACAATCAAAGGCTACCGCTCAATAATTACTGTGAGACCCAGGTGACCATGTGGTCTAAGGCACTCGACTTTACCGATCACTGCCATCTTCCCTCTTTCCACGTGGGTTCTAGTCTCGGGCTCAACCATTGTGGGCATCATTGAGAAAGCTTGTCAGATGTTTCCTGTGTGTTGTGGTTCTTCATTTGCTTTCTCTGGTTCTTTACCAGATATACTGGCCGATCGATATATATATATATATATATATATATATATATATATATATATATATATATATATATATATATATATATATATATATATATATATCCTTTAAGACGTTAAACATAGCGTTAAACCCACAGACTACCATGATGACTGACACCACGCATAGTCAGTGAAGAGAGCGAAAGCGAAACAAAGGTCGAACCGAACGTCTGTCCAGTTTTGATTAGACATATACAATGATGTTTTCTCTTTGCCCAAAGTTGAATCTATCATGGGTATTTACCTAGCTGAGTAAGACACCATCTAAACCGCTCTTGAGAACCTCGTAGTTTCACCTACCATACAGGACATGATTTCTCGCAGCATTAGCGAGCAACTATCAGGATGAGTGAGATACAATCTCTATCTCTGGACCTGAATTGCATGCAGTACCGACAACATGGGTCAGTATCACTCATGGGTATTCAGTGTTTTGTATGAAATATGTCTACTCGAGACTCTAGACAGTTCATGTTAAGGTTGTATGCAGACCTATTACGAGCGCTGAAGCATTACTTGAGAAGGATCGAGCGATTGCGTTGGGATTGCACGCCACGTCTTACTCGTCAAAGAGGGAAAGACGATATATCAGAACAGACACTTTCGTCCCGAATAAAATGGGATATTCGTTCCACGTATCGGAAAATAACCGTATTCCAAACGAACTGCTTCGCTTCTCAGCTCAAAACATTTGGGCAGTGCCATGAACATTGTATTGAAGCAGAACTGTTCTCTGTTATTGTCTATGCCAAGGGAAGGAGATTCACGTCGACTTATCCAACTTATATCTCTATATCTAAAAGGCCAAACCTAAGTCGTTTTGCGCAACAGATTAACTTCCCAGGTATTGGACAGCTTCATCAGAACGCGGCTTCACGACTTTAGCTGCATTTGCGTGACGGATAATTATTATCTTTCGTAGCTACTCACCGAATTGTGGAGGCTTGTCTACAGTGGAGCTATCTAGAAGCTGTCCCACATACATAAGGTTGACCGGTAATGGTCTCTCTAGGGTAAAATAAAAAAAAATATCCCACCACTTCATACCCAAGGTCCAAACATATTATGATCGGGTAACGTATTTGAAGAAGAAACCATTTTTAATACCAAAATGTTTCTTTGGTAGTACTTATCCAATCATAATACACGTACACCCTCCAAGTCTCCTCAATAATACATCGATATAGAGATCTTGGATTCACTGGATCTGGCTGTCAGTCGCTGTATCAAAAGGAAATCACTTTATCAAAATGCTACATGTGGGTGGATAACATTTAGCTTTTTAGCGACGAATTTTAGTTTGGGAAAGCAGGAGTTACGAGGTTGAATTTGTTCTCTTGAGATGCTATGGTTCAATTAGTATCATTGAAGAAATATTTTACAAGAAAATGGGTTATTATCATAGTTCCATCAAACTTGGTAGATAGACTAATATCTTCAAGATATGTAATGTATTTTCTTATGAGTAAAATCCCTGCATGTTAATGATATGATTGGCATAGCATTTAAAGAGACCTGATTTGAATCAGTCTTAGTAGGTAGGCTAATATCGACACTTTTGATGATTTTGTTATGAGCATGACCAATGAGGTGATATTGCCATTTTTTATCTCTCTGATAACAATATTTATAGTAGGATTTTGATTAAAATTGAGTAAATAGGCATCATTGGAATGATTGATGTTGTCAACGTTCTCACTATATTTCTGAACAGATTTTGATCAAACTGGTTATCAATTGTTTTATATTTTGAATATGGATGAGTTTTATTATGAGCAGAATCAATGGTTATTATGGATGCAATCTGCTTGGATGAGTTTGTTACCACTCTGTTGACCAAATACGAATTGAACATTTTTCCATCTTCAGCTATTATTATTATTATCGTTGCAGACAGTTTCTATAATAACTGTCTTAAGTGTATACATGGGAAAGACATTCAGCTCCCAATCCTTGTGCATGATAAAGCCAATAATGTGTTAAAAGTCATTGAAACCAACCACAACAGAAACTATACTAAGTGTGTGTGTGTATATATATATATATATATATATATATATATATATATATATATATATATATATATATATATATATATATATATATATATATATATATATATATATATATATATATATATGTATGTATGTATGTATATGTGTGTGTGTGTGTGTGTGTGTGTGTGTGTGTGTAATGATTATTCTGTAAACCTTGAGCGGCACAAATATATCACATAAATATATGAGCTATTGTCTCTGGATTTTCAAAGACATTCACTGAATGATCACTGACATGCATACTAGCAAATGAGTTTTAAAAAATTTCTGCAATAAATGCTGGTGCATAAAAGCAACAAAAAAATTATTTAATTTTTTTCATGTATTTAAATTTAATGGTTTAACCAATGATTTCATCAGCATGCATACCGATAAATGGATCTTATATTTGATTGGCTCAATTTGTCAATACTGGGCAGCAACTTGGTTTTTATCAGGTTTATATCATTAGAATGCAATTATTAGCATATTATAAATAATAAATTGATTTTGCATCAGATTGGCTGTTTCTTACTATTTGAAAAACGGTATCTTTGACCTAATTTTGACCTGAGTTTTTACGCTCCAATATTAAATGTTTCATGTGCATGTTGTCTCGAGTGTGCTAATGTGCTAATGGCCTGGATTGTGTCGATGTTTGACAGTATTTTCATGTATCACAAATAATATATTTCAAAATATCCTTGTCTGAGTTAACTATAATTCCATAAATTAATGTTTTCTGTCAAAGGATAATATTTAGCACTTTTTAATTCGAGTGAATAATTTGACTATATAAATCCACCCACACATTCAAAAATAAAAGCTGAACACAACGTTAAAACTGATTCTGTTTCAGATGTTAAGGCACGAATTAATTATTTGTAGGTAAGCAATATTATATGTTTCTCTACTTGACCAGTGTCGGAATTACCATTTTCTGTAAATGCTCTGTCAACCAATAGGGAATTTACTTTCTGAAAGATGATATGGTCAGAATCAAGACTGTATCTTTAAGTCAAATTGAAATAAATATGTTTACTACTAATAATGATCTGATTGTTTAATATACAATAATAGAGAAATATATACACGTAGTTTGATGTTTACGAAATAAATGTCACTGATTAAGGCAAAAGATTATCTTAATTTTGGACAAAATCAAGTACAAAATATAAATATACATAACATATGATAATGGAGGAAAGGATAATAAAGAACACAAATTAAATATAGAAAACAGTAGTAAAATTAATTTGTTCCTTTATATTGCGTATACTACTACATCGTGTAACTTGATTAGTAAAATGCAACAAACGGTGTTGTGATTTTCAGTACCTTAAATGTATCCTTTTACCATCTTCATTTTTTTTCTGTAGCGAGATTGTAATAGTATAGTTTGTCAGATTTCAGTAGTAATGTGTCAATATTTCTGATGACAAACCCGGACAATCAATTATCAAGACAGTTATCCAGTATTACAGTCTAAGACTATGATAGTAGGTTCTTGATTAAGTAAGAAAAGTTTACTGGCACTATTATCGTGATTGCATGCAGCTACTGAGTGTGCTTAGAAATATGTGCTAATTGAGATAATAGTAGAGCAGTAAGTTTAATTAGTCGGCGCTTACACCTTGGTTAAATTATGCGTTTAGGCCATTCGATGCACCATGGTGGGGAAATCTGCATAAGCATTTAGTTATCTTAACGGTATGAATCATGAAGAGTAATACAAACCTGATAAGGTTTACAAGGTGACAAAATACATTTCGGAGAAAATTCTAAAATGAAATCACTTTGGACAACCAGCTGCCTACCTATTGCTCATTGGGTATTATCGAGTTTTTCAACTTCTTTGACATAGATGCCTAATCTATCACATCCATATTTTAAAAACAAGAATATGTTTGTTATAGACAAAAGAAGACAGTGAAGCGACTGAATACACCATTGGAATATTAAATTAGTGAAGTCATGAAAAGGATGATTTTTCTCAATAGGACATTTGCTGATTGCTAAATGGATGCAAAGGTTTCCACTCTTTGTAATGAAATTAGCAGCGAAATTTGTAATCAGCAATTTAGTGGTCTGTTGGTCTTATTGTTTTATCCAAATTTGATTTCTAAATAAATATTTCGCGTAGCTCTACATTGAACTTCGTTTGTTATATAAATCGGATTCATTTTGTAGTCAGGAATTAGTGTGCACACGGCGTAAGGATATTAATATTTCTTTCTTGGCTCAAGAATGTCATTACATTTTCGGCTTGATGAGATAATACGAAATCAATAAAAATTTGTTGCGCTCAATCTCCTGCTTTTCTTGCACACCATAAGAAAATGAAAATTAAGCAATTCTGTTGTCATAGTAAAACAATTTCACAAGGCAGATGTGTGTGACAAAATCCATTGTCAAGCTCGCGCATAACAAAAACTGTAGGACCCTAGTCATAAAAGACAATTTTAATACGAAACATGGAAAATAGAAACTGTACTGTGTCACACATTTAAACCATAAACTATCTTATCAATGTCAAACCTATATTTGATAGAACGTCCTTTTGATGCCCTTAATTCGGTTTTAAGAATTTCAAATTGAGATCGCAGAGTAATCTATGTATCTGGCAATATTAGAGGAACCATAGATGTTTTTGTGGGTGACAATATTCTTTTACACGTACCTGAACGCGGGTCCACAGAGGTTTAGAGTTAATAAAAACTAGCAGTAGTCCTTTCGTAAAAAAAACACTATTTTTGAGCAATTTCTTTACAAATTTCATCCTATTGAGAACTTTTATATTGTCATAAAAGGACAGGAAAACATTGTGCACATGAAAGCAGGACAAAGATTTGGGGACAAAATGTTGTATAAGGTTACATGCTGTTTGACAAACGGCACTTCCAAATTGAACAACCTTTAATATAATTGTCCTTTCTTCTTGATTTGATAGGCTTTTGATCAGACTATCGATACGAATGAAACTAAACTAATAAAACAAGCATTAATTTAGAGTCACAGACTCCTTGACCTATTTTGTCATCCAAAATAAGAATTTTGAAGTCACTCTTATACTGGAAGAATCACATATGCATTGTTACCAGGCGCGTGAACAGCTAGCAACATAATATTAGAATTGCGAGTACAGTTTATAAATAAGCGAGGCAGAGTAAAATATGGATTAAAATTGGTAAACTCTTATTCAACATTGTGTTTGACATATTTTTTTTTCTTCCAGTAATCTGTTCTATTTTGTTCTGTAATATAATTTCACGTTTATAAGTCACGAATATAACTGGATAATATTCTCTAAGTGCCGAGTATATGATATTGGACGTTCCTTGGTCCAGATAAATAATTATGTTGACCACAACATGCCACCAATTCTACTGAATTATTACATATATGTTTGATTCGGATATTGTTGTGGCTTCTTTAGTAATTCACCTTGTATCTGTAGGATGGAATATGGATATTATTTTCATGCCATTGGAAAAGAAAATAAAGTTAAAGATTGGTAGATAGTCGCGGCTGGTGAAATTTTGTCAATGTTACAAAGTGTTTGCTAATTCCTTCAGTATCCATTGATTTCAGACTCTGGCAAGAAACGTATCAATAATCAAAGTAGCCTATAACCAGTATTGATGCTACTAGCGGAAGGGATACAAAACATTTTTGCTACTCATTGAAGTTATGGAATCATAATAAAACTACATTTACTAAACGCGTCAAACTATTGATAACACAGTTATTTGTGTTTCTATTCATCACCGATACAGTTGCTGTAAACATTACCCTGACAGAATTAGATGAAAGATACATGTCCCCTTATAAAAGCAATGAAACATTTTTGACAGCACAAGTTCAGACGAAAATTCATCGGTGATATATTGGAGATTCTTCCAAACCATAAGGCAAGCGAAGCTGAGCAAGCAGCTATTCTGTATAAGTAACAATGTCAATAATGAAGTGATTTGCCTTCGCTGAGTCAAAGACATTGATACTTCCCAAATGCACATAGTCCAATAATTCTGCCCCCTCCCCCCCCAAAGCAACCACCAGCCGGTATTATTGTATTGGATTGTCTGAGAGAGAATCTCACTGATTTCTAAAACTCTAAAACTCTGCAATTATTTTTAGCACACGATAAGCTATACATGGCGGCTAGTATTAATAGTGGAGGAAGAAACCGGGAAATCACCAGAAAAAACCACCGACCCACGAGAAGCTACTGGCAAGCTTTCTCACATATCCACATTTGCCGAATCCTAGGCTCCAAGTTTCCATTTTGATAATGATATGAAATCCGCAGTACCAAAAGTAACATCAACTTATAAACTAAACCAGTACACTCGTCAATAAAATGATACCTTTCTTTTTTTCTTATTTTAATAGTCGAGTAGAGGAAACATATAGGTTATAAATTATGTGTCATGTATTGCCTTATCTGTCCCTTTCAATAAATGCACCTTATGTTCTTATACATTTTTTGAAAACTCGTTTGCCTAACATTTTAGAACGTGTTATATTTGGTAGGCAAGGGGGAACTTTTGTAAACCTCCCCGCCCCAGCATGTTAATTCAGGGTCATACCAACGGCTTGTCAACATCAAATTGGGCAACACTCATAACTACTCAGCTGTACTGAGCAGTTATGCAATGAATCTAGCAATACAAATCCGCTTGATACCTTTACAACAGTTTGCTTTTATGGGTTTAACACTATTTTTCAGCACATCGTAGATACATGGCAGCCAAGTATATAACTGTCACAATAATTTGAATGACATTTGATACTGATATCGGACGTGTCATTCTATCCTCCTCTACAGCTAAATGTTTCATAATGGCGACTTTAATATAGTTGCACTCATTTTTAATAAAAAAAATAAAATTTAATTAAAATGAATTTGTTTGATTAACTTTACTTAATGTAACCTTGCTAATAAATCAACAAGAGTGATGAAGTATATCTACTTTAATCATACTTACTCTCCCACACTCCATATGTGAAATCATTATACTATGCTTAGTGTAACTTACCTTTGTCCCGTCTACCTGATACGTTATCGAAAAGCAGATTATTTTACTCCTCTTGACAACGATTTTGACAACGAATTGATTCTTCTCTTTTCATCACTCAATAAAAGTGCGGTCTGACAGATTGTTCCCCTTACGTGATTAATTCAAAGAAAATTGCAAATGGTTAACACACACACACACACACACACACACACACACACACTGGTATGATATAAAAAAGAAAATATACGTCATAAACCCAGAGTGGCAAAATTACAAATTTTGGGGAAATAAAACAACATCTATAATCAGGGAAAGTAAGAGAAATTATCTTTTTGTAATTTAATTCCGGTAGAAAGGACGCCAAGCTGATTTGAAAGCACTCGAGAGACATTAAGCTGTTTCCTCATGAAATTGCTGTCAATAATGGAACTGTACATAATGAACACAAATTTGCAGAAAAAGTAGAATGAAGTTATTTCCACCCCACGTGACATTTCCTTCTTATCTAATTTTGTGTCAAAATCAATACCTTCTGATATTGAATTTATCGTACCAATATGACCTGTTTAGGAAGTTTGTAACATTCTTTTCAGTCGTAATAATATTCAATACCTAACAGGGCAGAAGGATTAGTGAAAATCCTATAGCTCCCTTTTCTCACCACTCTTTTGACATTCTACTTCAAGGTTCGTCTCAGCTATCTTATGGACTAAATTGTGAAGCGTTTAAAGCTGCTAAAGATTTTTTTTATATCCTGTCTGTCATTTAAAAGTAATAATTAAAAACCACATAAATGAACACGTATTTTCTATCACAACTGTGATTCGGAAATCTCTACTAAAAACAATCCATGAATAAAACAAAATAGAGAAAAATGGCATTAACACAGGTAAAATCACTTGCTTTATCTTAATAGAATTCAAAAATATACTACTACTTATACATTTTCAACTCTCACAAACTTTTATTTCAAATCGTATCTAACAGTCATTACTCATAGTGTCAGTACTGGAACAAGTCGTAATAATTAGTACCATTAAAACATGGTGTCCACAAGGTTATATTTTAAGGCCTGTTATTTTATAATCTGTAATAAAGAAATATGTCTATGCTTTCAATATTATTAACTCCAACATATTCAGTGACGACTCAGTGATCTATTATTCGGGAAGCTGTTTATCTATTATCAATAAGCAAATTCATATGTTGCAAAGTGTTGTGCTAATAAGTTTATTGAAAAAAATACTTACATGGCAATCGGATCATCTCAGTGCATATTAATAAATCCTGTACTCAGAGCTAAATAACTTTTCAATTCTTGTCTGTATACTTTTTAAAAATTGCTAGGCATATTCATTGATAACCATCTTCTATGGGACAACCAAATTAATTACATTTGTCTTTAATTGAGCAAACAAATGCCACTTTTAAAACTTCTTAATAATTACGTTTCGTAAAACATTCTTAAACTATTTTATATAGCAGTCCCATTTTACCAATCCATCCTTGCCCTCACAAACCATTGTCTTTTATGGCCTATGATTGGTTTGAAACTTCAAAGGAGTACAAATCACCTGCCTACAACATAAATGTTTGTATATATTTCATGTCGTACTTTGATCAGGGAAAACAATCAAAGAATCGAGCACGGATAAGCTGGCTATAACAGAGATGGTTGTTTTTCATGTATATGATTGAGTAATTTCATAACTGAAACAAGACATGATTCAAGTTCCATGCACGGTAAATTTTGCTCCGAACTGTAATGGGAAGTTTTAAAGAATCAAGTTTTAAAATATTCTATGTTGAAATCATTTTATCGTCTTATAATTTATCTATAATGTATAAATTGTCGTCATAGACTAGAATAGTGAAATTACTATACATATGTTGTGACATAGATCATTCACAATGACGACCTGCCCATAAAGACTCCAGTTCCTTCTGAAAGTCCAAGACTATCACCAGACTAGTGATCCATATTTCAAATGCAGATTAGATATAACTGATGGTTTTAAAGGTACAAGGCTACATGTTGGTTACAAGGCTTGTGCTATGAACACTGTAGCTATCAATAACAAAGAGCGCTGGGTGGGTTAGAGCAGAGGAAGCAGGGCAGGTGGGTTCGAAGTATGTGGAATTTAGCGTAGAAGCGTGGCTTAAACTTTATAAATAACACACACAACATTTGAAGGAAATTGATTTAGGTGTTCAGTTTAAATTCTTCTTTTGTTTTTCAACCTATTGGTTATTTTCAAACCATTTCTCACCATCGCTGAATCTCGACTTTAATTACTCATCGTTGTTCGAAAGTAAATAAAAATCACATCAGTTGCATGTACATCCGATGGCAGCTAAAATTATCGCTTATCGTTTACTTCTGGAAAGAGCGCCAAATGGGAAGTTGAAAACTAAAATAATTTCGCCCTGCCACTGACAATTTCGATTGAATTTTGCATAATGGTCAAACTTCCAAGACTAAGAGAAACCAAAATCTAAATTTAAAAAAATTGATACACAGGTCATACCTTTGATGTACGGTCATACCTTCTAAAACTAAATCCTTGAAACCCTTCATGCTATTTATCTATAGACTAGAGATTGCCGCTTTTGGAGCTGAAATATAATGAATTATTTCATGAATTGTGTGGGTGGGGGCACTATATAGATTGTAGCAAGAGATTAGTGCAGGGTAAGCAAGTAACAGTTACACTCGGCCATGCGTGCGACGGTCTATAAGAAATATCGCTGATATTTTCCCCACTCTTTGCTGAGTGTGAATCTTCCAACCAACTTTTCCAAAGACTTCGTGATTTTTCCAATTCTGCCTTGTTGAAATTTATTGAGGGTAGCTAATTGCAAACGTTGGACAGTTTTTGCCACCTGATTTTGAAGAAAAGGAATGAATTGTTATGGCTTCATAAATTGAACTACTTTGGCTTCTTAAAATTTAGTTGCGTTAAATGGGGGAAAATTCATTTAGGTGCATACAGCACTATTCTGAACTAGATTTTGGGCTTAAAAAAAATGCTCGGAGACAAAGTCTTTATTCTTTCTTTCGTGTAGTACTTAACAAGTCAGTGCAGTGATTTCATTTGTCTGAACCGAAAATGTCCAGTCAGCCTACTGGTGTGAATAAAATCAGGAAAATGATAAAAAAAAGTGTGTATTAAGCTGAAATTACTAACACTTTCACCGAGCAATGTGGGGGAAAACACTTATTCCTCTGCGGCAGGCTTTGTTTAGTTTTTAGTAATTCATTAATTCATCCATTCATTCACTGTCCAGCTTGTCTGAAGAGTAAATGGTGCATATACATGTCTAAAGGTTCAAGAGCTTGATCACAAATTCACTTCACTTTTTTTCTTCGAGCAAGTACAATTATTGCAACTTCTCTATTTTCTTTAGAATTCTTTAGAGACAATAAATATTAGTAAAACCCGAATTCATTAAAATCATAACCATTTTATCAAATTCCGCATCGATTATTCCATCAAAATCTATTGAGAAATCACATACAAAATCAGTTGATGTTTAAATTTGTCAAAAGGTTTTTGTTTTCCTTTAAATTTTTTATATCTGAGGGAGATATTATTATATATACAGCAATACACATAAGCAGTCTTATAATAGGTCGTAAATAATTCTTAGCACATAAAAATTAATATTTGCAATCTTATATGCAAAGGTGTGGGGAAGGCAAAATACAGCCCGTGATCAAGGGTTATCCGTTAATTTGCATCATAGGGTTTAAAATCACTTATTCGGCCCGCGCCCTCGATGAAGTTGCCCATGCCTGTGCAAAATGAAAGCATTTATGTCCATCCTAACTAAGCATCGTAACGTTTACCAAACTGAACCGTGCTTGGAGGCATTGGTAAACATATCGTTTGTAGAGTATTTCTTGATGAATTTGATCATTAAATTACATAGAGAGGCTTTTCCATCCATAACTTTCACCGAACTTTAAAAATAATTACTCTTCATTAGCCAAATATTGATGTTGAAATTGTTTTAAAAAAAGATGTATCAATCCCATACTACCGAAATGATTATGCATTCATTTTAACAAAGATTGTACATGCTCACACACGAGGCTTGAAACATTTATTTCCATTCCGATTCGTTTGAAAATCAAGGATACTCATGAGATGAGAGATATCAGCTTTTAAAACTGAATTAAACAGATTGTCACGTTTGCTTAGCACCCAGCTAAAGTCATATTTAGGCTATACTCTACCTGTTTTTGGGAATATTACAGAGACCTTGTGTTTGATATCTAAAGATTGCCGAGGGGTTCGTGTTGCCAGAGACCGAAAACTTGAGTCGGCAAAGGCGACCGGCTTCGTCTCTTAACAAAGGCTATATGTTAAAAGTTAGTTCAAGGATCAAAACGAAATTCCACGGGGTGAACGGGGCTGTTCTTATGACGTCTCACGCGTTGTTTGATAGCAGGAGGGACATAACCGCTAAGTTTGATTGGATCAGTTCACAGAAATATTTATTTATATAGAGAGAGTGATTACAATTCAGACCTGAATGATACCTTCCGAAAAACGTAAGTGTAATTTAGTATCCTCCGGGAAGGATTGCAGATCAATAGCGTTTTACTCCAAGAAAGATGTCACTCGTAATCCGGCGGAAGAACTTAGAGGAAGATTCTAAGGAAAAACAAAGTTTTGAAAAGGTCAGTAAATTATTTGCTCGATGTTACAGAATATTACTGCATCATAATTATATTTATAGTATATACACTTAATTATTAGGATTGTTTAGTATGTATAATTACCTTTGTAGTGTTTTATTTATATGAATATTTTGGGAAATGAGCTTGAGCCTTACGTAGAGAAATATTAGATGTGAGGCGGAATTATGTAGATTGTTAGCTTGTGGTCATAATTAATTTTGTTAGATTGTTAGCTTGTGGTCATAATTAATTTTGTAATAATCTATTTGGTTACTTCGCAGTAAACCAGTACATTTATTAAAGCGTTATGTTCGAACTTACACATGGTTGAATTGTGAATTTGGAAAATGGTTGAAGTATGTAAGATTAGTTACTATTGACGTATCTGTATATCAAAGCATTGATATTTGAATATCTGTGTACTTTGTATGAGTTGTAAGGTAAAGAAATGTGTCTGATTATTATTATATTATTTAGTATAACGGGATTTGGAATATGTACTAATGTGACGGAATTTATTGATGTATGTATAAGAAGTAATTGACACCGTGCTGTATTATGATGTTTTGTTTTGCCATGTGAAAACGTGTGGGTATCTCGATGTGAACGAATGGGTGGCCGAAGACAATGAATAGCCGTTGTTTAATGATAGGCTGTGTGTAGTGTGAGATGAGAGGGCTAAGTAGAAAGATTGTACCTTTCTTGTGTTTTCTTAGGAAGCTTTCTAGGAGACACAGAACATCCGGTTCCATTGGGTTCCAAATCTTCAAGAGTTGGAGACGGAATTGAGACTGTAGCCGAGAAAGTTGAAGTCGAATGAAGTGTAGTCGCTGGAGAGAAAGTGAAGGAAGAGAAGGAGTCTAGAGAAAGTAGATGACGAGGAGAAGGAGTATGGAGAAAGTCGAGGAGGAGCAGGAGAAGGAACTTAAGGAAAGGGCGGGGAAGAAGAGAAATAATATTGGAGACAGAAAAGATACAGGTGGAAATCAATCTCACACTGCTAATCAAGTGATGCAACATGATTATTAAAGAATCGAGCAGAAGGAGCGTAATTGGAAATTTGAGACATTTGATTATAAATTATTAATAAATTGTTATTAATTGAACTTCAACCTTTTTATATATTTAAACATATAACCGTCGGCATTGTTGACTGGGAGCTCAGAGCTTTACATATGTCTTTCACTTAATTTACCTTCCAACTAAATAAATCCTAGGTATAATAGTTTAAATAAAATATTGAAAGCACCCACCCAACCATATACTTTGTCACAAAAAGTGAAGGTGTTAATATAACTAAGTTCCAAACAATTTTAAGTTTAGCAGTATGCCAGTTGTATGTATGAATTAGTGTTTGGCAGAAGGAGAGGATGGGTTCGTGGGTTTGTGGGTATATAGGTTGTTGGCTAGCAGCATAACTTTCACTGGCTATTATTGAATGAGTAGTTCGGCCCAGTGTTAAATAATATGATAGGACCTTCATAAGAGTTGTGAACAATGTACGGAATCGAGGAAACATTATTATTTTAATGGAACAGCGATCTAATGTGCAATTTTCAGAGAACAATGTAGGAACATTTGGTCTTATTCTTAGGAAAGAGTGGGGAAATAAAATTATCGTCTTCATGAAAAAGGGACTATAATATATCTTCAGATAGGCCTTTTGATATGTTGCATATTGAATAAATGTATAGCTGTGGATTTTGTAAAATGTCCGACAATAATTTTGGGGGGCCCCGAGTGGCCGAGTGGTCTAAAGCGCTGTCCGTTACGGATCACTGCCATCTCACCTCTGTCTGCGTGAGTTCGAGTCTAGGATTCGACGAATGTGGATATGTGAGAAAGCTTGCCAGTAGCTTCTCGTGGGTCGGTGGTTCTTTCCGGTGATTTCCGGGTTTCTTCCTCCACCATTAATACTGGCCGCCATGAATAGCCTATCGTGTGTTGAAAAATGGCGTTAAGCCCAACAACAATAATTTTTTTAATATAATGTAAGTTTTTTTACTTTTCCCAGAAAATCTGACAGTTTTCCAAATGGATTTTACGTTTCTTTAAATTTTTCTTTAGAACTGAATCTTTTTTATACAAATGAAAAGTCTAATAGCTTCTGAAGCTGACGGCAGTGTAATATCGTCTACAGCTTACCTTTGTGAGAAAAGACACTTTTAGAAGTTGTGAAAGGCAAAGCAGGTTTCCAAATCATGTACCTCATTAATCTAAATATTTATCTTTGAATTTCAATTGAATGACAAGAGAGACCAGAATATTGATATTAGTTTTACATGTTGTCAATTAACATGCTTGACGACTTCCTCATTTGTAATCCTTTATTATATGTTCATCCGGAATTTTAGTATTCTCACTACACGAGCAATACCATCTATAATCCCTGCATTACTGACCTTATTAACTAGGATACTGGATGCCATAAAGCTCAGCAACATTGACTGTTTGAATGGCAAAAAAATTAGAGCGGCGGTGGGGTGGAGAATAAAGGCGCACATGCATTTTGGACATTGTTTAGCAATATACCTTTAACTTTCTAAAATACGCAGGAAATTTCTTAAATTTTTGTGTTTTGTAGTGTGTGGGGTGCGCAGAAGAAATTGGTAGTTCTCAAAAATTGCTTTCTACCCTGCTTGTAAACTATTTCAAAATATTTATAGTTATTACATAACGTTACTACGCAGAGTAGATGACAGCGGCGAAGCTAATTATTGCTTACCATTGTACTTGCGAATATTGCTACTATTATGAGAATCAGCGAAATATTTAGAGATTTTATCACGCCTTCTGCTGCTTAAAAATAAATTTATTTCATTAACCTACACATTGATTTTATATCACAGAGAACGACATACGACGCCACATGTTCTGACGTAAATTATGCATGTTATCATCTAGTCATAAAACCTTTGATTTTCGTCTGGAGCTCCAGAATTCGTATCGACGAGCAATCTTCTCTATTAACGTTGAGTTTGCCGTGACTAAAAGTGAAAAAGGGACTGGTTTCTTGTTTTATTTACTATTGAGTTAGCCATAGCTAAAATTACATACGGGACTAGGTTTCTCTATATAACTAAACACAGATACAGTCATGAATAATTGTTCTAATGGAATTCGGTTTCTCGATGCTTTTAACTCTGAGTTAGCAGTGATTAGAAGTGTACACGGACTAGGATTATCGATGCTTTTAAAGACTGATACAACCATGACTAAAGGTGCTAATATGAAGAGGTTTCTATATGTTTTAGCACTTATTTCGCCATAACGGTACTAAAGGAACTGGGTGTATCATGCTTTTAAATTAAGCACATTGCTTCTATGAATAACAAATAAGCCGTGAAGAGTCAACACGATATGTCTCTGATGAATACTTGGACTTTGTAGAATGCAAAATCCCACAAATCCTCTGGGGATGAATAAAATTGTTCTTTTCTTGTCCATAAAGGATTCGCTGCTTTTTTGCTCAGTGTTATGCTCATTAGCATCGTAAGAATGTCACGGGGTGATATTCACTTGTGGATTTATTTCTTTTATTAAAGATCGTCGTTTCGCAAGGCTGTACGATACATTATAATTATTATATATTTTTAGTCTAATGAAATTGTAAAGAACCATAAAACACCAACCGATCTATGTCATTTTATTAATCATACATGCGTACACCGTAGGCTTTTAACCCCTTGTTCTATCTTCGTCTGAAATTCTATATTCTTACGAGTTCGCTGCATTTAACACTCAGACATGAATGTCAGCGCTGATAGAATTAGGTTACTACATGATATTAAGCTTAGCAGTATGTACATTGAAATTATGAAGGAAGACATTTCAGTAGTACTAAAAAGACGTGGGTGTGAGAAGCAGAGTAGCTTTCACTGAAATCAGAATAGTGTGCAAAATGGAGAATAGTATGACTACTGACGGGGTGGAGGGCCACTGACGGGGGTGTAGTACCAATAACGGGGGTGGAGGACTACTTACGGGGGTGGATGATTGCAAATTAAGGAATATGGACATTGCTTCAGAAATAAGTAATAATGATAATCATTGTAAGGGACGATAGGAATAATGTGACAATTTTCAGAAAAGAATAAAATGAAAACAATTTACTTTTGTTTATTCTAACGAGTGGATATAAACTAATATTCCTGTTAACGGGCGGGAAAATAGTTTGATATTGAGATATTATGTAGAATCATATATTTGAAGTTTAGGGTGGTCAGCTAAATATTTGTGATTATGCAAATAATGATATCTTTATCATTTCATTATGCAGATTGTAGCGATGATTGGGAACATAATATGGAGTTTAATGTAATGCTCATTACCATACCAAGAATATTATAGAGATGTGGTATCCATGATTTTGTTTCCTTTAATAAAGAGCACCTGTTTTTGAGGCGGTCGTAAACTTTGGAAGTTGTATCTCACTGTCAACAACTTTGATATAAATTAACACATTATCATATTTCATTAAGATGTATATTAATGTTAAAATTGTATTAAAAATCCGTGAATTGACTAAAATATAAACGTTAAGATATCGATTGTTCTAGGGACATCTCAAGTTTCAAACCTTAAATTCCATTTTCGTCTAAGATTCTATATTCTCTCCAGATAAATGTCTCTGTTTAATGCCGAATTAAAGACGGCCACAAATGTTAATAGAATTAGGTTTCATGTTAATTTTCTAACTTTGATTTATATCAAAACATCATTATGACTGAGGCTTAGAAGAGAGTACGAAGGAATATGAAAGATATTGTGTAGAATTATATATTTATCACATATGGCACATCATTATGCAGTTTGTTTATACGATTGAGAAGATAGTACAGTGTGAGATATTGCGATATATCACGTTGAGATCAGCATTATGCAGATTGTAGTCGTAATAGGGAAGAGAATAAAGAGTGTGAAATATTGTGTAGAATAGAGATTTTACTTTTTGTTCAGTATTGTGCAGATTTTGGTTGTAATTAGGAAGAGAGTAGTTGGGGGAGGGATATATTAACATACTATAGAGACTTGACATTTAGCACTCTATTAAGTAGATAGTAGCCATCATTTGTAAGAAATCTTAGGAGTCTTAATGAGTGTATTACATGACCATCGCATGTCTGCATGCTTCATCGGAAAGGCATGTATAGATGTCCTTACGTTCTAATGGAAACTTTGAGTTCACATAGAAGAAATATTAGACAACAAATTTGACCTCTATACTTCCTGAAAATCTTGTCATTTTTTTCATTAGCATCAATAACCACGACCACCTTCTTTTACACCAGGGCGGACTTTAATAATGAGCTAAAGGCTGCAAAGTCAGAAACAATAAACCCAGAAAAGACAATGTCGACTTCAGAAAACAAGAGGATGACCAGAGAAAATCTGGGAGCTACAGTCAAGCCTGGGAAAAATTTCGATGCCACGAAAGATAGCGAGCGTTTGCATTACTTTCTAAGTGGCTTAGACAAAACGGCGGTTGTCGATATCATACCGAATCGGAGCAACGACCAGAGGCAAGCTATCAAAGCCAAATTTAAAGACACGTATCAGCAGGTAAGGAACTCATATATACGACGAACAGTGCAAAATCATTATCTAACTATCATGGGCGCTTTAGATTCTTAATGAGTCTTTCTTAAAGACAAGACAGAAAAAAAAACACAAAAGACGCTGTTTACCTCATGTAAAAACAACTATGTAGTTTTGCAAACACAACGTTTTTTGTGCTTTATTTGTTTGTTTTGTCTATGCCTTTGAACAAGCCCCATTAAGAGTCTAAATCGTTGAGGCTAGTTAGATAATAGTTGTGCATTATTAACCGTCCGTTTATTGCATCAATCTCAATCAATCCTTGACAAACGCGGTCCCTTGCGTGCGCTTGAAATGGTTGTTACTGGTCAATTTGTGTGTGTGTGTATATATATATATATATATATATATATATATATATATATATATATATATATATATATATATATATATATATATATATATATATATATATATATAATGTACGGATTGATCTAGAAGGCTACATTTGTGAATGCTTAAAACGGCTACTACTATGAGAGAGAAAAAAGTGTTTGCCTCCTAAATATATCAAAATTACTTAAGAATCTTCTTATAGTGTATTCATTTCGTGAAAATAATGAATAGTTAGAAAGCAGCAACATTTACATTCAAAATATCAATTGGAATTTTAAGATGTACTATTTGTATATACTAGAACTTTTGCTGACTGAATAGTCAAGGAAGAACCGTTCCTTCCAATGGCGTAGCAAGACATTTGCAACACACCCAAACTTAGTTCTGGAGTCTGGTCGCCTCCCGATTCAAAATTCTTTGATGGAAATTCTGAGCACCTACTAGGACTGGCCCAATCAGCGAAGTTTTGAGTTTGATTTGGCGGTTGCTACGCCATACGTTCCATTATTACTGCGGTAGCAATATAGAGCAGTATTAAGCTGCACTTCACATTATCTTTCGCTGCAGAATTTTGTTCTTCATATTTCAATCAATACCAAGATTTTAGCTTGGAATATAGCCTGTCCCAGAGAAACACATTTATAGTCCTTTCCAGCTGCTCTGCTGGAAACCTTCAGCGAAACACAGACAACGTCTACGTGATCTATGTCATTTAGAGTACAACCTATCTCAGTCTTTCACCTACCCACCCAACATCCCAACCCCCTAGCAGCTCTCAGACACCTGAGACGGTTTCAAATTTATATGACTATTTATGCAGCTCTATAGGCTTCCCCAATTATATTCAATGGTTTGCCGACTCTGTCTTAGCGATGTTGCGAAAGCTTTACTAAATTACGTACACTTTTATATATGGTAAGATACACCGTGTCCATACTTGTTTCTTTCTAGTTTTGTTTGTTTATTGTTTTCGAGCAGATTTTCGGAAGTCTTTTTTTGTTTTAAAAATCAAAAGGACAACTTTCTTTTATCCCAAACGCTAACTTTTACTATAATTTGATTCCTTATTTATAGGATCTGCAAAAAGAGCTTGAGTCCTATCTAAGAGGTGATTACGAGGAAATCGTGTTGGCACTCTTAATGACACCAGCAGAATATGATGCCCATTGTCTGCACGACGCCATGGCCAGACTCGGCACTAACGAGACTGTACTGACTGAAATCCTCAGCACCAGGAATGACAAGGTTTTATTTTCATTTAAGTGAACTAGCACTAGTTGTTTTGATACAGATATAAATCTTTGCTATAATAATTCAGCTTACCGTAACATGTTCGTAAGAAGTGTTTGCTTACCTCAGATGATTGATTACTGCAGGCGACTTTTTAAAGCATGTATGACCTCATAAATGCCTTTTAATTAAGAATACTTTCTCAGACCATAATTTACCTTTTTGTTAACATTTGCTCCATGATTTATCTATGTCAGGCATAATATTTGCTTTTATTCATTACAAGATAATTCAGTGGTCATATACACCGTGATCATTAAACCAAATTAAAATGTATGGTAGTATTATGAACATGTTTTATGTCAAGCTCGGAAAGTAGTTGAAAAGTTTGATGTCTCCGTATTGTATAATGATTTCGATGAAAATATGGCAGTAAACACTGTGGGTGAAAAAAAGATGGGAAAATATAGCATAATCGTCCACCAAGGTTGCCGTCGGAGCTGACGTGGGCAATTCATGTTCGGTAGACATAGCTAATAAGTTTACATATTTTCATGATGTTTTCTACCAAACAAATGGACTGTTTCAAATAAAATTAATTTAATGCCATTTTGCTCTCAGTATAGTATAATTTATTGCACTTTTTCCTTTCATATATTTCCGGGTTATATTTTATTTGTGAAACGTCATATCAAAGAGAATTGACGCTTATTTTCATTCTTTCAACGAGCTGCATACTAAGTTTTGTGAAATCAATACATCATAAAAGATTACCTTGACGACATCAACATGTCGTCACTGACTATAGGTCATGGATGAAAAGGAGTAAGGTTTTCTTCAGAAACTGTTGAATGGCACAATGAGCATTTCCCGGGCAGGAATCATTAATCGAATCGAAAATTTGCTCTCCAGACATTATCTATACAAAACCGCCCACTCTTCATATGTCAATAAAAGTTAATGATCACGCATCGTGTTGTCTAGAATGAACAACATCCTTGTAGTGTAGAGAGACGCAATGTCATCAAGCGTGTTATTTAATATAACTCTCTTCAATATGCAAGATAGATAAAAATGAATGGAGCTGACAGGATGGCATGTTTTTGGTTAAGAGCAATGATTGTACCAAACACGACCATTCACTAGTAGGTCACCGGTGGCCTAGTGGTTAGAGCGTCCTCCTTGGATGCGGGAGGTAGTTGGTTCGAATCCCGATAGAGTCATACCAAAGACTTATAAAAATGGTTCTTGCAACTGCCTCGCTAGGCGTTCAGAATTAAGAGGTTAGTTAGTGTAAGGGCTAGTCCGCCTTGTGTCAGGATAATGTAACAGCGTTGGACACGATGATATCACATGACTGCGGCATGATGCCCCACTGCTAAACATCACTGTCACACTTCAGACATTTTAGGATATGACTGAAAAATTGTACAATTGTTAAAGCTACATAAAAATTGTTAAAGCTACGTAACAAATCCAACTCAAACACGCTCGTATCCGTTTGAGTGGAATGGTATAAAAATAGAATATATTGGTATTCATAATTAATTCATAATCACGATGCTGTTTAACTATTGCAGTCACTACTACTATTACAACCATCACTACTATATCGATGACAACAAAATGAACGAGAACAAGAATACAATACTCGGCTAAATAATTTTTATTCACATATCTTGAGCAAGGATATATATTATTCACCATGATCCGTGAGTATTGAATACTAACCAGGCATTATTATGAATACATACAAGAAGGATGGAAGAAGAAAATAGTATTTAACACTGAGTGTGATCTATCGAATTATCTCAGAACTCGTAGCACCCATCCCAACACACACACACACACACACACACACACACACACACACACTATTGACTTTGTTTTCAAGTGCTAGCAATAACATAATTACATCAAGAGACATTTTTGTTTTGTCACAGTGAAGGTATACATAGGCTTAAATGGAACACTTCACAATTTACCAAGCACTAGCGTAAGTCCGTATCTTCTTCGAATCAACAGCCATCAGCTAGTTTTTAATGCATGTTACGTTCACCACTAAACATAAAACACTGGTTTTTACATAGTAGATTCTTGACTTTATTTTGAAAGGTATGTTACGTCTTTAAAAATAAATTTTGATTTAATTTGCATTGTTTGACTTCGAGTAACGTCGGTGATACAAAATTTAAAAAACAATTTATCTTAACATTGATATCAACGGCAAAGTATTTTACTGCTAAATGTCATAACAAAGCCTATAGTTTTGTCTCAGTTATTATTGCATGTCTTCTTTTCAGTGTATTAGTAAAACTGGCATGTAGAGGAGGATTTTATGTTGAGACAAATGGCACACATTATTATTTTGTACAACATGGTCAGCTGGGCTTTGTTTCGCCTTGATTCGAGTGATTCCTCATAGGAGATGTTTCAACATTGCACTGACACTGCTAGTGTTACCATATTTTTTTCTGTGGTGAATCTAGCAGCTCTCCTCTGAACCCTCTCGATCTTATTTATTAGATCTTTATTATGTGGGTTCCTCACAGTCGAGCAATGCTCAAGACCTGGTCAAACCAGAGTGACATATGCTGCGCATTTTACTTCATTCTTGATTTGGAGGTTGCGGCACAGGAAACCATGGCTACCGTTCCCTTTTGGCATTGTTCTTGTTAGTGTTAATATACAGCAACCGCTGTTTAATATTTTATAACAAAGCTTTTGAGCAGGATACAACCTAGGGTATTGCTGAAATATTTGCCACAACAATTATAACATTGGAAATAGAGATTTAAATGTTTTTATAAGGCTGGACTTTGAAATATGAAATAATGCAAAAGCTCAGAAGCGATGTTTTCTTAGCACTACAACCTGCAACAGCCAATCTTTAACAAAGAATTGTCAGTTTGGTTCTAGCGTGGGTACTATATGAGTATTACATTTATTAATTTATTTATTTTTGACGTATTTTGTGGGTTATGGTCCTAATGATCATTTAAGAGCTTGCTGAAGAAAACATGACATAAATAAACATCTTTATCGACCGTCCTTATCGGCATGTTGCATGATTGTGCGTGATGATAAGGACAAATATTTGAGTGTCCCAAGGCAGGGAAACAATTGGAGTAGTTATTCAAGTGCATCGTTAAGACATCATCGTTGACACAGCACTTCACATTTATCAAGATGTTTTAACTTGCTAGCATCTTCACGTCTATTGACTAGGATTACCTGTCAAAAAGGAATAAGTTAAATATTGTTTTTTAAAAATAGCCGTATAAGATTGATGAATGATTTTACGTCTCGAATCTATAAAAAAAATTAAATTTCTTTATTCTCAATTATTTTTCTAAAGCTTTGTTAATATACGTAGGTTTATTGTTGTAACATTCATGAACAGTATTTTTCTTATAAAACAAAAAGGAATTCTTTACAAAGAATGTCAGCAAATCTAATTTTGTTCTATGAACAAGATTTTGTTGAAAAGTGGAGGAAACCACGATAGTTAATAAATGCAAGATCCCACAGCCTGCCGATGATACACAGACGCTAAGGGACTAGAATGATTAGGAGGAGTTTAAGAAATATTTTGACAACGATATCGAAACCTCTAATGACACCGAATGCAAGAGTTCTATAATGGATAATGCCATGAGATCATCGAAGTAGGACAATTATACTACTACGCCAGCTTGAGGGAAATTAGGCGTGGAATGGTAGTGTTGTTTTGAACACATTAATAATCATTTGACACAGTCTGTTATTTGCCCCCAAAGTGTTATTCTTAATTGAATATTTGTGGTCATGGAGTGATATTGCTTTTTCGATGAAAATTGAAATGTTTATGAGCAAGGAAATGTATTTGCTTTAAGGAAATGCTACCTCATAGAAAACCAGAATCAATAAATTTTAAAAAATAATAATATTAAGAAATAAAAGAAGAATACTAATACAGTTTTATATCGTCTTTGCGAATGGATATTTTAGACTGAATTCTCAACAAGCAACTGAGATGTCAGTTTGCACCGGACATGGACGGGCTAAACTTGTATTATTTAGTTGCTGCCCTTGTGGTAAATGCTAGTAAAAACTACGCGTTAGTATAATGCATTGATGGCTGCAAGAAGAGGTAAACTAATTTGCATTTTGCAAGTATAATATTGGCCTTATTTTGAATTGTATACAAGCAATTTTGTCTGCTTAAAAACATCTGCTATGACGCATTTGTTGGCCTTTTGCTATTGATGCAAAACACGAGGGTGATTTGGCTGAGTATGCTGGCACAATGCATGCTACTTTCCAGCAGAAAGTTTCTTATTTAGGGTTTGAACTACATACCTAACTTTATTGTGTTACACTCTCCAGCTAGCACCAATCTTTACGTTTCCTTGCAGCAATTAGAAACAGCGTCTTTCGTGGTACACTTTGCAGAAATTATTTGTACATAAAATAAATAATGGATGGTTGAATCGCATCATAAAAGGGTTAGTATTCGAATGCATCACTAACATAACACAGAGATGTAGAAAGTATCAGTGATCTGAAGTCTAGAACCACAGTACATGACAACATTATACATTTATGGTATATTTGTGTTTATTTTGCCTTAATGCATACTGCACACAAAGTTTTCGTGGTGGATTTTATGATGGTTCTTGTAAAATACCCATAAAATACTTAGCCATAATTCCTCTCATCGAAAAGCTTAAACAACTGTTTTCAAAAGAAAGATGATTTTGTTTGTACTGTCTTATAGAACGTAAAACGGATAAAGAGTGATTGAGCTACATCATTTAGGGTATTTTTCATGCACGTGTGTAATGTATCAATGTATCCATATATCTCGATTACTCGACTTGTTAGCATATATATATATATATATATATATATATATATATATATATATATATATATATATATATAGATATATATATATATATATATATATATACATAGCTTCTGGTTCTGGTAATTAGTCAGGCAGAAACGTTCAATGTTATTATTAGGAATAGTTGAATGCCGTTTCGAACGATTGTAGGTCACAAACGTTTAGATAACTTTCAGATCTTCACTCTTTATTGTTTATATATATATATATATATATATATATATATATATATATATATATATATATATATATATATATATATACATCAACACGTTTTACGTTTTGGTTTTGCTTGACACAATCACATTATGCAATTATATTCAACATGCTGTCTTAAATCTATGTATTAATTTTTATTAATTTTTACAACATAGAAGTGGTTTTGTCAAGTGTGCTCGCTAATGTAATGCATCTGTGTGTAAGAAGTGGTAGGAAATTGTAGAGAGAAAATGATGATAATAAAGCAAGTGCAAGATAGGCTTGACTATTCATGGAATAATATCTGAATTTTTGATGGAACTGTGTAAATTAAAGTGATGTAATAGTTACAGCCTGCAAAGCTCTAAGACTTGGAAAGAAAATGATTGGGTAATGTCAGTTGTGACCTAAGATGAGTGAAACTGTCTAGTTGTTTTTCCATCACATCCATAGGACATAATTCTCAACTAAATATTTTCTAGTCTTGGACTAACAGTGCTTTCGGGGTGGTTTCAAACTGTCCAAACAAGTCATTATAATGTATCCAAAGACATGTTAGGTCAACGAAACGTTAATAATAAGATACATCTATTACCAGTACTTATTTATATTATTGATATTAGTTTTCATTTAGTTGCAAACAAAATAATAAGAAATGCGCTTTGTTTAATTATTTCCTTATTATTCTTGTTTCATCATTTTTCTCCATGTGCAGCATTTTTGTAAGACAGACAGCGTGATTAATTGTTAAGTACGCAAATATTTTCTGTTTTTGGACACTAATATTCTTCTTAAAATCTAATGATTTTTTCATTTAAATCGATGTGAAGATCATTTTGAACAGAGAAAGTATATACTTCAGAATTCTCCATCTATGTATGACTGTTCATGTTTACTCAAATAAGATGGCTACCGATAAACTCAGCAAGTGCTGAGAAATATGATGTAGAGCAGGCGCTTGTTTTCTTATTTCTCTGGAGGCATTAACATGCTATGACTAAGAATTAGTTTACATTATTTATGTTTGTTTTCTTCTGGAAAATCTTGTGGACTGTACGAAATATATACGAAGCTTTATATATGTCGACACATAATGCATAAGCATTGCCAGTGAAAATAATAATACATGTACCACAAGGTCTGAGTATGTATATTCAAATGTTGCCTTTGTATATATATATATATATATATATATATATATATATATATATATATATATATATATATATATATATATATATATATATATATATATATATATATATATATATATATACTTTAATGTTTCATTTTGACGATGCTAAATGAATTTTCCATACTTTCATTTTCTTCTTTCTTCGCATGCCTGCTTAATTAATGTTCTCTGAAGAAACAATTGATTTCTTGTATATATTATTACCTCTCATGGCAGGAACAAATAATAAATAATACAGCATTATTGAACTACTTCAAAAAGGTCTTGTCTTGGACTAAATTTCATCAAAAGCCTATTTTTGGGATTTAGTACTTGTAATCATTTTACGACACATTGGCTGGCTATGGTCTTTATAGCTTTTCTTGTTGATTACGTATCGAGAAGGATCTTTTTTTTCGGTTGCAAAGGTAATTTATTTCGTTAGTAAAGTTTTAGTCTGTAATGAATATTTTCTGATCATGATTCAATACTATATCGCAAAAAGAACACGTCTATGATATCTAATCATGGTTTTATTATTGTGTCGTCTTGATTTCCATTCTCCAGAGCACCAACGAATATGGCGAAAATATTTAACAGCAACAAACAAAATATCAAGAAAAATACTACTATTATATCAATAACAATAACTAAAAATACTAGTACTATCCTACTATCACTGCTACTGCCCCTACTAACACTATTACAACATCAATGGCAACCATGAAATTATTAACATCAAAAACACACACGCGTTAGATAGTTCGAGATCAAATGTGTCCACTAATACATTTTTCATCAATATAAATTCAATGATGATTCAACGTATAACGTAACTTAACAATAATAATAATAATAATAATAATAATAATAATAATAATAATAATAATAATAATAATAATAATAATAATATGTATTTGAATAATAAACGTTCATGTCAAAAAATTAAAATATCACTCAATCATTGTCAAAATGTACTACAGTGTCATGAATTGTTTGAGTACCATTAATGACCAAGAATTAGTCATATTGGCTTTACAATACACTAATTGGGCTTATGAGCTGTTACTATATCTTAATATGGTTCCTAAGAAATGATTAATAATTGCTCTAGGACTATTCATAGAAATTTTCTAATGGGTGAAAAATGTCTTTCGAATTAAAAAGAAATCTTATAATCAAATAAGAAAATAAACTTTTAAAGTTCATTGTCTTGGATTTTGATTAGGAAGACAAAGTTTACTTAAAGTTTTGTTTGCTAACATCTCGTCAATCCTTGCTCCTGATAAAGGGTTGCGAAAGAAGTTTAGTTTATTAAAGTTTCTACATCCATTACTCCTAATTATGGATTTCTTCGGATTACTGGTAACGAAGGAAGCTTTACTTTTTAACATTTAAATAATGGTTTACTCTGACTTAAATGTACCAAATTAAGTGTTCTAAAGAAAATGTACCAAATTAAGTGTACCAAATTAAGAGGCTTTATTTCAGAAGCCATGTAAAGCCAATATGACTAATTCTTGCTAACAAATCATTATATTTACTTCCTGAATAACGCTTTTGATACATCATATATCAATTCATGTTTTATAGTAATGAATTTTGTTGATTGCTGTATGCATGATTCTTCTCAGATCTCCACTAGACAAAAAAAGTTTCGCATCCACTCCCCCCCCCAATATATTGTTTAGACCAGAGTATTAGGGTAACCACGATATAAACATCCTAAACTATCGCTTTTTGGTAAAGGCCCTATACAGATTTGCATCAAATTTTAGATTACAAAATTACAGGTTAAGACCCTACAAAGACTTATAATTTATATAACATTTTCGATTACAGAGCTATGGGTACAGATTGTATATATATTTATATAAAAGACAAACCAAATGAGGTCATAGCAACCACCTTTGTAACTAAGCATAAAGATGTAATCGACATCCTTAAAACGTTAGATTGCACAAAACGGGAACTAAAAATGAAATACCAAATAATAGACATGCAGGTATACATCTATATAAAATTAGTCTTTTGTTCAGCAAATGCCGCAAAGAAAGTGAAAGAATCAGAGATCATAATAAATGAATATCACAAAATATTTGTCGGTGAACTACCTTGTAGATTATGTAGGCTGGAAGTGGAAGAGCAATTAGGGCAATGCAAGTAGCTGAAGACATATAATCAAGCATTGAAATATATGGCAAACAGATACACGATACAGAAAGTGATATCAACAAAGAAAAAGGTGTGACAAAGAGACACACTGCAATAACTGCTGCATAACACTGAAAGCGAAGAATTCACATAGAAACTAAAAAGAAATTGAAAAAAGTTAGTTTAAAATATCAGAAAAATAAATCTCAGTATTCGACAAAACTTATCGTTGGTTCACAATGTTTAAGATAAAAATCTGACAATTTATATACATGTATATTGGGTGATATTGATATACTTATGGAGCTGTTAAACTCACGAAAGATGTGTGTATGTGGGGGGAGAGGGTTGTATCGACGTAGATGGGTGTCTACAAACTCTTGGAATTATCCGACATTTTCACTCATATAATTTATCCTTTTAATACTGTTATCTGAGTATCTTTGTCAAAACACTATAACTATCAGTAACCAGTGGTCATGGAACCAATAACATAATAAGCTTTTTCGAAGCAAATGATGCAGTAGAAATCAATTAATTCTGTTAAACTACCAAATACAAACGAAAGGACAGTGATGAATTAGACCAACAATAATATGTTAAAGTAATATAGTAGTAGATGAATCTATACCAAACGTATTAATCCCCATCTTTCAGAAAGTAAAACTGTTGTCTTTATATAAACTGACATTATCGGTCTTAGACAAGTTTGCCAAACTCGAGGGTGCTGTTATGTATATTTAATTTAATTGTTTGTCTGTTAGTTTTAATTTTTTTCTAATCCATTACATGTCATTGTTAATATAACATTGTTTGCTTGACTTGAGCTTGTCCAAAATTGAGGTAATTTCTGTTTAACCTGATTTGACTTTTTATATTTTTTATTTCATTATGTAAACAAAAAAATAGCTTCTTTTTTCTATGTGTATTTGCTCATTGACAAAATTATTATTCAAGTAAACAAGAAGGCGTAAACATGTTGCTCAAGGTCAGGGTTGTTTTGGAGATTACCAAGTGAATTTAATAAATTATTGTAAGTAAACAATGCTCATTAGATACTGCTAGAAAGATTTTCCATTAGGTAATGGTTGTTTTTAGAAAATGCTAATTTGTGACATGTGTTCAAGCAGAGAACTATATTATCTTGTGACTGTGAAGATTGTATCAGTTGGGCTTTAACATCTAGCACTTTAAGTTGTATTATGTTGTGACCACTTTGGACTAAATTTTATTTTCTTCAAATTATTGAATTCAAGTGATTATTATCTCTGGAAATACTAAAGTGCTATTGGATAGGAATATTGGAATTTATACTGAATTCAATCTTGAAATAATATTTTCTGTAATGCAACAAGAAACTGTTGACACATTAGTACTTCGCTGACCATAACAGACATGTCATCGCCTTAAATTTTGAATCTCTTCACAACTTGAACTGAGTTTTAATCAGGAGTTTTTTTTGCTAGAACTATAATTCTTTGATTATTTTGGGATTTAGTTCGCAATACCGTAAGTTCCTTTTTCTCATTTTTCATTTTCTATTATAGAGAAATAATTATTTCTTAAATTTTACAAAACTTGTTGTTTAGACGCTCATTCTGATACTAATTTAAGAGCATAAATTTGTAAACCAAAATTGGTCGCTCGTCAGAGAGATACAAATTTTGCTAAAATATTCAGAAAATTTGGTTTTTGAAATTAAAATTACACCTGTTTCGGGGTTTTTAAAAAACACTAAGCATTTGTTTTACATTTTAGTGAAGTCAGCAAGCATTTTACAATGTCATCAAAGGTGAAGATCTTTATTTCAAATTTAACTCGGAGCAGTTAGTCTGTTGAAAAAAAGATAAATTGCTTCAACTTGCCAGAAATATGATCTTTCCGAGGCAAAAGCTTTTTTAACGAAACTAGAAATTAAAACATATTCCGCTCCAATATTTGATGAAAAACAATATTTTGGACAGATATGCTTTGATTTTGATTAGCAAGTTTGTACCAGACTCTAAAACAAAGGTAAATGAACAAAACTTTAAATATCAGAGTTAAAAAAGCTTGAACTTCAGAAAGAGAAGTAAATGCAATTAAATCAGGAAGAAAGAGAAGAAAAGTGTATTGAAGAAATAGGAGAGAGAAACAAATGCAAATGAAGAAAGAGCAGAGTGCAACAATTGCAATTACATTAAGAAGAAAAACAAATGTTGCTAGAGAAAGATGAGAGAGAGAGAAACAAATGCAGATGCATTTGAGAGAGAGAGAGAGAGAGAGAGAGAGAGAGAGAGAGAGAGAGAGAGAGAGAGAGAGAGAGAGAGAGAGAGAGAGAGACCAATGCAAATACAGAAAGAAAAGAAAGAATTTTAATTGAGTTTAAGAGAAATAGAGATTTCAAGTGAAAAACATATCCCCACTTTACATACAAATTCAAGTTTTGGTGTTGCTAAGAATACTATGTTAGTGCACCCTTTTAGAGAAAAAGAAGTAGACAAATGTTTTCCTCATTTTTAAAACATTGCTGAAAAAATACAAAATGACCAAAAGAAAATAGGACTCTATTATTACAGAGTGCGTTTTTGGCAAAGCCCAATACATATATGCTTCCCTATCAGTACAGCAGAGGACTGACTATGATCTGGTCAAGGAATGCATCTTAAAGGGTTATAAGTTAGTTCCTGAGGTTTATTGACAAAGAATTAGGAAATATAAAACCAAGCTGGACTAAAACATGTCGAATTGGCTAGAGGAAAAAGCCAGTTACTTGATAGTGGTGCTTAGTCAAGAAAGATGAATACGAAAATCTCAGACAACTCTTATTACTTGAAATTCAAGAATTGCATCCATAGTAACATTACAACTTATCTTGATGAGTATAAACTCGAACCCTTTGAAAATGCTGCTCGTATTGCTAACTAGCATTCCTTAGTTCATATATTTATTTAGTAATATATCTTCCATTCAGCAGCCTTCTGGTAAAACAATATCTTAGTCTAATACTAGCCCTTCTAAATTTCAATATGGCACAGCTTTAAGAAATCATGTTTTTGATAAGATTGATCAGAAAATCCTTGTCTCTTCCTACGTGTACCTATTGCAAGAAGAAAAGACACGTTATTTATGATTGCTACAAACTGTAAAATAATCATCAGAATAAAGTCAGGCATATTCCAAATGCTCTTATATCTAAGAGACTAAGGTGATCTTGACGGTCATGTATTAAAGGCAATACATTTTAGGTCTAATAAAACCCCAGTATGCTTTCATTATGGAGAATTATGAACTATTCATGTCGAAGGGTTCTATATTACACTTGGGTGATTCGGCCAGTTATATTCCTAATAACATTTTAAAGGACACAGGAGGTTCTCAGAGTATTTTATTATCAGGTACTTTGCCCTTTTATGAGAAGTCTTCTTCTAATGCGTGTGTTCTGTATTCTTATTCTGGGAATAGAGTGCAGCTTCATTAATATTCCTATCCATTGTATAATGTTGTCACCAGACTTAGTCTCAGGACATGTGACAGTCAGATTATTGTATTCTTTACCAGTTCAGGACCTTCTCATATTACAAGGCAATGACCTATCTGGAGATAAGGTTGTGGTTAATCCACTTGTAACCGATAAGCCTTGTTAGGATCAGAACGTTGGCCCTATTGAAAACGAATTCCTTGATTTATACCAAGCTTGTGCAGTTACAAGAGCTAAGAAAGCCCTTGAAAATCATGCTGATTAGGACAGTATTCCTTTAGCTGACACATGAAATAGCCAGGCTTTTGATAAGGTCATTCTTTTCCCAAGTTTGGATCAGTCAAAAGGTATTGATCACAGTGATACTCTTTAACAACGTATTCTCTTTCATCTAATCAGGGTGATAATCGACAATCACTTGTCGTCGAACAGGAAAAAGATCACGAGATCTGTTTGTTTCAGAGGCTTTTGGTGAAACTGAAGCCATAAAAGCGTCTGTTTGTTATTTCATTTGAAAAGGTATTCTTATGAGAAAATGGAGACCTTCCGAAGTACTGCTGGTGACGAGTGGTCAGTGAATTAACAAATTGTTTTTCCAAACTCGTACCAGCAGGAAATACTTTGTCTGGCCCATGACACGTCTTTGGCTGGTCATTTAGATATTAATAAGATTTATCACAAAATATTGAATCACCGATATTGGACAAAAAAGTGATGTTAGTAAATATTGCATATCTTGTCATACTTGCCAAAATGGTAGGAAAACACAATCAGAAAACCCAACATAAGACTCGTCTGTATCCTATTTCTGAATTTGACTAATCATTTAGCAGAATAATGGTAGATTGTGTTGATGCCTTACCTAGGACCAAGTCAGGCAACCAATACCTTTTAACCATAATGTGCGCATCAACAAAATTCCCAGAGGAAATTCCTTTGAGGAATATTAAAACGAGCAATAGTAAAAGCTTTGATAAAGATGTGGCCTTTGGATATCTGTCCAATCTTATCAATGATCAAATTCAACGTCTGAAATTTACCAGCTAATTATGCTTAAATTTGGCATTCAGTAGCTCAAGTCAGGTTTGACAGAACTACAATGGACAGTACTTTTGAGTTTGCTGAAGATAGAGTTCTGCCTCTCTTTCTCAGTCACCGAACATTTCTTCAGATCAGGTATTACGGTCTTTACAAGGTTAAGAAGAAACGAGTTAAATTATGATAATAGTACTCCATTGATGTAAATGAATTATAGGAGTACCAGTATGTTTATAGAGATATCTATGCTAATAATGCACTTAATTTAGCTGTACGAGTCCAACTCAGTGAGGATTTAATTAAAGGACTTTATTCCCTCTCTCTTAATTTTGGAATAACAAATCTACAGAGCTCCGTAATTATGAATAATCTGGACCAGAAACTTTCACATTTGCAACCAGAGGAATGAACTTAAAAAGTTAATATTTGAATATGAGCACTTATTTCCAGATGTTCCTGCAAGAACAAACAAAATCTACCATAAAGTTGTAATTCTAAATTACATGCATGTGTAACAACACTTTTACATGCTTAACCATTTAAAACAGGAATGCTTGAGAATGAAAATTCAGTATCTGATGGAAAATGATTTCATAGAATCGAATAAAAGAGACTGAAGTTCACCATGTATACCTGTTACGAAACCAGAAAAAAACTTTCCGCATGTGCCCTGATTGTAGAAAGGTGAACAGTGTTTCTAAAACAGATAATATTTCCATTACCAAGAAACGACCACTGTCTTGATAAAATTGAAAATGCAAAGAATGTCACCAAAAGTGACCATCTGAAAAGATTTTGGCAAATTCCACTTACTGAAAGGGCAAAGGATATTTCGGAATTCGTGACTCCAGATGGACTTTATCAGTAGCAATGCCATTTGGGATGAAAGGTTTGGCAAGTATTTTTCAACATTTAATAAGTATGCTTACATCAGGTCTAGATAATTGTTATACTTACATCGATAAGGTCATTATCTATAATGACATATTGAAAGATCATTTGGAGATATTTAGAAATTCTTTGACCGATTCACTGATGCAAGTTTGACAATTAATCTATCCAAGATAAACACACACACACACATATATACCCCTTACAAAATTATTGAGCAAGAAAACCAAGTTTCATTGGATTGAAAATGTCAGGAGGCTTTTGATAAGTTAAAGGCCATACATGAGAGTGCACAGGTTCCTACAGCTCCAATTATCAGTCAATCATTTAAGCTGTTTGTTGATGCAAGTGATGTTGGGGTTGGAGCAGTATTGATTAAAGATAAGAATAAAAATGGCGTTGATCATCCAGTGTGCTTTTTTAAAAATTAATTATATAAGCTCCAGAGAAATTATTCCACCATCAAAAATAAATGTTTGGCTTTGAAATTTATTTTTTCATTTATATTTTGCGTCATTTTTAAGATTTCATATTATATTTTTAGCATATGCAAATTCACGACTTATTGTAAAAAGAAATTGTATTAGTATTAGAAGTTGTATTAGCCAACAAAATGGTTATTTAGAAGAATGGTTCGTTTTTAAAAGAAAACAAAATCAGTTGTTAGCCCCTGGTTAGAAAGGACCATTCAAATAAAGATAATAAAGCCAGTGTATTAGGACGATTTGGGCATGATGATCACAGTAAACGATGATGTCAATATCAAACTGACCCGGACTGCTAACACAAGCAATGTTCACCCTCTGGCAATTAAGAGAGAGAGAGAGAGAGAGAGAGAGAGAGAGAGAGAGAGAGAGAGAGAGAGAGAGAGAGAGAGAGAGAGAGAGAGAGAGAGAGAGAGAGAGAGAGAGAGAGAGAGAGAGAGAGAGAGAGAGAGAGAGAGAGAGAGAGAGAGAGAGAGAGAATTTAGCAGAAGCGTCATGCCACAGACATGTAACACGATGTTGAATTCAATATGACATTATCCTGACACCAGGTCGACCAGTTCTAAAGCTAACCTATGAACTGAGCACCTGGTAATGCAGCTGTTAGTACCTTTTTCATAAATCTTTTGTATCACTCAGCTGTTGTTCGAACCCGCGACCTCCCACATCTGAGGCGGACGCTTTAACCACTAGACCGGAGCAGTTGGGCACTTAATAAAAACAATAAAGTTAGAAGATATAATAACTGAAGAAAAAAAACAATCCAAAATGACACAGGAAAAACATGAAGTCCAAATCTATCTCTACCCCATCTAATTGTTCACTATGAATGACCCCTTGCATGACACTTTTTGACATATAACATCCAGTCACTATCTTCGATTGTAACGATCCAGACGCCTTCTTATCTAAAACGGAAGGTCATTGATATGCAGTACCAGACATTTAATTAAATAATAAAAGGAAGAAATTCGTTGGATTTATGATTCATGGGCGTCTTGCTAAGTCTAGAAAATGGAGACAGATGTTACCACATGATGGACTTGTTATGGTTTTCTTTCAAAAACACCGATGAGTAAAATCGAAATCAACTGCTACGATTTGTGGTTGTTCACATTAAGAGAAAACCTGTACAACTATAGTACTGTAAGATCTGCCCTTTCTTAGTTACATTGACAATTCACAAAATGACAACGCAGTCTCAACAAATGGAGAACATTGACATAGATAGAGTGTGGAGACTATTTGTATGATAACTACACTGTAGATGAAATCGTCAGTGTATAAAATAAATAGTTTTAAATTCGCCATAATTAAAGTGATTTACAAAATGTTTCTTCCGCATATTTGTATCTATGTAGTATTAATATGAAGGTTTATTATTACATTAAGTATTTACTTATTATTTCATGTTATTTATTATACTCCAAATGATAAATATTATATTTTCAACTTTGGCGAAACATCTGCAAAACTTACGTGCTTGTGTCGCTGGCAGTTACTGAAGTAGAACACTCTTTCTCTTGCAGGAACTTGCTGCTGTGCAAGAACAATACAAGAAAGGTAATACAACCTTATTTCAAGAGTACTTTAGACATTTAAACTCTTTTCCTTTTTCTGCTGATGTTCTATCAACAGAAAACCTATTGCTTTAGTACTAGGTGCGACATCATAGCAACATCAATTTATAAATTCATAATACATGCATCAGTTGTTTCATTTTAATAGATTATTTCTACAAGATTTAAATTATCTCATTTTAAATGTAAAAGGAGCGAACACTATGATACGAATTAGACTTAGCTACTCATTCACAAGAATCGTTTTTGTTTTATTTTTGGACTCGTTAAGAAGTCATCATTTAAGACAAGAGTGGGACTTAAAATTTTAAAATACGCCTAATAATCCAGAAATATTTGCTTGCATATAGCTAAATAGAACAGATCTCTTGTTGGTAGTCACAAGTAAATAAAAAGTAAGTTTTACTTTGAAGATCCATGACAGCGATATATATCTTGTGAACAGTATCAAATTCTGTTATCAAGTGCGACAATCGAATTAGGTTTCGCTTCTCTTGGTGGATCAATTATAGCAACGTTGCACTAGTTTAGAAATGTATATTTGTTTATACAAGAATCGTTGTTTGTGTAAAATGCATATAAAAGCAAAAAGAAGCATATTAATGGAAAATGTTTCGAAAATGAATAACTAATCCTTTAAAGTTTCTTTTTATCATGTTCCTTTTTTAATTTTCCTTTTATAAAAATAAACATGTTAGCATAGCCAGGAAGTTCAGAAAATATATATTTGATTGGCTGGTTAGTCATTTACTTGGCATATACATTTGTATTCGTAGAAGAAAAAGATTAACTTGTTTTTCACTATTTGATAATAATATTTGATGTTTAAGAATATAATGTAACAGCCGGAAAAAATGACCTAGATAATATTCATCAGCCTTGGCTGACCAAGGCCAGATATCGAACAACCAATCGTTGTCTCCATCAGTGGAATGCAAACCCATCCAGTCTAATCTATGTATGTTTCCGGCACATTGAAATGATTATAGCAAACATATTGTTGATAACACAATTAAACTTATTCCGAATCTTAAAGAATTTTATATATGTTGCACACATTTTGTGATCATAGTGGATCTCATATTAGTGATCCCCGTACAAAAAAAATTATTTTATTGAGAAACGAACTCTTATTTCATATTGCTACAACGACTGCAGTGTGGTAGTTTATAGTGATGTCTATCATTGGGACATCATGCTTCATCCAGTCCATCATCCTGGCAAACCAATCCTAAGAATAACCTCTATATTACGAACACATCAAGCGAGGCAGCGGTTAGCACCAATTTTAGAATTCTTTTATATGATCCAAACCTGCAACCTTCCACATCCGAGGCAGAGGCTCTAACCTCTTAGGCCATTGGAGTGTTAACTGGTTTCTCGTCTTATCTAGTTTCTTTTTGCATGGTAGAGATAGAATAAAACTTAGAAACTAGAAACGTCTTATTTGAAACTGCTATCAACGAATAAAACTGAAACGATTACTTAGAAATTTTATAGGCAATGTGATATTATTCTGGAAATGTTTTAGAGCTATATGAAAACAATTCATGGGGAATCTCCAAAGTTAGACTCAGATAAACATATTTACAAAACCAAAATCCATAGCATATAATGAATCAAAAGAAACTAACTAACAATGCAATATATATATATATATATATATATATATATATATATATATATATATATATATATATATATATATATATATATATATATATATATATATATATATATATATATATATATATTAGCTGGTGTGTGCAGACTTTGCAATGGGTGCCGTTTACTCTCGGACCTGAGTTCGAAACTCCAATGAGTACGAATTAAAAAATTACAATTATCTAACTTATATGATAGTATTATTTGCATTAAATTATTAATTCTGCCTACTATTACAAAATATTCTTCAATATTATTAATAGGTCTTTTTTTACTGGGTCGTTTTCGAGTACATCTGCTACGCTCGAATTCATATAACATCGATTTAGTTCAATCAGTTATTTGGAAATGCGAGCTTAGTCGTAACGGGATATGGGTAGGTGTGTGCAGGCAAGGCGATGGGTGCCGTTCACTTGTGGACGTTGGTTCGAAATTTTGTAGAGTACGAACTAAAGTTTTCTAACCTATATGACATCATATATATATATAGTATGTACGCCGTATCAATGATATGTAACGAGATGTATACATTTTTCATTAAACGCAAACGAAGCTTGCTTAATGAAAAGTTTATGCGAGTGGTATATAATTGATATAGCGTGCATGTTGTCGGTATATTTATTTATATCACATGAAAATACATATATTTGACTTTTGAACGGAGATGATATTTACTTATAGACAGCTGTGTATTGACCAGTTGAATGACCTCCGCACATCCCCGAATGTGTCCACTAAAGAATGTAGTTCTCTTCCGTAATGTCAATTTACAATCACCTCTGCATATTGATAAGTTAATTGTTTTCTTTTCTTGATTTCTATTTTTCTCCGCATTGTTTAAATCAATATAATGCACATTTATGATCTAAAATGAAAGATGGCTTGAATAATAAAAGTAGAGCAGTAGCAACACATGAATATCTACACCATTCAAATGAACGCATTGCCATTCGCATTTAGGCGCATGGAAATTGATGTGGAATAGAAATCGAGCCAACTGACGAACCAACAAGAGGTAATTAAAATATTTTAATATGCACTTGATCTAAGTCATTATTCTGCTTTAGCAACAGTACAACGGAGCCGCAAGCGCGCTCGCTCTCTCTCTCTCTCTCTCTCTCTCTCTCTCTCTCTCTCTCTCTCTCTCTCTCTCTCTCTCTCTCTCTCTCTCTCTCTCTCTCTCTCTCCTTTGTTCGGTTTTTAAGTCATTCATGAGAGAGAGAGAGAGAGAGAGAGAGAGAGAGAGAGAGAGAGAGAGAGAGAGAGAGAGAGAGAGAGAGAGAGAGAGAGAGAGAGAGAGAGAGAGAATAATCGATTTTTAGAATATCATGTCATGTTTAAGAAATAAAAAGAAAACAAAAGAAAACAACATTAAAAAAGTATGTGTAACCGAGGAATTTATTGGTTTGCAACATTGTATCATTGATAAACACTTGATAAATCCCAAGAAAGTACACAGGCATTGTTACGGCGAGACCTATTCTTTTAGGTTACTTGCTGAAATTTCCATTTCAAGGATTTAATTCAGCCCAAATTTCTTGTCTATCTCATTCCACATTTCTTCGCAGTTTGTCCGTTTCGCTTGAGATGGAAGGGGAGAACAGAAATCAGAAAGGATTGTGATTGAAATGTGTACCATATTAACTTAATTTACAAAACGGATGTTATTAATACTTTTCATCATTTTGTTTCATACGTCACTAGTGACTAATTTATGGAAATTGAATCAACTACATACACTCGAGAGAATGTTTATATATGCGCATTATTGCTCCATTGGCGGATCACAATTTGATAAACCAATAGTATTGGTATATCAAATTGGTTTATACCAACATTAAATGCATTTTTTTTAATGCATCAGGATATATATATATATATATATATATATATATATATATATATATATATATATATATATATATATATATATATATATATATATATATATATATGAAGAGATTAAGAATAAGCTTTTTTTTTCTGAAAAATATTAACATTTTTAAGCTAATGTTGCAAAATATACCTCAGACCTTTGTTCTGGTAAATATTAAGCTTTATCAAACAGGAAACCCTTGATATTTACTTCATCTTAACGTCAGTTAATACAAATTGTACTGATTCATAGAGCGTCATATATATCTTGCAAAAATTATTGTATTACTATACGTATCCATGCCAATTGGGACGGGATTCCTTTTTCAAAGGCTTGCTAAGCGTAATGGTGTTTATCTTATGTAGTAATAACATTACAATTGTTTCTAAATAAGTTTTATAAAAGTTTGACGTGCACTTTCGGTGAGGTGTTCTTGTGGATCTTTGATTTTTCCACGACACTTACACGGAAGAGCTGTTCAGCTACTTTTTAACTCATGAGAACCATAGGGTCATGTCTAGTTATTCTTTTATGTTTATCGAACCTGATATGGTAAACGATTTCTTTTTCTTCTTTTATTTTGGTTGAAATTATTTCAGCTGAGTAGTCTGAATGATTTCAGTATGCAATACTTTCATCGTTTAACATCACAGCAACTAAATTACATGGAAGGAAGAAGATGGATTCTCAAACTTGTTAAAAAATAAAGGACATGAAAATTTACATTTGAAAATTTATATTATTGTTCTGTTTTACTAAGATTATATTTAAGCTATTGATCTGATGTCTTTAAGCTGGGATAAAGGAGACAATTTCTCTTTGGTTGAAGGGTACAATGTCAGTGTGGAAAGATGTGACAGTTTCAAAAAGCATACCTGTAAGAGAGAAGATAATGGGGAAATTCTGTGTCTGCTCGACAGATTCAATAAAGTAGAAACCAACCCATTATCCACAGTGTCAAATATAACATATGAATGCATACATGCGATACCAATTTGTGGCATTTTGAATAACTTAAGATGGCCATGTTGCATTATAAGACCGTTAGACACCATAGCAGCTCAATCAGCCTTGGTCCATAGTTGCATTTACTCTAAAAATCGTGACCTTGCAATTTTAGAAAGATTTGTCATGGAATTTAAATCCACAATGGACATTATCTCTTTCTCCTTTAAATTCAATAATTTAGCAATTTATGTAAGAAACACCATTTAACATGATAGCCAAGAAAGTCGGAAAAAATATTTATTGTATTTACTAAACTGATTTCTACAGCAAAGTTTTTTTTTTTTTATAAAAGTATTGTCATAGAAAAGAATCTTCGATTGCAATAAATGCCCCGATATAAATCAAAACTACAAATAAGGCACATTGGAAAGAGTCAATATATATACTTATATTTTTAAGTTATGCAAGAAGTTTTTCTTCTCTCATACCTTTTATAGAATTCTGGAGCTGCTCTGTCTGCAGTAGAATCGGCCCTCTTCCGTTCTCCATCCATTACTAACTCGGACTACCCATATCAGTAAACACGTACTACGTACTCGGCCTATTGGTTAACGATTTCTATAAATTTATATGCTTCTTTATGTATATGACTGTATTATTCAATATAATTCATATAGGTCACGTATAAATCACTTAACAACTATTTTAGAAATGATGGTTATTATCTAGAATCTGATTACCTTTAAATGGCAATTATTAGAAAATGTTAAAACGACAATTACTATTTAATTTAATCTGAGGAAGTGCGCATAATTAATTAAATTCTCCTAAAATCGATCCAATTTACTAAATAACCATGGAGATTTGTTTTTAGCAAAGATGTTTTTAACATATTTTAGCAAAGAGTAACTACGCCCACTTTTTGAAAGTCACGGATCCATGACTGTCAAAGATGAAAGGAATTTATAACCATGTTCATTCATGCTGCTTTGCAGATACAAAATTGGAACACTCGACACAATTGTCAGTAAAATGTAACGAGTAATTTAGTTGCTTGTGTGTTAGTTTTAAATTCTTTTTTTTTTAAAAAAAATTGTATTTCATTAAATGTTATTGTAATACCATCTTTGTTCACTGGATTTGCTATTTATCTGAAAAAAGTCAGTTTGGTTCTGTATATTTTTAGCTGATCTAGTTCCTGACCTCGATTCAGAACTGGTAAACAACTTTTATTATTTCTTTCTCGGAGTAAAAATCATTGGTAGTAATCAATGCCATACTTAACATGCGTGTCAGTTCTATGTAAATAACTTTCTAAAAATAAATATTATATATTTGTTCAGAAGTTTTGGACAAAGACATTTATTGAAAGTTATTCGGAATTCTAAAGCCGAAGTATTAATTTTAGTGATTCAACAATAAACGGTTGACTGTTTGGTCTGCGATCTCCTGTTAGCGTCTTTAATGTATCTTGCTGGTTATTTTTCTTGAACACTATTAAGTAAAAGCAAGTGTTAAAAATGTATGTTGTAATTGGCCCCCCCCCCCCCAAAAAAAAAACCGATACGAATTCCATTTAGGACTTTTCAAATCATTAGCTTAGGGCGAAATTTAGTTATCTCTATATCTTGGCTTTCCTTGAAAGGAATCTCGTTCTCTTTTAACAGTCCACCAGTGCCGTAAATGACTGAGATGACAAATATAGCTGTCTGTGAAGACAAAACATAAGGGTCTTTTAGAATAGTTACTATTTATTAAATAATTAGTTAATTATTAAGTCAATGTATTCTGGATATATTTAGTTATATAGGACACAGTTTTTATACAGAACTTATATAACCTTTCCAAAAGAGTAAGGTTCTCGGTTTTTGATACTGGATACCAAAATACATAAATATAAAAAGCATTTAATGTAACTAATGTCCAAGCTGTAAATGCGTGACTTCAATTCGAGTGTTTGAATTCGATAGCTTTTCCGGATTTCATTCTGCGTCAAAAGATAAAAACATTTAAAATGAAATCAATACCTAATTGTTTTCGTTCATATTAGGTTCAGATAACTTAACATTCATTTTGTTCATGATACGCCAAGTTTCGGCGACAATATCAAATATATGTTTAAAATATTCAGAGTGTCAATCTTCGGAGCCTAATTCGCATTTTATCTGAAATAAGGAAGTAAAAATTACTGTAAACGTCTGTATAAAGTCGTATAATGACAGTCATTATCATCTTCTATAATATAATGGCTAACGTTAATGTAATGCAAGTTACTGACACGTGCATTAACAGACCTGCCACAGTTTCATATTGCAACAGAGAGCTATGCAAATGTATCATTGCATGATATAAGGCTTTCTTTTGGATATATTTGGCATTGCAGGTAATCCAATCAATAAGTCAGAAGCAGTTATGTAGTGTTATTTAGTTATGGAATCACTTTATAAAACAGTAATAAAAATTACTGAATGCCTTAAATGTCATAATAATTGTTGTTTACATAGAAGAAGAAGAAGAAGAAGAAGAAGAAGAAGAAGAAGAAGAAGAAGAAGAAGAAGAAGAAGAAGAAGAAGAAGAAGAAGAAGAAGAAGAAGAAGAAGAAGAAGAAGAAGAAGAAGAAGAAGAAGAATAACTAAGGATAGATAATAAAGAATGTGACGAAGTAAAGACGTGGTGAGAGATTTATAAGTTGTTATTAAAATTAGAAAAGTTCAGATACAGTACGACTGTTGTTATAAAGGTATTTTATAAACAAAAGCAACTTAGTACTTTCACTAATAATATTCAAACGATCTTTTAAAGAAATGCTGAAAATATAAAAAGCTCTATCTCTCTCTTGCTTACACTAAAATAGTTTATTTTTCCTCTGAGCCTGCCGATTAGACGTTTTAATTATATAGTTTCTATTATTTAAAACTTCATCATTCGACATTAGAATCACACTGTGATTACTTTGATACTATAAATTATACGCAGTGAATAGCAAATATTTAAGTAAATTATGTTTCTCCGAAAATATCTACCCAATCACATTACATTAGGAATATCAGCTTGCTATCTTGCGATTCCAGCCATACCAAAAGACGACAAACGTCTTATTCTACATACATACATACATACATACATACATACATACATACATACATACATACATACATACATACATACATACATACATACATACATACATACATACATACATACATATAACCGCTCAGGTGGCCTAGTTGTTAGAACGTCCGCTTCGGATGCGGGATGTCGTGGGTTCGATCCCCGGTCGAGTCATACACAAGACTTACAAAAATGGTACTAACAGCTGCATCGCTTGATGCTCAGCATTAAGAGGCTAGTGTTAGGACTGGCCGGCCTGGTGTCAGGATAATGTTACTGGGTGGGACATCATGTTACATGTCTGCGGCATGATGCCCCAGTGCTAGACATCACTATAAACTGCCACACTGCAGACATCGTAGCGATATGACTGAAAAATTATTAAAGCTACGTTATAAATCATAATCACATCACATCACATATATACATAACCCGTCACTAATCAAAATTAAATCGCACTAACTGCTGCATATTTGAACCTTACAAGGTCGACTGACTTCAATAAAAGATGGTTTATGTAATCCAAGAGTTTGGTTGCCGCAACAGTAGTCAAGGTTTAATCACAATGATTAGTTTGACATTTAATGAATGGGTCAAGCTGTACCGCAGACTAATTCCGTTAGATATGGACTCTAGCTGACAGTTTTAATATGTTACTACAAATGCAGTAATAAAAGTTAAGATCTGATTTTGAAAGCTGTAGACACTAAGAATAAACACATTTTTCTAGTTAATTTGAGCTGTCAGGGATATTCGATACATTCGACTATAGCTGTTGGGGTCATTTATTACAGTGCTTGCCTGCGTTATTATTTGCATGTATTCTATTCGTACGCCTGCTTATTTAATAAATACAATTTTAAGTGTATTTATTAGTTTAAATATCATTGTCCACCTTTGTGGTAAACTTGAATTATCCAACATATTTATATACTGTATATACTAGTGTAGAACTCGAGTGGAACTACAAACTGTAACGACGCAGAATTGCTTTCATAATGTGTGATTAGATCAAAGTCTATATGGTTTGTTACGAGTACCCATTAGAACAAACACCATATATCCTGGCATAATTATTCAACGGCAGATCAAAGTCTATATGGTTTGTTACGAGTGCCCATTAGAACAAGTACCATCTATCCTGGCATAATTATTCAACGGCAGATCAACGTCTATATGGTTTGTTACGAGTGCCCATTAGAACAAGTACCATCTATCCTGGCATAATTATTCAACGGCAGATCAACGTCTATATGGTTTGTTACGAGTGCCCATTAGAACAAGTACCATCTATCCTGGCACAATTATTCAACGGCAGATCAACGTCTATATGGTTTGTTATGAGTGCCCATTAGAACAAGTACCATCTATCCTGGCACAATTATTCAACGGCAGATCAACGTCTATATGGTTTGTTACGAGTGCCCATTAGAACAAGTACCATCTATCCTGGCATAATTATTCAACGGCAGATCAACGTCTATATGGTTTGTTACGAGTGCCCATTAGATCAAGTACCATCTATCCTGGCATAATTATTCAACGGCAGATCAACGTCTATATGGTTTGTTACGAGTGCCCATTAGAACAAGTACCATCTATCCTGGCATAATTATTCAACGGCAGATCAACGTCTATATGGTTTGTTACGAGTGCCCATTAGAACAAGTACCATCTATCCTGGCATAATTATTCAACGGCAGATCAACGTCTATATGGTTTGTTACGAGTGCCCATTAGAACAAGTACCATCTATCCTGGCATAATTATTCTACGGCCTACAACGTCTATATGGTTTGTTACGAGTGCCCATTAGAACAAGTACCATCTATCCTGGCATAATTATTCTACGGCAGATCAACGTCTATATGGTTTGTTACGAGTGCCCATTAGAACAAGTACCATCTATCCTGGCATAATTATTCAACGGCAGATCAACGTCTATATGGTTTGTTACGAGTGCCCATTAGAACAAGTACCATCTATCCTGGCATAATTATTCAACGGCAGATCAACGTCTATATGGTTTGTTACGAGTGCCCATTAGAACAAGTACCATCTATCCTGGCACAATTATTCAACGGCAGATCAACGTCTATATGGTTTGCTACGAGTGCCCATTAGAACAAGTACCATCTATCCTGGCACAATTATTCAACGGCAGATCAACGTCTATATGGTTTGTTACGAGTGCCCATTAGAACAAGTACCATCTATCCTGGCACAATTATTCAACGGCAGATCAACGTCTATATGGTTTGTTACGAGTGCCCATTAGAACAAACACCATATATCCTGGCATAATTATTCTACGGCAGATCAAAGTATATATGGTTTGCATTTGAACTAGACTTAATTGTGTGCAAACGGTACTTTTTTTAAGAGAGTTTGATGAATCAAATTCTACCATAAAAACTTACCGCCTTTACGTTTCTCTCAAGTGAATGAATGTACAAGTTTCATTCTGGATAGAGAATTATGACCTTGTCTCAGTTCTGGCTGAAATTGGAACATAACTCGATTAAGGTCGAGGGGTTAAAATATTGATCCTAAATGACAACATCAGCAGTTCTACAAGTGTAACTATAGTTTTATGGCAAAGAAATAAACAAGCCCGTTTCTTGAACCTTCGTTTTCAGCACGTTTATAATAAACGTGTGATTCAGCAAAATTAAGGTTTTATTTGCTTTCATTTATTGCATGCATGTTAGTTGTGGTGTGATTTTGCAACACGTCTTTTGTTGAATCTATGTTATTGTGGTGTGCTTTTGTAACTCTTGTCATTTATTGAATGCCTGTTAATTGTGGTGTGAGAGCACGATAGCTATAAGGACAAACATTATTCTGTGTCAGTTCATATTTATTTAATCTATATTTGCAGCACGTACACAGCTTTGTGCAGTCGAAATCTGATCTGACACAAATTCGCGTGACACTAATGAATATTGTAGAAGATTATCGCTAGGTCGATGAAGAATCTAGCATAAATGTTAGCTAGCTAACTGATTGTTCGAAGATGAAAGTATGATGAAATGTAAGAGTTTTTACGTGTAAGGGTTTTCAAGATTGCTTAAGTAAAAGTTGAAATCACCAATAATAGTAAAGCTGTCATCTATTAATGTCCATATTCCAGAAGGTTAGAACACTGAGAGAGATTCATTGAGCTTGTATTTTGTTCGACTAAAGGGAAAGCTGTGGAGAAATGGACATAAATCTTTCATTGCAAGAGTGACTTGGGCCCGTGCACTCAATGTCCACAAAGTAGATGGAGAAACACATTCCAAAATAATAACGTTAACTAAGACGTTCAAGGAACTTATAAATCATGAAAGACTTCACAAAAACATCGGGAACTGATATTACAACCCTGTTAAACTATGGCAATTATTTCTACAACAATCATATAACAGGTTTTATTATTTTTTTTGTTACAAGAAGGCGGAGTTTACTTATTTGTCATGTCGTTTATAAACTATTGTACCGTGTAAGGGAACGATAGTGAGGTCAACAACTGGTGTGCAAAGAAGGAGAAACAAAAACCAGAATGGGTGATTTAAATAGAGTATATATATATATATATATATATATATATATATATATATATATATATATATATATATATATATATATATATGCTTTGGACCTTTTTTGTTTATAAAAGCCTTAATTACTTATATATTTTAATGTAAATCAAAACAACAGACAATCTTAAATTAATGGAGCAATACAGCAGTACACTTCGCCTAAATCATTCATAGTAAAATATAGGGGTGGGATGATGCTTATGGACAGTGAAACGCCATTTTAGTTAATAGAACTTCAAAACAGTCTCAACATAAAGTCGCCAGAAAATATAATTCATATTACTGCATATAATTATAAATCATGTCTTACGAATTCTCATTAAAGGCTGAATACATGATGCAGGAAAGTAAGTTTGTACATTCACTTGAGTTAATCTTTGAGGTGTTTCTTTCAATCATCAGATCTATGTTATCTTCCAGGTCAAATCAATAATTCCCTTTGCATCACTGATTTTAATTCTGCCATTAAATATGCTAGAAGTTGCCGTAATTTCACACTTTATCTAGCAGATAATTGTCCCCTGTCGAATGATAGTTCCTGGGTTATCTTTGTCTTCAGGTTCCTGTTCTTCAAAATATATTTTTCATCTTTCGGTGCTTCATGATCGTTTGATTCTTTATGATCGTGTATCTCAAATCTTTCCTTCTTAATTTCATTATAGTTTTTTTTCTGCTGAATCTCTTTTTATTTCTAAGGCATTCTATGAGCCATGTAAATGATTCAGCAGAAATCTGAATATTTAAGGTCTAAGCCATGGCACGTGGCGTCACATGTGCATAAGTCTCTTTACTTTTCATCGATGAGATGACTTTTATAGTTCTCAACAAACTAATTACATATATTAAAACATCTTTATCAAGGATAACAAAAATGATATTTTGGGAGGAGAACAGGCTGGTTTTAAAAATTGATAATCCGCTGTCAATAATATATTTATTTTAAGCACTTTGATATATAAACATCTGAGGAAACAAAACATAGTTTTCGTGTTCTTTGTTTGTTATGAAAAAGCGTTTGTCCGTATTGATCGGAGCTTTACCATACGTTAGTAAAGGGAGATATAAGCAATATAATACTTACGATATTGAAAGTTATAGATGCAAGTATCAAACTTTGCTTAAAATGTCACAAAGTTCCAAACAAACATTATCAAGAACTCTCGTCGGGGTAAGGTAAAGTAAGGTTGTGTTTTATCACCTATTTTATTTTCAATGTTTTCTAAATGACAAACATGCACATTTCTGGCCAGCATAGAGGTATAATATTAGAACATGCTTAATTATTTAGAATTATATATGCAGAGGACTTGGTTGCCTTTGCAGAAACTGCCATTCAGTTTAAAAGAATGCCAAATCAATGCTGGTTCCGAGTGTTATGATAGCTGAATATAGACTATATCTTTGGGTTGATAAATAAAAAACAGAGCTACATATTACACCAGAATTTATGCCGAAATTTCAGGGTTTAAAGTATAATTTTGTCCTTAAAAATGTCACTCTGAAATAGATTCACATGAAATAAGAACCATAAAACATTGATGACTGTATTAAAACAGTTTATACACTCGTTCAGCTTGAAGAAACTGCCTCATATGTTAAGTAAAGAAATCATAATACCCATTCCTAGTCACTTGACACTATCAATTAATGGGTGTATTACGCGATGAGGACCAGATTACCGGTCTCCACATCCGTTACGCTGACACGTGAACCATACTAATAATGTTTAATAATTTCCTCTGCCGCCGCAAAATGCCTACGACATGCCTTGAAAGATTGCTGTGTCGACAAAATTCTGATCTAATTTCTATTCAATACTTTTTGACATTTGTCTAATTGATCTATCTTGGCTATTTCAGATATGAACTAGTTCACGTCCTCTGAGATTTCGACAGGTCGATCTCGTTATAAATTTTAAAGCTGTCTTTGTCTTGATGGACACCAAAAGTCAATTAAAATAATATGCCAGCTATGGGAAGACCATTAGCGGTGTAAAGTAATTATGTAAAAGATTTGATACACTAAAATACACTCAAACGAATTAGCACTATTATTCACTGAACTCGTAATAAGTAGAAGTTGATGTCTATGGAATGAACCATGTAAATGTTCGAATATTTTGCGATAATTATGACCTTTTAGGACCTGAAATGATAATTGCTAAGATCAGTTTTTGACTTCTAAGAAAATAAATTTCTTTTAATCAGGATATAAAAAAGAAACTATGAAGGTCAATACATCAGTATTACATTAGTGGCTTATTGGTTCATTTCTTTAATCAAGACATTTAAGACAAATCATATTTAATCGAATATATCAAAAAAGTATTAGAGACAAATAGGTTACTTTCATTCGAGTCCGCTTATAACTCACTCGAATATAATAGACAGATATCAAGTAGATATTTTCCGATCATGGAGTCTGGTTTTCAAGTTTATGCATTGTTTTGTAGTACTTTAATCTGATATATGATCCCGAGAGCAAAATACAAACTGTAATATAATAGTAAGTTAAGTGAAAGACGGATTAATTGAACTCTGAGAAACAGACATCCAGAACAATGCTAACTACAAGACAGATTTATAGAAGAAAATAGTAGTATGTCTACTCTACATCTGTTGAGTTTTAAGTGTTTCAAACGCACGACATGAATGATGATAGTGACATTGAAGACCCTTGCTTTGTTTCACAGATTCGACTTTTCTATTCTTCACCGTGCTTGCGAAATATTATTGAGGCAAATAGTTGGATCGAATCTGAATTATATACTTCCATCCAGGAAAGAACAAAAGGTAAGAAACCTTGTTATGCAAGTTTTGCGAAAAATTGAAGTAGCTAGTAAGTGCAACTTACCTAAATCTTGTCATATCGGGTCTATAAATTTCATTGGATACAGAGGCAAGCCACCGCAACCAATCAAAGTTAATTTGTTAAGATTTGAACATCTGTTCCCCGATGATCAAGAGAAATGGTACACATTTCTGAAATGGACTCCATTGCCAGCTCAATCGAATACGGTGAATGATGGAAAAGTTGTACCATTTATGCCAACGGTAACATCCCGCTTGTTCATACGCCATTTTGAGGACATTTGCTTTTTACAATCTCCTTCGGTGATGAAATCCATTGGTATACAAATGAAAATGAAATTGTGAAAGACAGCAGTTTCTACAATTTACCCAGAGACTTCCAAATATAAGGAAAAAAGTCTCTACCGTCACCCGAGAAGTTTGGATCTCCTAAATTCCGTGGAAATCTCTATGATGCATATGATGCAAGGAATAGAAAGAGCGTAAGTAAAATATATCAAATAGCAATTACAGTACAGAAATGTAACCGCATATGTAAATTAATAGTGTTTAAAATAATAATAATAATAATAATAATAATAATAATAATAATAATAATAATAATAATAATAATAATAATAATAATAATAATAATAATAATAATAATAATAATAATAATAATAAAAATAATAATAATAATAATAATAAAAATAATAATAATAATAATACTGTTGAACACGCTGAGTTAGACATTGACAAAACTCCTATTTTAGTTTTATTATAACAAATATGAATTCAAAATGATTAAAGAGAAAAAGAAACATTTATAGATTACTGCATTTTTATGGGAGAGTATGAACTCAGATTCGGATTGTAGTTTATCAATCTGACAAAACGAGTTCATATTTTCCCATACCAATGAAGTAACCTTTCTATTATATACTTATTTTCTTATTCTACATAAGGCTTCATTATATAAATAAAAATTCGCTACAAGAAACAAAATAATTTAATTTATGATGGATTCCAAACTAAATACACAAGCTCAGATTCATCAGCAGTCAACAACATTATTAATGAGCACATATTTCCGCCCAGATAAATTTGAACTTAGTCGCGCGCAAGACATCACTTTCGAAAACTGAAATTTAGATTCATATTGTGAATGAATGCGCATTGCAACAACTTTTCCATTTAGTCTGGAATGAATATAGTTTGGTATTTTTGTCGATTCTGCTACATTTCGTGATAATGAATAGATTTATTTGTGTCAATTCTACATTAGATACATTGATTTCAGCAGCGAGGGAGCATCCTGTTGACATCTGCAAAATGAAGTCTCTCAGTTGTAATTATCAAAAAGACGCTATGGAATATAGTGTTTATTTCATTTTGAGTCCTGTAATGATGAAGTCCATGCACTTGGAATATAGTAAAAAAATTATATATATATATATATATATATATATATATATATATATATATATATATATATATATATATATATATATATATATATATATATATCACATACATTAAAAATAACATGCATTTAAAGTGTTTTTATAAAGATTTTTTTTATATACAATACTATTGGTATATCAAATTGTAATCCGCCTATGGCGCAATAATACTCATATATAAACATTCTTGCGAGCGTCTGCAGTTGATTTGATTCTAGATCAATTATCAATTTCCACAAATTAGTCACTAGTGATGTATGAAAACCATCGATGAAAAGTATTAATAATCTCCGTTTTCTAATTGAGTTTAATATGGTACACATTTTCATCACAATCCTCTCTGCTTTCTGTTCTCCCTCCCCTATCAAGCGTAATAGACAAACTGCGCAGAAGTGTGGAATGAGAGAGAAAAGGAATTTGGGCTGGATTAAAACCTTGAAATATAAGTTACACCACATTACCTACAAGAATATGTTTCATCTTAATGATACGTATGCACTATCCCTGGGATTTATCGACAATGATACAATGTTGCAAACCAGTAAATTCCTCGGTTACGTGGTACACGTACTTTGATATATTTATTGTTATGCTTTTTTCCGTCTATTTTTTAAATATAACCATAAGGTTGTAAAAATTCGATTATTATTATTGAAATATGAAAATGTCCAAGTCTCTCTCTCTCTCATCGATCGATCAGTCTTAACCACCGTAGCTGGATACGGACTAAAATCTCTGAAATGGCGAACGTAGCAGATTTTCCGATAGTATCTCTGGACTCAAAAATAACTATAATAGTTAAGTCAAACCGACTAATGGATGAGGCAGACAGAGAGAGAAAGAGTTTTAAATCCAAGGAGAGAGAGAGAGAGAGAGAGAGAGAGAGAGAGAGAGAGAGAGAGAGAGAGAGAGAGAGAGAGAGAGAGAGAGAGAGAGAGAGAGAGAGAGAGAGAGAGAGACTCGGTTGTACTGTTGCTAAAGCAGAATAATGACTTAGATCAAGTGTAAATATATTAAAATATTTTAATTACCTCTTGTTGGTTTCTCGGTTGGCTTAGTTTCTATTCCACATTAATTTCCACGCGCCTGAAGGTAAATGTCATTGCGTTCATTTGAATGGTGTAACTATCCAAGTGTTGCTAATGCTCTACTTTTATTATTAAAACCAACTTTCGTGTTTAAATCATAAGAGTGTATTATATTTTTTTTACTTAATGTGGAGAAACGTAGAAACCAAACGAAAACAATCAACTTATAAATATGCAGAGGTGTTTGTAAATTGTCATTACGGCAGAGAACTACATTTTGTAACGGGCACATTCGGGGATGTGAGGAGTTCTGATCTTCGTTCAAAGGTCAAATATATGCATTTGTGATATAAATAAAATATGTGTACAGTATGTACGGTGTATCGATGATATACCACCGGCTTTATAAATTTTTCATTAAAATTAAACGAAGCTTGCTGCGTTTCCTTTTAATGAAAAATTTATACAGCGAATGGTATATCATTGACATACCTTAGATTGTATTATGTCCAGGTTTACTATACGACGGTATCACGCAAAGAAAAATTATTTTTTGAAAATACATCCACTGTAATTGCAAATGATAAACATTTTCGCTAGCATGAGGCACAAATGTTTTATTAAAGCCAGTTATTGCTTTTTGTGCTATTTACACTAAAAACTTCAATACCTGTTTGTATCAATTATCATTACTGATGGCAAGCAAATTGCATCGATATATGGCTAATTATTATTTATCCATAATTAATATTGGATATTTTCGGTGACAAGAAGCGTGTACTTCGTCTTGTTGGATAAATGTACGTCATTTCAGACTGGCGTCCTCTATAGGCGCGAAATCGTAGCTAAGAGGAAGTAACAGCGTTGTATACCTCTATTTCAATGTACTAAATTATTATTTCTTCTTTACAGTTGCTAATTTTGTTATTCTTTTTGTGGGAAAATATAACTACTTTTAATTAAAAAAAATGCAAATCTGATGCCATAAGAAATATGTTCTAGTTTGGTCTGTGACGTTTAACGTATCGGAACATTAGCTAGCGAACATGACTTAAACATGATAGAGCATGTTCCTGGATGAAATAGATCAGTTTGTTTTGTGTAATGTGTTAGGTACTTAAGTCTCGAGGTCCAAAGCCAATGTTCCTATAGGTTGTCATGCTGATAAACAAAAAGCATAACAAATTATGCCCCTGAAAGCAAATTTCAAATGATTATCTACTCATGAATAATTAAAGCATTATATAATCGTACTCAGTCTGGTGTTCTTTAAGTGGTTCCATTTTAACACATTTTGATAGTTCGCCAGATCCTGTACGGGAATAAACAATGCACATCTTGAAGCAATTGTACAATCATGCAGATAAATTGTTTGTCCACTGCCCATACGCTGAAGTAATCACGTTTTCTGCAACATCTTAGAACATTAAATTATTTAACTCTTTCTGACATATCTTATATTCGTTATTGCTTGTAGTCTTTTTGATTTGATAAGGAGCAATTAAATATTTATGATGAATCATTTGTTGTTTATTTCTTTAATGCGTCCGTCTTTACACGTATAGATTTCAATAGTCTATTACTGCTGCAATTTTAGTTAAAAAATGATGACAAACACAATGTTTAATTTTGCATTTCATCCGACCTGGTTTTCTCTTTAAAATTTCAATATATCCTGTCTTGTAATTAGTTTAATGGCAGTAAAAGTTTTCTCCCGTAGAGAATGTAGCATGACAATGTCGTAGATGACACTCAGGTTGTCGTTGACATATCATTTGACGCTCTGTATCACAGATAGAGAAAAAGAGTTTTAACAAATATACTAGCATACTCGAATGGTATAAATCTAATTAGAAGAAAAAAAGCGAGAAGTTTCAAAAACCTTTCTCATCTAAAATGTTCCTGACATTTCTATGAATTTATCCACTTGCACACTTTCAGTGGTGAAAGTACGGAACCTGTTGTCAGCTGTTAATAAGTGGATGTGAAATGCTACATTAATTCATTTAGACAAGACTGTCGAAAAGGTTAAAAAGTATGAGTTTTGGATACCTGCTGCTAGGCACATAGCAGTCTTAATATGCATGAAGCAAAGCTATCGTATACAACCTTTCTGAAGTTGTAATTGTGCGTAGATATCATTTTAATGTCTTTATTTGCTACCGTATTTGATGATGACATTTTAAAAGAAAATAATGTCAGATATGCCGAATTCTTTTGGTAATGAGTACTTTGACATAATATTCCCAGATCTTCTAGAGTATGTTAGACACATCAAGACCGATAACTCTGTTACAGAATTAATGACAGACTAGATATCGTCATTTAACCAAGGCGAAATTATTCGAAAAACAAAAAAAAGAATATAAGACCATTGTTACTCTAATGGAGGAGCTGATGCGTGGATGTTCTCACTTGCAACATATACTTCTTGAAATAGTATTAAGTTCTTCCAGCTATTCATATTGGTACATTAGTTCGAATTTTGTATTTTGTTTATTATAGCAGTATATAACTGACACGAATTCATGCAGATCATGTTAAATAAAATATGATTTTATTTATCTGCAACAAAAGTGTAAGATGTAATATCTGTGCTTCACTTGCTCCTATTCTGAGAGCATCTTAACATATCTACATAGAATTCGTCAATACCCTGCTTTCATTGCGTTACAGAAGCGCAAAACGTATCCGTAACGGCTTTTCAGCAGCCTGGTAATGTCGAATAAAGGAAATGTGGTCAACAACTTTGCAAGGAGTTCCGTACCTAAACTAAATTGACAACGTAAAGGAACATTAACATTGTTTGGAGAGACTTTTTTGTTAAGTCACAACGACAAATATTTCCCAAAGATACATCCTTCGTAACATGCGTGTTGATCTGGCTAGTAGTTAACATATGGCGACATAGGTGCTATACAAACCGAATAGTTCAAAGTTTTACTTAACATAAATGCCACTAGTTATAGGTTATTCAAATGAGGCCTAATTTTTTTGGATAGTATTTTCTAAGAAATAACTGCAGAATATGTTTTGCTTTGATATAAAATGTTTATTCAGTTGAATATCATTAGTATTTGTTGTCTCAACCTTCTTGTACTCCAAGTGACGTAAATATTACTGAACAAAGGACACTCCTGATCGTAATGGAGAATTTATTATGCAATGTTTGGCATTGTTTATTGATAAGATAGCAGTTTAACTTGAATTTTTGTGATGCAAACTATTGTTAGTATCTGACGCTTTTTGAATAGTAACTGAAGCAATGTTCAAATTATAGCTGACTGACTGATATTTCTTTAATTTTCACTAATCTTGGTCTTGACCTATGTAACAGAAACAAGCGAAAACAATACGTTTAGTTAAATTAACGAACAATATTATTTCGCTACAATACAAAATTAAACGTTTAGAAACACTTACATTTTTGTGAATTAAATTTTAAATAATCCAAATATTTTACCACAAGTCCATAAGCATAAAATATTTCAAATAAATTACATTATTCTTGATGTTTATGATGTACCACAATGGTACTATCCAGAAAATCTTTGAATAAGGTGACAATAATTGCAAAATAATGTGCTTAAACCAAAGCCATTGAGCACTTAGTTTTTCCAATGAAAAAGTTAAATAAATAATGTCTCTCGAATTATAAATGAACACATCCATAAATGACTGCAAGAGACTGATATTAAAACAGGAATGAATTATTTATTTATCAAGTAGATATATTTTCCGATTTCCATTTGATCTATAACATAATAAAATGCGAATACTTTCCAACTATAACCCTGTCATACAAAAAACATGACTGACCTTGAATTCTTGCTCAGTAAGCAAGTTGTTTACAACTTTCAATCATGAAATAAATAGACTTGTAAACATGTTTACAAATGACCATTATCTACAATCTACAATCGTGTGCAAATAATCAGGCAAACAATATAAATAGGCATAATAATCTTAAAATGCATCAGATTTCATGTGGAAAACTAAATCTCATATATCTTGACAAGTCGAACCAGACTGACTTTTGCATCAGATAACAAGGAAATTCATATATGAAATCCTGATGTTCATTATAATTTAAAAGTGGCGAATACCATTTATATCTTCATCTAGAAGTCTGTAGAGAAGTCATTTTATAATACTTTATGTGGTGGCATGTTGTTTAATGAATCCGCTGCAAGAAGTCCCTTGCCTCTACTTTATATAACTTATTACTACTCTGCGATATTAAACTATATAACAGAAAAGAAGTGAAACCAACAATTTAACTAAAATTCCACACATTTCAAAAGACCATTACAGTATTTTGAATTCAATTCCCAATGATACTAAATGTTATATCAAATGAATTCCAACAGTCTCGAATGTCTGATGTACCTCAATGATATAAACCATAATGTTTTTGAATGAGTATTCAATAATTCAAAAGTAGTGTTTCAGTCTAAAAGTTAATGAGTACATTGTATCTCTGATGGATAATTTAATAAATATTCCCTCCTAAATTATATTTCCAAATATATTGATATCAAATAGGAATGAATACCTGTTTAAAAAGTTTCTCTATATTCAAATGTCACTTGACCTGAGACAATAGTATTTTGTACAGAAACCTCATTATATCGTAAACGTGGTCAGATATTGAACTCAAATTCAAACAAGTCTTGCTTTCTTCTTAGAATCAGGACACAAATCAGGTTGGCATAACCCTCAGTCACAGATAAAAATTATGCAACAATATAGATATACAGCTAAAGGCGTTTGGGAGAAGGATCATCCGGTCTCTAATGCTTGGGTTATTGAAATTCATTTTTATTGTACTTGAAATTGCTTTCATTTGTGTAATTTAATACAAATTATAAATTCCAATGCGTTGAACATCAAATTTGGGGATATAAATAGAGAAGCAACGATGAAAAGCGCTCTAGGGGGCTTGAGCAAAATATTTGAACTTCAAGTTGACAGAAATTAATTTCAGTCTCATCATCACAAGATAGTTGGTGTCAAGGCACGTTGTCCGCACGTCACCATTTTGTGGGTAAGGTTGTTATGACCAGTCCTTTATTTTGCCAGAGCTAGAGGAAATAACTTTTAATATTATGGGGTTATAATCAGCAACATCTGCATTTCTTCCTTCCGAGAGATGAAATTAGTGTTTTATTGCTCTAAAATCTCTTATAATGTATTCATATTATCGTCCATTGATACATTTCCCACAATAACGAAAAGTCAATTTAAGTTACAAGTATAACTAATTAACCTTCATACGATATTTAATTATTCAAGTTCCCCAACTACAATTTCCCTATACAAATTTAATGCATGACAAGAGCTGCGGTACCTGTTTTGGGTCAAATTAAGGTTATTTATTTTGTTTTGCACGTAACATACGTACAGCCTATATCAATATTTTTAAGACGGTGATATACTGTTTTTTTTAGTTCAGATTTCATTAGATTAAATATGTTATGCTTTACTACTTTTTTGAACAATTTATTCAGAATTGTATTTTTTGAATATTATGTGTATCAGAGTTGTAAAGGACAAACACGCAACTTAAAATCTCTGGATATTATTAGTCTCCAGATGCGAGGTGTAGAGACATCAGGTTCAGTGTCAGATTAAATGGTTTGTTGCATATGTTTTGATTCGAACTAGAGATCTTAAAATGCATGTTATTACAATGTCATTATTAAGACGGTTCCATTTTAATATGCAAAAATATAGTCCAATTTATTTCACATACTATCAGTTAAATCGAGTGTATTCTTTACAGTAGATGTAAAGAAACGAAGAATATTTCATGGTTACAATTTCTAATGTTTTACTTTCGGTTTTATTTGTTTGCATGAATCTCATTTAAGTGATATGGATCAGGGATGAACTAGGTTATATATCTATATTTACAAAGTAACATTTACTTTCTTTTAAACTAATTTATGGTTTAGTTTTAAATAATTGTTTGTTGTAAACTATATGATTCTAAAAAATTATGTAAGTAGTACAAAGAAACGTGAAAACATATAAAGCGCGTACAGAGCCGATTTTAATACTTCTATTGATTTCTATGAACCTTTCTAACTTTGTTAGTAAATTAATGTCATGAATGATATATTAGTAACTAAAGTGTTTCAGTGTCGCAGCTATCAAAAAGGATCGAAATAAAAATATATTTCCCTCTATATCTCTATAATGATAAAGCCAGTTGTAGATTAGTTTTCTTGATGATTCCTGGTCTCTTGACATTCATTGATATTGTTATTAGGGACAGATTTGTTTTCACACTTCAAAAAAAAAAAAACAAAAAAAACAAAAAACAACAACAACACAAAACAGCCGGGTTTTATTTCCAGTAAAATTAGATCTTTTGTGTCTTACATAGCATGTTGTGAAGGACGACTCCTAATGCCTTTAGGGGCTCATCTCTCAACATCATATAACTGAGCTTGTATTTGAAATTTTGAAATTGTCCACGACGATAATGGAAAGACATAAAATAAGCAATTGATAAAACTAAGAATTATACACATTTTGAAGGCATTTGTAGAACATAAAATGCATATATTAATTTAAATTATCCACACTATTGTATGCTTTGTTGTGGTATGGAAGAAAGAAATGGTGTTTCCAATATCATCATGTTTATTTGTATTACAGTAATTATTCCATTTAGTTCAAATAAGTTTTGTTTTCAATAGTTACATTACTTTAAAATTGGCACTAACTCCCTTTCGTCAAAACAACCTACACAGTGGTAATATTTGTAAACCAGTCTGCATACTTTATACCTAATAATATGCCATTAAAATATCATTATAGCACAAAATAGAAGAACAGACATTATGTAGAGAATACACGTTTATCAAACATATGCTAATCTGACATTATATGGAAGAGAGTATCATATGTTTTTGTCCCTATACATCAGATGTAATTCATGATATCAGAAAAGACAATATGAACTAGGAATTTATAGTGAAAATATTAGTGTTATGTGAATGTTGATAGTTTATTAAATTGCACGATTAAACATGTAAATATTCCAATTAAAATATGTAAGAATATTGAAAGAGTACACACGATTCTCCAAATGCTACACATCTTCCTTTTGCTTAAGAAAGGAATAATTTTGTTGCTCGCTAAGTGATATAAACATTAAGGTCAAGTTTCAGCACCAGGATGAAGATCAGATGTTCATGTTCAAAACCATTCCAACTTGTCAGTAAGGTCAGGTCTTTTAATAGGCAACCAATCAGCAATCAAGTAGGCGAGAATTTACTAGGTAAAACCAATGACCTTATCTCAAATTCCATTAAATGTGTCGACATGATTACTTATACACCTTCTAAACTAAAAGCCACATAAACATGCTTACCCAAATTAAATGTGCATCACACTATATTGACGCTATGTAATAGCTTCATAATAATGTCCCTTTACAATCTACAATCATAAATGAAAAATTAAACAAATAATGTAGATATATATATCGATCCGCACACTAATACCGTGCATGAGTAATGATAATTCAAGCCTTAATATATTTTATTTATTAGGTAACATTAATGTCGATTATTTCAAAATGCAGCAGGTGATGTGGTAAAATGGTGATGAGAAGTGTATCTGCTCGTCACTTCAAACATTTTCTTACGTAATGGTCGTGTTTTTCTGTAATTCATTATTTTCGTTTTGTATTTCGTTTTTGGATTTCGTGTTTCAGAGCACGAATTTAATTATCCATCGAACGGAAGCTTTACTATGGAAAAAACTCGACGCCTTCTCTAATTTAAAGACTTCAGTGTCAAAGACCATGTCATTTTTACAAAATACAAAAAAATAATACAAAAGAAAACGAAATCATATGAATTTTTAGTGTATCAGGTGTAATGTCTAAGAGAATGCTAGCAGTGCATAGAAAACTGAATAGATCTTTTGTCTTATCTCTAACAAATGTTTATAAACATCGTTCCTAATGCGTGTGAATTTCCTCGCCTGTTCAAGTACTGTTCTTAACTATAATACTGAGTTCACCGTCAATAATCTAAATGTTATATGCAAACATAAACTCATAATGGGCTGATAAAAACCAAGACAATATTAACGTAACAAACAAAATTGGAAATAGTATAAAGATATTATGGTATTTTATTATTTTCTAAAATATCCTTTCTCTAGATGCCACGTTGATAACATCAGTTCTCGTCTTTCAGGTTACCCTGAAAAAAGAATAGTGTTGTAACCTAATTCTGTATGATACTGACTACCAAAATACTTCAACAGTTTTTGTTCAATATCTTCTTTGATGACTTAAAATAAAATGTATCATTTGGTCGAGTGTCTGACTAGTAATCTATCAGTCTCGAATTCAAGGGTTACCTGGGTCAACTGCTTTACATGTCTCCATCAGAAAGGCACTTTGGTCTCATTACTTTTTCAGCATAATATAGCTAAAAATGTGCTAGTAAAAGTTTTTAGAAAACCTCTTTAATTTAAACCATTCATATTATTCAAAACGCCGAAGAATTTTGCACAAGGTAGCAAAACCCAGTTTTAATAATTTTGTTTCTTGTAAATAACCATTGAGGCTGACCGCAGAATCTTGGTAACCTTAATATGGCTGTAAGTAGTTGGAATCCTGTGTAGTATATTTGATAACCTTAAGATGTTTGTAGATTGTTGGACCCCTGTGTAGTATATCTGGCAATAAAAAATTCGGATTTTTGTCTCATGAATACTTATGCCATATAAAGTCTGTATTAGTCTGTTTCTGCCCATTTATGCTGTATAAAGTGTGTTAGTGGGTAATTGCCCATTTATGATGTATAAAGTGTGTTAGTGGGTAATTGCCCATTTATGCTGTATAACGTGTGTTAGTGGGTAATTGCCCATTTATGCTGTATAACGTGTGTTAGTGGGCAATTGCCCATTTATGCTGTATAAATTGTGTTAGTGGGTAATTGCCCATTTATGCTGTATAAAGTGTGTTAGTGGGTAATTTCCCATTTATACTGTATAAAGTGTGTTAGTGGGTAATTGCCCATTTATGCTGTATAATGCGTGTTAGTGAGTAATTGCCCCTTTATGCTGTATAACGCGTGATAGTAATTGCCCATTTATGCTGTATAAAGTGTGTTAGTGGGTAATTGCCCATTTATGCTGTATTAAGTCGGTGTTAATGGGCCATTGACCATTTATGCTGTATAATGTCTTTTGTGATCGGATCATGGCTGAACGATTCCTTACATCGTCGGTTTTTAGCGGAGCAAATAAAAATATAGACTCGCATCACAATTATTTTTCATATATAGTATCTATGTTTATTTCCCAGTACTTGAATTTCAACTGAGTCGAAATCATAATCAATGATATGTTGATCTAAAATACCTTCAAAGATGAATTCACGGTGAACTTTTTGTCATGGGTTTTCCGACATTTCTTTGACAGGCTTGACAACGTACAACGTATAATGAATCGGCGATATTACTTCTGAATCGGCATCAATGTCTCATTATTCATCGTGCATAGTCTTCGAAATTTACACAGAGAACTACACCATAATGCTCCATATCTAAATAATAATCAATTACCATTATATTAATAACAAGAATTCCTAAATCTATATATTGAATAAAGTCGGAGATATTTCATTTATAAGACAGTAACTATTTTGTCTCGAATTAAGGCCGAGAAATGTAGACCATAAATTGACATATTTCTTGCTAAATCACTCACTATAAAATTTTCTTAAGCGCATACAAACAAGACATAGAGAAAATGGACAGAAGTTTGTGAAATAATGCTTTCTTTATACCACTGTAAATTATGAATGAGAAACATTTAGATAAAATATAACTGTCTCTTCAATAAAATATTTGCAAAAGGACAATTAATACACATCTAGTTAGTGTTACCATTATTAGATCTAATTTATCAGGAAGTTTTGATATATTGGATACATATATTTTGGGTCTGTTTTTATTCTTGAATTAAAAAGGTGCTTCTTTTTTGGAGTTTTTCTCAGCATTATACAGGAAACATGTGCACGAATATGAAACAGAGTACTAGACAATACTGGACAGAATTTGCTACTTTTGATCGAGAGAAAGGTTGTCTATACCATGAGAATACGTTTCAGATACATAAGAAACGATATAAAGTGTGTTGTATACATGACAAGAATATTTGTAATGTATATGTCATTGAGGGGTTGATGAGCCTAGTCTTGCAAAAGTGTTTTATACTAAAATGCGCGATTTTAAAAGAGAGTAACAATATTTTGTATGGAGCGCTTAATACCAACTTTTTAAAACATTATTATTTTTGAATTTTTATCTGCTAAAACTAGGGCAATATGCAAACACACCAGTCTTCATCCATAATAAGTTTCGAATTTACACAGCTATATCATACATATTTTGACAACGTACGCCAGAAACTCATAAATGGGTAGATATAGAAATTCATTGCAAGGTAGGTAAGAAATCTCAATTTACCGCAGGTCTATGCTATCGTATCATTGCTTAATGGTATGCTTTCCTTGACGGTTGATACTTATTATCAGAAAATGCAGGTCATACTTATCACAAACACCGCTGTAAATACAGTCTTGGGTGTTTTCAGAATTGAAATCATTACACCCAAGCGGTACATGTAGTTTAAGATGGGATGTGATTTTTGATCACGACCCCCTGAAAGTTTTTTCATGTAAATGTAGACGATTTCATTGACATTGTTGCATTTATAATCACAAAAACGTTATTCGTGATTGTTACGTATGTTGGCATCCTTACAAAATTAATTTTCGGCTGTAAAAACCTACTTCTTGTCAATGCAACCTACGCTAATTGTTTTGAATCAGTTAAAAGTTTTTTGTCTATTCATTGTTCTTATAAAAGAAAAAGTTAATCATTGAAAATCATTGCTTTAAATTTAGTGGTACGATCTATAGCTTTCGTAGAATACTTTGAAAAGATGTGTAAATTATAAACCTTAAGGTATTCCCACTTGTTTTGCACGATACAGCATTATTAAGTAAATCACACTTGTTTTCACGATACAGCATTATCAAGGAATTCTCACTTGGTGCTTTCACGATACAGCATTATCAAGGAATTCTCACTTGGTGCTTTCACGATACAGCATTATCAAGGAATTCTCACTTGGTGATGGCACGATACAATATTATTAAAGAATTCCAACTAGGTGGCTCGATACAACATTATTAAGGAATTCTCACTTGGTGCTTTCACGATACAATATTATTAAAGAATTCCAACTAGGTGGCTCGATACAGCATTATCAAGGAATTCTCACTTGGTGCTTTCACGATACAATATTATTAAAGAATTCCAACTAGGTGGCTCGATACAGCATTATCAAGGAATTCTCACTTGGTGCTTTCACGATACAATATTATTAAAGAATTCCAACTAGGTGGCTCGATACAACATTATTAAGGAATTCCAACTTGGTGCTGGCACGACACAAATTTATTAAGGAATTCTCACTTGTTGATGGCACGAAACAACGTTATTCATTGTATTATTCAATTAAGTTCGTCACAGCAGAAGTAATTAATTGATTTAATTTCCTCACGTTATTGTCATAATTTTATTAATATATTTCACATTTCCGATTTCAGTGAGTTCATCACTTCTAATGTAAAAAAATTCAAAAATAGAAGGTTAGTCATTAACAGTAAAAACACCAACAATAAAATAATGTTGTGTCCAATAAATAGTTGTATGCAGAAAAGGAAATTTACATTACAGGTTTATCATATTGAATCTCACCGGATTCATCGAACGTTTGATGAATAAATGAATCAGAATTTTTAATTGCACATCAGAATTGGACTATTTAGGTGTTTTCACTGACGTCCTCACATTTATATTCGTCGGTGCACGGAAATAAATATTTATAAATCCCATTTTTGTTGTTATTTTGTTGACACTATATTTAGTTCCCTTGACACGTTAGAGCGGGCTATATTGGGAAAGTGTGAAAGAGGGCATATGTAGAAAATTGAAAACGTCATTGAATACGTCTAGGGCTTCATGCCTGGACATATCCTTATGTTATACCAGACTAGTTCTTTCCGCCAATTCGGAGTACAGCATGTATATGACTTCCTCTCCAAAAATGGCGGTATGACATATAATTGCGCTTTAATTGCTTTCCTAAAGATATCCGTTTAAATCAATTTTTGTTCCGTTATCTTTGTGTGTGTGTGTGTGTGTGTGTGTGTGTGTGTGTGTGTGTGTGTGTGTGTGTGTGGATATGTACTGATGTGTACGACACTTCTATCAAAACCTAGGTTTTGTGACATATCTTTCAATCTTAATTGTCTTTGGATGGGTTAAGCGATTAATTCAGTTTAGCAGGGAATTTGCAAATAAACGGGTGGAGATTCCTAAGTAATGATTACTTTCTACTTGTTCATAACTAATCAAAATATGAAGGTGACATTTATAAATTCTAACGTGACAAGGGCTCGTACTCAGTAATAAAGAAAAGATTAAAAGCTAACAAACTTTGCATATTTTAACAAAACAATTTATTTCCCTAGGCAACAATGTAAACAAATGGTAAATAGGACTTACAATCTGTGAATATAATTCAAAATATGATCCTAATAATGAAATTACAAGTCCTATCGCTAAATAGTCCTATAAGAATCCAGGTTCGAGTCCCGACGACATACAAATATAGAAAACGATGACGTCAGATGTGGTCTAATATATGAATCACAATAATTCCTCACTTGAATCACAGTCTTTATTTCCGAATAATTCCCCCCAAAATTTCCTTGACTATCTTTCTGAATTTTTATAAAAATGTCAACTTCTTGAGTTTCCAGGGAAATAGATTATTAAAATCAAAACAATCAGTCGAAGAAAAAACAATCTTAGCAACAAATTGAAAAATACATAAACCTTGTACCTTCAAGGTGTTGAATGACTCTGTCCGAAAAAATATTAGGACTGCGTATTTAGAACATCAATGCCTCATTTAAAGTCTCACGAGATTTGTCTTGTAGTCTCTACTGCACTAATTTTCACACGTATGCCAATGTCACTCTACTTGAAAACCAAACATAACAAGTTTGTTTACCCATAGTGACCATGCACAGAAAGTATGCCCCTGCTACTGACCAATCATTTTAACTTCATGTTGACAATCACAAGGTTAAGACAGACTAAATGATAATTCTTAGGTAACACTTCTTCGTCTTGTGATAAAAATATATTTCACTACTAAAAATAGAATACCGAATCCGAGAAAAAAATATTCATTGCAATTACATACAATGAAACAAAAATGAAATAAAAATAATAATATACCTTACACACAAGCAATTTAACACATATACGTAACAAAATAAACACATTTATTAGACCACTTTTAGTTATAAGGATGAAATTTATTTTGAAATCACTTCTTGTACTTCATTCATGTTCAAATATGGTCATAATTATATGCAAAAGAAACTGCATCTTGCAGACCGATAATTGTTCCAAAGTACAAAGTCTATCTAAAAAGCTTTAAGACAATTTCATTGCCAAGTATTATATTATCAGGCCAATAAATGTCAGACTTCAATGGTCTATTTGTTTTACGATTGTATCGATTGTACTGTGATCAATATCTTTTAATCATTCATTCTCACTTGGAGAACAACTCATTAAGCGTCTCAGTGGTCCATACTTATTAAGTTTCTCAGTTATCCATACGATCTACAGCAGTAACATCAAATATGTGAGAAAAAATGGAGGAAATCTTTGTTATGTTTTAATGTTTAGCTTTACAAAATATCATATTGTACTCATTAACTTGCGTCACCAGTTGGACACTTCCTTACAAAGAAGCCGCCGTACAAACTGAATTTCATACACATTTCCTTGCATTGAAGCCTCAGTTCAAACTACATTTCGTTCACACTTTCTTGCAATGAAACCTCCGTAAAAATTGGATTTCATACATAATTTCATCCATACAGACTGAAATTTTCATATACAAAATTTCTCTACAATAAAGCCTGCGTAGAGACTGGATTTCATACAGACTTCCTTTTAGGACTGGATTTCATTCACACTTCCTTGAAATGAAGCCTCCGTACAGACTGGAGTTTTCATACACATTTCCTTGAAATAAAACCTCTGTACAGACTGAATTACATACACACGTCCTTGTATTTAAGCCTCCCTACAGACTGGATGCCAACTAACAACGGACGAAGAAATTTCATGCACAGTTCATTAGATCCTGAAAGATTTTCCTGAGAAATATTCATACAAGAAGCGAGTTTATTAGGACATATATTTAGATTAAAATTATTGTGCTTATAGAAGAGCGTATACATTTACGATGAGTAAATTTCTGCACACAATGAAAACCAACAAAGTATGAAATGCCTTTTTAATCATAAACCATTACTCTTGATATGCATTGTGCCTTTCATAAAAAGTAACTTTAATCCATATAAATAGAAATTATATAACTTTCAGCCTTCAAAACTGACCTGGAAAAAGATATCAAGGGAGACACTAGTGGTAACTTTCAGGAGATGTTGCTGGAACTTCTTAAAGGTCAACGGAACCAAGGATTACAGGTCAACATGGAAGAAGCACGAAGAGACGCAGAACATCTCAGTGAGGTCAGAATCTCGAAAAGGAAAACTACAAGTATTTTTGTACTATTTTATTAGGACATATAAATATGCCAGCTTTATCGCTCATCTCTTCCTTCCAAGATGTCCTATCTCGTGTTTAGACAACATAAACTCTCAAAATACCAGGTTGAAACTTTATTTATTCTGTGTGGATATAAAACGTGTTGTTTAATTTGTAGGGGTGCATTTATGGGCCAATGTATTTTTTGCGATGGAGAAGTAAAAACCGAAGAGCTATAATTAAACTAACTTCCACCATTTTTCTTATCATGGAAAGTATGGCTTCAGACATTGCATAAGAACTTACACCAGAACTCGGTCAGCGACACGACTTATAATTCGAGACGAAATTTCCATATACTAAATATTGAGTATAGAGAACGTGTTTGTAGATAGAGTCAAAACTAAAAAATTCTTAGCAGAATTTTGAACTCATACTCTATGCCAAGCTGATAACTTTTAATTTAATATATAATTATTATTATTATTATTATTATTATTATTATTATTATTATTATTATTATTATTATTATTATTATTATTATTATTATTAGCAGGTAAGCTGCATGACATTAAGTTCATTTTTATGTGTAGTCCTGTTAATGGTCGTATTTATTTACATCAATTTTCTCAAACGACTGTTGACTCATTTTTTTTCAGAACGGGGAAATCGACATGGTTACGAAGAGTGCAACATTTCTAAACATTCTGGTCAAGAAAAATCATGCTCAGGTTAAAACAACTTTTGAAGAATACAAGAAAGTAAGTGACATGTTTGTCGGCTGATAAAAGCAAACTCTGGTTGAAATCGTTAAAAGGTTAACAGTAAGACACGGAAAGAATGCCTGGCGATGTTTGAATAGGATAATGACCGGTGATGATACATAATTTACATTTATAAACCCGATCATAGAAAATGAAATAATTTAGGTATACGCATAATGTTTCGTAGCAAAATATCTGGTCATCAAGGTACATGTGCCTGGCTCAGATTATGTAACGAAGATATGTACATGCTTCCGATATGCTAGAAGTTGTGGAACACACCGACCAATTACCTAAGGTATCCACCCGTTCCATGACAGCGCACTGACGCATACATCCTTAGTCGTCAAAGATTTCCTGAAGGAACACAGCATCCAAACTTTTGCCACGTTCTTCATATAGCTTTGAGTTAGCTTTAAGAGAAAGTTTGATGAAACTGACTCGTATTGCAAACTTGGATCTTCTGCTGTACCCAAGCCGGTATCAAACAATCTGACATCACACTTATTGAGCATTCTGTGTTTGAAAAAATTTTGGGATGTGTAAAATTACCTGCATATTTGAAGGGATACATGTTCTTTGATTTATAATTGTAAACAAGACTAATTTGAAATGTTAATAGTTGATCTGCATTTGAATCAGAATGAAGGCAATTACTATGTTTTCTTTCTCTGTAAATAATTTCCACTTAACTTAAAACAGTGATCAAAATAATCTAATATGGGTAATGACTTAATATTAGATTTTTGAAACTCGTTGAATAAATTTTTAACAGAATTTCAAGTTAATAGTAAAGATTAATCAGTTTATTATATTAGCTGATAATGTGCAATCTGGCAATAGCTTTTTTCTGTTCATACATCAATGAACTCATTGAAATGAAAAAATGGTAATTTGTGACTTTGTACATGTCCCTGACTTTTTAAAAATCCAAATTACAAATAAAATAATTCTAAGAAATTTTAGTAAGCTTTATTTTCTACAGGAACTCTCTTTTGAAAAGCTAAAATGCCAAATACTTCTGGAACATGTCATAACCATGAGTAAGGACATGAAGAAATTGATTGTCATAGTTAAAAGTCCTGGAAACTATATATAATTATATGTCGTCAAACCATAATATACCTATATAATTATATGTCGTCACACCATAATATACCTATATAATTATATGTCGTCACACCATAATATACCTATATAATTATATGTAGTCACACCATAATATACCTATATAATTATATGTCGTCCCACCAGAATATACATATATAATTATATGTCGTCACACCAAAATATACACATTTAATTATATGTCGTCATAACAAAATATACATATATAATTATATGCCGTCATACCTAAATAGACATATATAATTATATGCCGTCTCATCAATATATATATATATATATATATATATATATATATATATATATATATATATATATATATATATATATATATATATTCATATATATATAATTATATGCCGTCACACCAAAATATACGTATATAATTATATGCCGTCATACCAAACTATACATATATATTTATCTGCCGTCACACCAAAATATACATATTTATTACAAGTTCACTAATGTTAATTTTACTGCTTTCAGCTGTATGGACATGATGTTTATCATGGCATAGTTAAAGCGATGATGGGAGATGCCAAGGAAGGATATATTGGATTAGGTAAGTTTTTTTTCGGTGTCTACCACACATAACATTGTATAACATACAACCAACTGAGAATATTACAGACCCTGAAATGCGGTCGCATAATGCATTGGAAGAACACTTTTTGTTGAATAATCATACTGTCAGTGGTGCACGTAGATTTTATTTATTGCTGGCGCGGTACCATTCCCCCTCCCAACCCCATCTTTTTGATACGGTTTGCGGGCAATAGTCTTCACGGAACGGAGTACATGACCATACAGGCTTACTTCCACCACTGCTTAAGTGTTTAGTGTCGTTAATACTGAATATTATTGCACTTAGGAGGTGTTTAATGTTGGTTATGCTTCGTTTATGGAGGTATACACTATCAATTGCAGAACCACACAGCTCATAAAGAGCGTAATGTAAGTTTAGATTCACAGTTTAAAACACGTTAAACAGAGAAACAATATCAAATTCTTCATATTGCAGTCCTGAACTAATTTACTTTTGTGTTTGAATCTGTGTGGTTTTTTAATTATTTGTTTTCCTTTTTAAAACCCTTAAAACCCTGTCGCGTAAGAATAATCGCGCCTTTTCCTCCAAATGCAAATTTTACACTGAATGAGTCTACAAGACAGTACACATATCAGTGTTCCAATCAGTGTCTTTGAATTAATCCAGGGTCACGACTTATCCAAATCACAGTAGATATCTTTAAGAGTATCCGAATCGTCGTGTCCTGATTGTTAACTTTAACACAGAAAATATTAGTTGCTAATATTTTATGTTTCTTTTATTTAAATGCCTCCATTTCTAATAATGGAGCATGTTTAATACATTTCAATTAAATAAATACTTATTTGTCCTTTGTCATAGTGGATTCATGTGGACGAAAACAAGGGACATGCAGCTGCAAAGAATAGACTATTATTTCTTTTTGAACACTGTGTCTGTCTTAATTGACAAACTTATCGACAAAACTGATTATCTATAATTGAAAGTCAGTTTTGATTAATTTATGGTATACTTATCAGTGAATCTGATTCTCTTTTGAAGTTGTTAGCCAGGCAACATCAAGCACTCTCTGCACAATACAGACATGCACGCATACACGCAAATTCAATACAAATGCTCAAGAAAGAATGAATATGCATACGTGGTAGTACTGAAAGACCTCATAGTCTACAATGCGTGCACACAACTTTACAATACATTCCCAGTGTTCCAATTCATATTTATAAAAGTAGAATCTGATCTGTCCTTGCCTTCACTGCACGTTTGGTGTAATTTATTGTATGAAGACGAGTTTGCAGATGTGTCTCAATGACAACGTTGGATGTCTGACATTTTCCAGCATTAATATCAGTTGGCTGGTCTCGAGACTCGATTTCTGTAAGTAGTTTATCAAAATATTTGCTCAGAAATAACACCTGAAATGGTCACATGATGGCGCTATCATATTCATTACATGAAACATTCATGTTATGTGCAATTATTCAAGCAAGTTACTATATCTAATATTGTATCCGTGATTCAAATATATTTGGAGTATCTAACATAACGTTTTAAAGTGATTGAAAGATTTATGTAGAGTTGAATGGAATCGTATACCACGAGTTGCTAACATATTGTTGAATGAGATCATATACCTTGAATTGCTAGAAGTGTGTGACATGCTGATATTCATAAAGATCGTGTAAACAAAATACAAATTTTAAATTTTATTGGTCAAAAAACTTCTAGTATTACATTACGCCACGACGATGATATAAGATACCTTGTAAAATTGAAAGACGTCAGAGTCGTCACCCTGTGCACATGACTTGACAAACTTTCCCGGAGTCCCATTTCAGATTTATAAAAATTGAATCGTCATTGTCCATGATTTGAAGGCAATTTTGGCGTGATTTACTGACTGAAGTGGAGCTACAGACTAACGTACTTATATTTTCGAATGCTTATTCTATGACATGCAAAATTTTCAAGGCATTTGTTTTGTAATTTCAGCTAAGGCAATTGAAGACCCAATTAGCTTCTATGCAGAGAAGTTCCGTGAATGTTTTGCAGGAATGGGTACTAATGAAAGAGAACTCATTAGGCTTGTTGTTTCCAGATCTGAGGTTAGTTCCGGCCTGTTTTAGCATTCATAATTTGGCTGCTTAATTGATCACACATTCATTAAATAGTGTCGAAAGTTTTTTTTATTAAAAGTCCTTATACACATGAGTAACACATGAGATAGCAATGATTTGATTTTCGCCTGAAAGGGTCTTAATTGACTTTCACCTAAAAGGGGTATAATAAAGCATCATAACGTTTGAAATCAGATGCTGTACCGACAAAATAAAAATACACAATATAACCATAATATAATATCATCTGTTGTTCATTAAGACATGATTTAAATTACAATACGTAAATTCAATATATTGCCAGCTTACTCAACTATCTGAGAAATGAACATGTTCTTCCAAAAAAAACAAACAAACATAAGTAATAATACCATAAAGGATACTAATTCAGGTTATTCAGGTGGAAGAAATAATGTTATGCTGTATTCATGATGTAGCTTAATTATATATGGACAGGAATATAATATATGCTTTCACATATTCTATAATTTCAGATCGATTTAGAGTTTATTAAAGTAAGATACAGGGAGATTTATAAGAAGACACTAAAGGAGAGTGTTGGAGAAGAATGTAGCGGAAACTATAAGACAGTTCTGTTGGCAGTGATCGGAGAGAAGTAAGAAGAATCTTTATTCACAGTACACTTTACAGTAACACAACAACGACATATCTGTATGTGTCAACTGTACTCAAGGTTACAAAAAAATAGATAACCTAATAATGTTGTTTCTTTGCAGGGAAGTGACAAGGAGAATGGGAAAAATGTTATGTAATCGGCCTTGTAGCACACTTTTTGTTGTTATTTGTGTACATCACACATTTGTAAGGTTCAAAAGGTTTCGTCTAAAATCGTATTTCATTTATTTAGTCTCGATTATGATTCACTTATTTGCTACATTTTTCAGTATTTGTTATGTCCCCCTTAGTATGATCCTCATCATATTTTGTCTCTGTAAAGATTCAAGTCCTGTATATAACTTGATGAAACCAGAGTTTATATATATATATATATATATATATATATATATATATATATATATATATATATATATATATATATATATATATATATATATATATATATATATATATATATGTTCTTTGGCCTTCCACTTATGTAAATATCGTCCAAAAATGTAACGTACATATATAAAACATGACATGTGATTAAATTAATGGTAACAATTTTTTATTGTACAAAGTTCTAAAATGATATATACAGAATCAATCACTTGTTCGACTGAGATAGAGGTGTTGGATTGATTGAATGCTGTGATAACGTCAGTGTGAAATTTCCAAAGACAGTATAATTTATAAAAATAATTAAGGCATATTCAAAATGACATCAGCTATATTTAGATATTTTGGCATACATTTACTTGAAATCACATTACCAAGAGTTTTATTTTATAACGTCAATGTAGTATAACACCTTACCCTATTGAGAGAATCTATTTTGACCACTCTGTTAAGTCTAACGGAAAGTTATAACGAATCATGTGCGTTATCTTCTTCTTTTTTTCTATGTCGAGTAAAATTGCGTGGGCTGAACAAAATCTGTGTGCCGGTTAAACGAATCTAGCATGTACAGTGCAGTAAAAAAACAGTTGGATATTCTACACCTGCGATTTGATGATATCGAGGAAGACTCAATTAATTACTGTACATGGCAGAGCGTTCCAGAGTCGAATACCATCTGGGAAGTAGGGGTGCTAGTATCTGTTTGCCCTTGCAAATTGGGGCCAAGTATTTGGGGCTGTGAAAGCCCGTTTATTGTATTGGTATTATGTATCCTAATGGTACTTCAACAAGTTCGTGGACAATCGTCACGACTCTAGCTTTTAACATTCTTCTCACGGAGAGTGGGCAGCTGTAGCTGTTTTAGCAATGTTGTGACACTGCTAGATTGGAATCGATTTCCAGTGATGAACCGTACCGCTTTGCGCTAGACCATTTCCATGTCTTGTAAAGCAGGCGGTTGTGGTGTCCTTATCAAATGTATTAGGGAAATAGAGTAGGTTGATATCAATTTGTGCCTTGCTGTGAATTGAATTAGCCACGTCTTGGATAGTGGTAATTAATTGAATTTCACAAACACTTTTGCGGAAGTCATGTTGTGCATCGGAGAGTATCTTGTTAGAATCCATGTGTTTCATACTAAAGCTTGTGCTAATATGCTGAATCGTTTTACAGAGGTAAGGGAGGTTAGTCAGTTGTTCTCTACATTGTTTTCAACTTCTTTCTTGAATATGGTAATACTATGGCGGTTTTCCGTTCCTCTGGTATAGTCCCCACAATTGACTGATCCTTTACGAACAGGGTGATACCTGGCGTAATTTTAGCCGCTTGTTCAAACATGGACAACAGAGCTTCCATATAAACGACATGTCAATGCAAGTGTAAAGCGAAGACTTACAAATTATTACTTTAGTACACTAAGTATTATTTGATTCTAGTTTCCTAGTTAATGTCAAGATATTTATTCATGGCTCAATGTAGTGTAATGCTGGTGAGGAATTATGTCTCATTTGTCATATATATATATATATATATATATATATATATATATATATATATATATATATATATATATATATATATATATATATAAAGATAATATTGTATCAATGTAGATTACAAAATACTGACGATGTCATTACCTCCATTCTTAGTTCCGCAATCATACCATTCATTCGATGAGACAGATGTCTGGGAATCAAATTATATGTTCATGAATACGTACAAGGTACAAGATATAAACTGCCATGCTAAGATAGTTTAAAATATTCGTACAAAATTGGACTTATTCTAGTTTAACGTGACAACTTTTCTAATGTATGCAGTATGCAAGCAATGGACAAGATAGCATAGGTTTATCCTTTAACTTACTTTTATGAGATTATTTGTAAGTAATGTATTGGTTTCTTAATTATACATAAACTAATATACATTGTACATGTTTTGCTACGTTAAGTTGTTCGCTGGAGGACTCAAACAAGACTTTGAACCCTCGTGCTTCAGCAAACATGCCTGGAGGAGGTTGTGAAGGAAAAATATCAAAAGGATGTTGTAGCTTGGTACTAAATAATAATAATAATTCTGTGGCCCTGTTCCAATTAAAATCTTCTTTCCGCCACTGTTGAGCATGTTCTGACATGTACCAGATCAACGTGGAGACTCTTAGGGTCTAAGCCACCAGAGGAACTTGCAGAAATATGGCTTAGAGACGTTCAGAAAAAACGATCTCTTTCCAATGCTTAAGAATGATCTCTTGTAATTTTAGGACATTATGGAATAATTAGATGGAATAATCTTGGTTTTCAGTAACACTTCTCAAAATGCTTTCATTAAATGAAATTACGTCGCTTCTGAAGTTCAGACACACGTGCATGAATAATTTTATGTATGAATCAGTCCAAATCAGACCAAAATATATCGAGTTTAAGGCAAGCTGGAGATATTATTGTTGTTTGAGATCAACCACTTATATCTCTGTATTTTAAATCCTTTATACGATCATTTTCAAAATGAAAGGCAATGTTAACTAAACTAAAGCTTTTTTGAAGTCTTTAAAAAATCATTGACTGGACCGACTATTTAGGCGACTAGCAAACACTCGTTTAAAATTTGCCTTTTGCGATTTAATTTAAGGAAAAGGGTACATGGTATTGACTTTAAAACGTTGACTATATATACAAAGTATGGAGGGACAAAGGTGTTGCTAAATTTGTCTGTGCTGGCAAAAAGCTTTCAAGAGAAAAGTGTTAAATTTGTTGAGATCGAGCACAAACTGATGCGTAATGATGTAGCATCATGATACCAAACTGGTTAAAACATTTTACTATATGGAAGGAATACATTACATATTAGGTAGAATTGGCACAAATTTCTGTACAAGGTGCAAGTCAGGAACATTGTTCAAAGTCTATTGGAAGATTTTTCAAAACAAAGCAGAATGTGGAAAGATGGATTAAAATAGCAGTAATAGGAGCTGTTTTACATTGAACTATAGGAATGACCATATGCCATAGTATGAATATATTGATTTGTAACTGTTGACGACACGTTGCTGATTGCTTAAAATAAAGTTCCTGATGAGAACTAATGTCCTGTTGGCCGGTTCTTAACACATAAATATAATTTACCAAGCTGCTGACAGTTCTCTAAGGATATTTTATTTCATTTTTAATGAGTGACAAGGAGCAGTATTTAAGGCATCTGCTTATACATTACTGAAACAGTACACATGCAAGTAGACAATATACTTCCTTACGGAAGGATCTCTTCAACTGATCTTAATAATCAGTCGCAACACACATAGTTGACATGCTAACAACATATGCCACAAAGAATATAAATACATATTGAAAGTGACATATGTTTTCTCTAAATATTTTGGGGCTGAATATAGTTAGTTTAAATTAAATCTTCACAGAGCTAAACCCCGAAACGTATGTCTTGATGAGGTAAAATAGTTTTACAACATGAAAGTTTAGAATTGTCTTGAAAAATAAGAAAACCGTTTACCTTTGACTTACACAGACAATCAGAACGTTGAAGACCTCAATCGGGAAGTATCTTGCTCAAAATGAAAACAGATTGAGGGTTACTTTAACACTAATCATATATCAATATTCACGTCTTAAGCTGAATCAAGCAAAGATGAAAACGGGTCAAAATTGTATATCAGTCTATTTGTTTACTTATTACATCTGGAACACATACAATCGGCTAGACACTTAAATATGAAAATAGAAAAAAAATTGGAAACAGCTTGCTTCCTAACTTTACAGAAAATATGTTTTAAAAAAGGTAAGTCATTTTGGGTGCTCCAGTTATTACAAACTGGAATAATTGATGTAATAGGACATATAAGACTTGTTTAAGATTGCGAATCATCATTATATAAAAAATAAAATGGCATCAAGTTTAAAATTGTCTGACCACTAAACGAATGAACAATACAAAGAATGTAGTAATGCAATGGAAAGCATACCATGAGGGGAAGTACCTTTCCAAGTTAATGACATTGAGAAGGAGGTCCATTTATGAATATATATGTAGGGGGTAGGGGTACACTACTGATGTGATACGTTGTTTAACAGAAAACAACTGAAAATATTTTGCTATTAAATGTATACATACATACATACATACATACATACATACATACATACATACATACATACATACATACATACATACATACATACATACATACATACATACATGCATGCATGCATGCATGCATGCATGCATGCATGCATGCATGCATACATACATACATACATACATACATACATACATACATACATACATACATACATACATACAAGCATGCATGCATGCATGCATGCATGCATGCATGCATGCATACATACATACATACATACATACATACATACATACATACATACATACATACATACATACATACATACATACATACATACATACATACATACATACATACATACATACATACATACATACATACATACATACATAAATGTATGGATGGTTTAAATTTCAGTACACTTTTCAAATTATTTAGTTTTGCTTTTTCAAAGATTTTGAAGATGCCATTTTTCAGAACTTTTTTTAATTTCCATGAAGTAATTTATAGTAAACCATACAATCAAATGATGCTTTCAACACTGTATATTGTGGAGGAACTCCAATCGCTACAAAACGTTAAAAAGATGCAATACAGAAATGAAGAATAAAACAAACACCAAAAAGCAGATGAACAAAGTCAACAAAGAATTACAAATCAATATGGAAAAAGTAAGCACATAACTCTATTTGCCCAAAAAGCAAGTTTTATTTTAATTTTTGAATTTAAATAATTAATGTAACTAGACTTCCTGGTAAACGCGGACGCCATTCTGCCTTTGAAGACGATAGAGAAACGATGTAGCCATGGCACACATTTTTCCTTCGCTACACCAATATCGAGGAATTCCATTTCAAAAAAATCCTCTATATCCAATGTTATTGTGCTTCCGTCGATGGGTTTGAGATGAAAATGAATATTATTGCAGAACCTTATTAGGTAGTTTAATTAATGCAATACATCCGTTAATCACCGTAAGCAAGTAAGGTTTGGATAGATTGAAATGTAGTCTACTAATGCTCAGTTGTTCGCGTAGAATACTTTAAACAAATATATTATTATACAATGATGAATATGAGCAAATATCAAACTTAGTGTGAAATGAACATTTGGCATAATTAAGTAAACTGTATATTGTTGATGGCAACATCAGATTGTTATTTCATATTGCTATTTGATATATAACATGTACCAGAATAGTCAAATCAGTAACAAATTTCACATTAATTTCCAGAAGGAAAGCTGCTGTCAAAATGTGAAATACGTTTGTCTAACGATGAAGGTGAAACGGCTTAATTTAATCAGCAATGATTTTATTATTGAACCACAGGATAATAAGAAATACCAGAAAAGATGAAACACAAACCAGAACTACATAAAACTATCTACCATATAGACCATGAAAGAGTATGCTTAAGAGCAGTGTATTCCTCATAGGTAGATACTATTTTAAAGCACACTAAATGTTTTTTGCACGTTTTACGTTGCTCAGTTTTGCTTAAACAATTAACTAATTATAAGAATAAATTTATAATTTATATCTCATTTATGCTTGTTGCTTGCTTTTTTAAATCAATAGGAGGTACAAACAAAAGGGGAGGTATATTAAGACTATAGACATAGACAAGGTAATGCCAATCACAAGCCAAGACCAGCGTAGCAAATTTAGTCCCTACGGCTATAAAAGTTGCAAAACATGTCCGCATATGACAGAGAACAATATATTCTCTATCACAGCAACGAGCGAAAAACAGAATGGTCCAAACAGAACATGCAAAAAAAGAAGGAAATTGATCTCATCACGTTCAAGATATGTGGCCTTCAGTATGTCAGAGAAAATTAAAAGCTTTACAAAAGGAGTTATGTAACACTAATTGCAATTGCTTACAACCCCATCTGGAGTTCCAAAATTAGGAATGAAAAGGAATCTTACAGGTTACACCTTGGAACATTGAAACCAAGCTGCAAAATCAAGAAGAGTAGAAACAGGCAGCCATGCGCAGATAAAATATTTATCTTTTTCCAGCTAGCAAAATCACATTTAATTATTTATTGCACTTGCTCATTACTCAAACACTCGCTTGTAATTACAATTAAAACAATGAAATATCCTGGATATAATTTACAGTTATATCAATTTATATAAAACAACAGATTTATGGTAATATGGCTCATTCATTTGTAGTTCGCTATAAATGTACACACAGCACGCAAGTAAAGCTGAAGCCAACTAATCAAAACATTAAACATTTTCAAGCTCTGGAAAAGTTATGTACACTTTTATAAGTTCAACTTTTGTTTAGTGTTTATTGCTTTTCTATTCTCAGTCTTGTATTTGCTTCGTAAAAGACTCGATTAGAGTCGATGACGCACAGGCTAAGAATCTGAGAAAGTGATAGTAAGTCATTTGTCACAAACTTGGAAGATTTAGTGCTGTTAATGTAAAAACCCTAACTGTATTAAGAGAAGCGTGCCAACGGATAAGGTTTTGGTGGACACAGTAAGCTATATTTGCACTTTTGGTTTAAGCCTACTCGATGGTAAATGTATAATTCCACAAATTTCTTAATACAAAGCCGACAAAGATGAAGGCTTAACTTTATAGATTTGGGCTTTAGAACGTTTTCTTAAACACGTTTCCATTACTTAGTCAATCTATTTTGATCAAACCATCAATAATCATGGAGTGATAGTGCTGCAATAAGATGATAAATGTTCACTCGTGTGAATTGTATAATTGCAATTTTGCATTCGATGGAAGAAAGTGCTACTTACACAGAAAGAGTAAACACCTTGGGTGAGAGTAATCTTAAACATTAATTTAATTTCTTGCTGTCTTGAGAGGAAATACTTTACCATCGTATTGAAAAAAAATGACATGTTTACTTAATTAATGAAAAAGCCCCTTGGAAAGTATATGTTAGATTTTTGGAAATAATGTCAACTTATTTCACCAAACATTGTCAGTCTTTTGCTGATATTTCATCGATTCTAGGTTTTGCTAACCAGGGCGTAATTTTTTATTATAATACAATAAAACAAAGCAAATCAGAATAAAAAAGCAAAGCAAATAAGAATACTTTCTTTCGTTTACAATGATCATTATGTATCATCATACGTATTCATCTTCACCTCAATCATGCAATTCATAACACTGGCGATCACTAGGTCAAATAATGGGACATACATGCAGTAGTATAAAATTCAATCCACTGTTGAAGCTATGCATTACAATTAAAAGCAAAACAGTAATTTTAAAGTATTTTTCAGTTCAATTAACAGTGTTCTGGTGAATGTGTCAAAAATAGAGAATTGAAGAACAATGGCACATAATGAAACTCTTACATTCAAGATATCAGAATGTTTCAAAATTAAGAATGCAGAGACCCACAGTTTTAATCTCCATACAGTTTGATGTTGCACGGAATGAGAAATAATGCCATGATATTAAGTTTTATATTAGATCATTGTATCAAACTACAATGACTTCCACACTTTAACAAATGTTTATTTGACCACTATCCACAAGTAACATTTTTTTGCTTTATATATATATATATATATATATATATATATATATATATATATATATATATATATATAAATATATATATATAAATATATATATATATATAAGAATGTCTTCAGTTTTGCACTGTACTTTTACATATATTTCGATTACATATCCTTGATTTTATTATGAATGCAATTCTCATTTAAAAGAAAACATGGGGAACGGCAGATGCATTACTTAATGCGAGATATCCACGTTTACATGATATTTTGATGTTGTGAATTGCTCTTATATGCTGCAATATATTTTCAATGACAGGGATGTTTCTAACTCCAAGTCCAGCAGTTAAAGCAGGAAACAGAAAGAAATGGTCGGCTTAGCAAAGTTATTTTCGACACTGAAGCGATGTTACCTCTGCGTTATGTGGATATATCAATACCTGTAACCAATATATTTTCTTGATGACATTCCAATTCTATGGAGATCAACTCAGTGTTAATTTGGGGCAGCGCCTGGATACACAAACTTTTTGCTTTTGTAAGGCCTTATTGTCCAGCACAAACAAATGATTCAATTCCGTTTTATGTTGTTCAGTCAGATATAATTCTAGAGGATTTGTTTATTTAGTTTGTTTATTGGAATTGTTAAGTGTTAATTGACTTTCAATTAACACGTTATCATGGAATTACTTTGAGCTCATTCAATGAAGTTCTCGTCTGCACGTTTGTCGAGTCCATTATAATATTAAGATTTTTTGAATTCATGTAGACATTCAATATTTTTGGACTCGGATAGGAAATCTTAGATTATCCTACACAATACTGTCTCTTGAATTTTTAACTTTATATTGTAGAGATACAAACTACTTGTTGATTGTACTTAAATTGTTGATTTATTTTTGTTGCGTAAGTTAACACTTTTTGTCGTCACAGTATATATTTCATAATATTGATACTTCTAAGAACTGCTCTAAATATTTAACTATACGTATAGCAAGTGGTGAAAGTAGTGGCTCTGATAAACTATTTAATAAGTTATTCATATATGACAGGGATTTATTATAGCTTTACGTATATATTTTTATGTCGTTTGCAATACTGGCTGCTTCTCGGACAATTGGTCTGAAATGAGTTTTCATGCTTATTAATAAAAAATATTCTATGGTGATGTACATTATTTAGAAGAATAATCGTTTTGAGTGAGATTGATAAACTGCTTACTAGATTTGAAATAATAAACTCACTGATTTGGAGAAGGATTGGGTGTATTTGTCGAAGTTCACACTGCATTTAGGAAAACCATGTCCATAAATGATATCACTTTTCATTATATTGATATTTATTCAGAATAATTCAGAGAAAATATTGTTTGCGTTTTTGGTGAATTTGATAATACCATTAATTATTTTATTCCAATGAATATTTTATTTTCTAAATTTTTTAAATTAGCGATACCATGTAAATACGTATCATTGTAAAGTCAATCATATCAAAATTACACACACACACACACACACACATAATAATTTTGTCGAAAGAAATTTTGTACCTTGACTTTGCGCACGTCAAAAGAGTGTTTACTGCTCATATTCTTTTCTATGACTTTTTATGACATTGAAGATAAATTCCGTAGGTGTACTGCAACTTTTTATGATCGTATACGCAGATCATATAATTATATTTTTTCAGTCAAAATATGGCTTTCAGAAAAGTCTAAATGATCTGAGTACATAGCCTGACAAGAGGAGCCATAAATTAATACAAGAAAAAAGAGTATTGCCACTATCTGTTTATTAGGAAGAACGGTAAACGATAATTAGTGTTTCTTGGAATAGTTTGTACAACAGGAAATTCTTTTCAACATGCTTAATAATAATAATAATAATAATAATAATAATAATAATAATAATAATAATAATAATAATATTATTATTATTATTATTATTATTATTATTATTATTATTATTATTATTATTATTATTATCATTATTATTATTTGTTTATTTCGCTTACTTTTAGTTTAATTCCTTCTTTGCTTAATATATACTTCTTTCTCTATTGTGACATACTATTTTATCTTTCATATTTGCTCTATAATTCGCTCAGCTTACTTAGATTATCATTTTCAGAGTTGATTAAATGTTGTCTGTCAGTACTTAAAATCAGACAATAAATTAATAGCACATTTGAAAAAAAATTGTTTTGATTGCAATCTTACGAAATAAATGAGTTTATGGTAACGTCATAAACGAATGTCAGGTACATTATTGCTTGTTTGGTACAAATGTTGATCAGACATGCTCAGGCCAAGTGACAAAAGTTTCCTGTCACAGGCTAAGTGACACAAGGTTCCTGTCACAGTCCAAGGGACACAAGTATCCTGTCAAATAGTATGTTAAATAAGCGTAAGTAACTTTCAAAGTTTAGATGTTTCAATAAACTGCCTCAATATATCTACAAGTGACTTATGTACTCTACGGTGCCAGAAATTGATCTTGCCTGAGAATTCTCACTCAAACAATCGCATTTCACACTCTTTATGTAAGAGTTTTGGCGCAAAGATACCGATGAACTGGACTCCACGAATGATGCTCTCTGGACTGTAGAATATCGCGATACTTTATAAGTTATGGGGATATGGTCTAGTTCCAAAATGTTTCTGTGTTGTTTTGCAATTTCAGGTAAAATATATTACGTTTTCTAGCATATTTTGAGTTACAATTATACTTCAAGAACAATCCATTGGTACCTGCAAAAATACGGTGATATGTCGTAATTAAAAAATGTTTGATCGTATAAGGTCAAACTAAACAAATCAAGAATACTATGTATACAGCTCAATAAAATTAATTACATCATTAATTTCAGAAATCATAGTTTTGCACGAAACTATGGTTTAAGTTAGTTCTGAAAAAAATGTCTATAGTAGAGAATTTCTGGATTATATCATATGGTTATACCCTAGATATCCCTACTATATGTACAAAACTACGTTTGGAATCAGACCAACATTTGCAGCAATGCAGATAGAACTGGGTAACGCAGAACACAATAAGTGCAAAGTAACATTTAAGAAAATGCATAGGGCTATCCTGCTCTTAGCGAAACCACGCTTAAAGGTCAATATAGAGTTGAACAGAAGTTGTGAAACTCGATCTTGTTTAAAAGTAAGGATTAGTTAAAAGAATTGTCTCATCATATTCAGAAAACGAAGCACTATATTCTTCAACAAACCAATCTGTATTGTATTAAGCAAATGTTTGATGTAAACATTTTAATGCATTGAATCCTGCACTCGTTGATAACATGAGATTAATTTACAAAAATACAAAACTACTCATTTGTGGGAGAGATTATTTTTACCATTACGTAATGACCTTGCTTTCTGTTTAGGATAATACACCTTTACGAAATAAGAAATTTATTGGAAAATTTAAAGATGAAGCTTTAGATGAGACAAAAAAAACCTAAATTTATCGCACTAATGAACAAAAGGTTCCTTTCCAAATTAAAAGACTATATTAAATAAAACAAGTTTTGAAGATGGTTGCAGTCAATAGTAATTTAAATTTAAAGAATCCTATATAAAAAGGTTCAATTTCAAAGAGAAATGTCTGTGTTTTAATACTCGAAAGCATTACAGTCACGATATTGTTATTTTTAACAAGATGTCGTTAATCCGATATGATGACAAATAATCTATGATAGATAACTGATGGATATGGTAGTAATCTGGGTATATATGCAAAAGAAAGATTGGACTCAGTACAGGTTGACCATAAAGCAGATTTAACCGAGTAAGGCAGAATATAATGCGTGAAAATAATTTCGTTTTTTTAAAGAAAATTTTCAACAATATATTTGAGGTCATATTCAGTAACTACATTCCAATTGCAATCAATAGGCACCTGCATCTGCAGCACTCTGTCATCCTCTTTTGGCAAAATAATAGCGGTAACTTCAAGGGATATAAAGCCGATCCAGAATTGACGTGGTCAGACTTTAATAATTCGTCATTATAACGCGTCGTCATCACTGGGGACTTATAGCAACCCAGTTGAAGAGTATATTTTATAAAATTAATTATTTCCAGAACATCTCTTATGCTGGGAATCTGATTTAACTAGAATATAAAGAATGATCGTATTTGTTGCATTTTAGACCACCGTCACATTTGAAAACATGATCAAGCTGTCATAATGTCTCTGATAGCAGACAATTATCTTTCAATATTATACAATCTTAAGTCAATTTTGAATCTCGCATCTATACATTGACTTCCCTATTGATTTGAAGCTCATTCGAGACAAGATTGTTGATAGTTACATTTACTGGTTACAGATCATTTCTGATGTAATTTATGTAGTTGTCTAAATAATTATGCAACATTCTATGCAATCTGATTATAAAACAAAATTTAAACCAATATTTTAAACAGACACAAATTCATCATTTTTATATCACTTATTCGTTTCTGTATATCCCGGGTGTAATGCCTCTCATTAGTTGGCTCTTTAGGTGTTTCGTTTGACTGGATGTATATGTAGCTTTGTGCATCAAACATTATGTTATGTTCCAAATTTTGCTTGTTCGTTTGTAATTCATCCTACAGATTGAGTTGTCATCAACTGGCATTTTGCATGAATCGTCTAGTATTTCGCACTCATGTTTAAAAATTAATGCTCGATAGGTTTAAATGATGTGTGTGCCTAGTTGTGATACGAGTGTGTATATTCAGTTGATTCGTCTCTGGTTTTTACGTCTCTGTTGTTGTTATAATGAACGTAGCTCATTATATCTGCAATTTATTTGGCAAGATAATGTCTATTATTTAAGCTTCTGACTAAGAACTTAGTTTTGATCGTAAACTGTAGCGAGCATTCTGCTTGATTATATTTTTGTCTTTGACATGGACTGCTCAGTATGCCAACATTCTGCATAATTATACCTCATTGTCTTTAACATGGACATGCTCTGTATGCCTGCATTGTGTATGATTATATATCGTTGTCCTCGACATGGTCATTCTCTGTATGCCTGCATTCTGCATGATTACACACCATTGTCTTCGACATGGTCATTCTCTGTATACCAGCATTCTGCATGATTACACACCATTGCCTTCGACATGGACATGCTCTGTATGCCTGCATTCTTCATGATTATACACCATTGTCTTCGACATGGTCATTCTCCGTATGCCTGCATTCTACATGATTTTACACCATTGTCTTCGACATGGTCATTCTCTGTATGTTCTACATGATTATATACCATTGTCTTCGACATGGCCATTCTCTCTGTCAGCATTCTGCGTGATTGTCATGGTTTTGACCGGGGGCGTGCTCTAAATGCCAGCATTTTGCATTTTTATGTCATTTATTTCGAAATTGTCATCATCTTTATGCCAGCTTACTGCGCGATTATGCTAAGCGTACACTGTCATAGGCATAATGAATTATTTTGCTTAAGATTTATTTAAAGTTTAGTTGATTTTCTCAAGAGCGTTTATAAAACAACAGGAACATTTAGAAGAACACCTCAAAAAGATATAACAATCTTCCTCTATTTATCTCAACACGATTATCTTTCCAGTCTTTTTTTGTTATGCTTTAATAAAGCAAGCGCTCTACTCAACCATCACAACGTTTTACATTTTCATCCAGAAACCAGGTACTCATTTCCATTGTCATTTAATATTTTTAACTTTTTTTATCTTATTCAAGCACTAAAAATGTTCTTCTATGTTAAATCAATCCATCATTTGATAATAGGTTTGTCTGGGTACTTTACCTTTTCAGAAAAATCCTTATTATGTTTTCTGGTCTCTTCCACATCAGCAAATATTTTCAATACCAATGATAGTTTGCAATTTGTGGTTATGGTAATAACATTACCACTTATTTTTAAGTTTTTCACAGTTTTCTAAGCCACATTTATTTCGAAAGACTGAGGGAGCTAGTACAACATCGACAGACTTCGACTTACTCCTCCTGGTCAAATAATGTTCAAGATTCCCATTCTTTAAAAATGTAATTTGTATTAATTTATTGAAACAAATATAACAATATCTGGAGTTGTGAAGAAATTACTAATTTTGTACGAATCTTACAAATGTCATTCAAATTAGGAAAACATATGTCCATGTGACCTGACTGATTCTCAGAAATGCATATATATATATATATATATATATATATATATATATATATATATATATATATATATATATATATATATATATATATATATATATATATATAAAATGTATAATTAATTTATTGTTTGTTTGTTACTTCAACAATATCTTTTATTTCATTACATGATATTGTATTGCAACATTGTATACTGGACTTCACCTTGGCCAGAATTGATTTCATTTCTGATTGACTTTTCTATTCATTGTAAACAACTAATGCATATATAAATTATTTTATATATGTGTGGACTTAATATCAGGACCATTATTAATAGAAGAGGTTAATATGTTGATTTGTGTCAGGGTTCTTGACTCTACTAAGTGAAATTTACAGGTGATGGCTTTGATTTTGTAAACATCAGGATCATTCTTGAAGGTTATTTTTCATTAGTTAATGTACTTTGTATGCAGAAAATGCTAATTGTTACCTGAGGTCAAGGAGAGAACTTATATAATCTTGTAATTGTGGAGACTTTGTAATCCATGCTTTGACCTCTAGCACTTTGTATTATGTTGTGACCAATTTTGCTGAATTTTATTTTTTTTCAAATTATTGAATTCAGTTGATTTTTTTTCTCTGGAAATACAAAAGAAATCTAATAAGATTCTTGGGAAAAGACATTCACCAGAATTTATACTGAATTCAAACTTGGAATGATATTACTGTAATTCGACAAAAGACTGTTGACAATGCCCTATAAACTTTGAAAGACCCGTCATTGCCTTCAGTTTAAGATTTCTTCGGGAAGTATACTGACATTAAATTATTAGGACTTGTGACAGTAATTTTTATAATTATGTTGGGATTTAATTCGCAATACCGTAAGTTCATTTTTCTCATTTTAACTTTATATTCTAGGGAAATAAATTATCTTTTTAAAGTTTACATAATTTGAAGTCTTTCACTATTATCTGTTAATTATTTTAAGAGCATAGACTCGTACGTGTATATATATATATATATATATATATATATATATATATATATATATATATATATATATATATATATATATATATATATATATAACACCTATATTGTGCTGAAAAATGGCGTTACACTATACAACAACATCAACACACACACACACACACATATATATATATATATATATATATATATATATATATATATATATATATATATATATATATATATATATATATATATATAACGTTGTAAATATACTCCAAATAAGAAGAACTGAAACTGGATTATCTAATTTAATAATGTTAAATGAAATTTCGATTATGGAGACAAGCATCTATCTATCTATCTATCTATCTATCTATCTATCTATCTATCTATCTATCTATCTATCTATCTATCTATCTATCTATCTATCTATCTATCTATCTATCTATCTATCTATCTATCTATCTATCTATCTATCTATCTGTCTGTCTGTCTATCTATCTATCTATCTATCTATCTATCTATATGTCTGTCTGTCTGTCTATCTATTTATCTATCTATCTATCTATCTATCTATCTATCTATCTATCTATCTATCTATCTATCTATCTATCTATCTATCTATCTATCTATCTATCTATCTATCTATCTATCTATCTATCTATTTTAAACATAGCAATCTATTTATATCATCTACATGTTTTAATTGCGAAGATATTTGGTCCAAATTGTATTATAATGTTTAAGCAGTAACAATGTAAACCAAATTGTGAGAGATGAGTATTTATACCGTATATGAATCAGTAAAATAATGAGATAAATAAGAAACTAACAGAGCAGAGATAGCACGGAATTATCGGCGTTTGTGTTTTTGTTTTTGTTTATCCCAATTACCATATCTGAAAAAATATTCGTTATCCGTTGTTGGCATTACATGACCCATTTTCCAGTTATTGTTCTAAAACGAAACCCATCGTGACATATATACAGAAAGACTCCATATCTGATTTTATGCATTGTTACCTTGGTGAAATTTTAATTTGTTCTGCAAAACAGATACTTTTTTTAATAAACTTTTGAACAATAAGGGGAAATTAAGAGGAAGACATGGCAAGCTCTTTGCTCTTCTACTTCCGTTTGAATTCCATCCTGAAGCTGTCTAATCAAACGATATTGATGCGCCCCATGTCAAATTTAGTTTTTGTTGGTATAAAGTGAAAGGAATGTTTATGAATGGGTCTTTGATGAATGGGTCAGTGTGTGATTTATTTTAATTCGGGACGCACAAGGTTGGCATGTAATTATTAAAATGCGTTCCATTTTGACAAGCACAATATACGAATTAAGTATATTTGTATTTAAATATTATTAAAATAATTTAATATTTATGAATATTTTTGTTATATGTTATCCAAAGCTAGACGAAGAAAACATGTAGACTGGATTGGTTATTTTGCCAGGATCTGACAGTTTTAGAGCACTATTAGACAGAATATTTTCCATTCAGTCCTTAAATTGCCACCACAGACATGAAATCAACAATAGAATTTGACAGTTTTTCTTCCGACATGTTTAATCTCTACGTTTCTTCTTCAAAATTAGATTACAAACTTGGATAGATTCTATTAAATATTATTGAAAACTCAACTTGGAATTAGCAGTGATTCAATACCCGTGTCCGCTTTTGCACCGACTTTCCATAAATTTAAAACTCTAAAATGAAGATTAATTCCGCTCCTCCAATAATTTTCAAAGTGTAATATCCATTCTAGAGCATTGTGCGATGGGTTCTCTTATTTAGGACATTCTTGTGCTAATGCGCACTAATGACAACATTCATGCTTTTCTGTAGTGGTAGAATTGCACAGACAAGATTTTGTTTTGTTTGAACAAAAAATGTGGCAATATGATATTATTAAGTTGATGATCCTTGAATTATTATTAAATTCATCTGTGAAATTTATATCTTCTATCCTTGCATTATTAGTATATTCATCCATGAAATGTTTATCTTCTTGCATTTATCTGGATTATAACTTATTTATCACTTGCTGAGTACAGTAATATTGTACAAACAACTGGACAAAAGTTTGGTCGAAAACTGCCATGTGTGTTTTGCATCCATCTCTATATTATATCCTCTCGCCACTGAATCAAAATGGTATGGAAGCTTTCTATTGGTGTATGAATTTATCGTCATTGATTGGTAAAGATTAGATTTGAAATTTTTTAGTTCGATAATACAAACATGGGTAATATTTTGTACTGGAATAAATATTAAATATATATTTACATATTTCGTCTTTGCAAATAAACAACTGTTTGTATAGCTTCTTCAAGGTTTCTAATGCATTAGGTACATAGACTCATTCCGGTGATTTAAATAGAGTTCTCTCAGTGGGCATATGATCTGGTAGTGCAGATACTTTGTCATTCAGATCGCGATGTTTAACACGTCAATATGCCACGGATTAGTGCCGCTTTGCTTTTGCTTCCTACTATTCTTTTCATCAGTCAAAAAAAATTATTATTATCGATTTATGGGTATGTAATAAAAATACTCTAGATAAATTACTCATAGCCGTTATTTTTTGTACCTGTTTTGACTTTTACTGCGCAAAATGACATCGCTAACGTTCCAGCTAAAAAAAAATCTATGATTCTTCAAAAAACGAGTAAAAAATTAAATTAGTGAAATTCATTCTGATTCAGTGGACGTGCCCAGGTCCAGATCCAAGTCTAGTATATAAAATGAACTTGTTTTATCCACTATTTCATTTATGGACGCATGAAAAAGACTTCTTTTGGAAACTGGTGCATATTTTCGACTGTAGCCTATTTTTGAGGCAGCAATTGTATGTTATGCATTAACTATTGTTAAATCAAATAAGATAATTTTTAATATTATTACAATGTTTCAATAATATTTAAATATTATTTTATTCAGATGCCGCGAAAATGCTATCAAAAGGTCCTAGAGAGATTTATGTTTACCTTGGTCGCTGGCTATCTACTATGATGCTCTGCTTTCTGTTCAAATATGGTGAAATACAAAACTATTCATTTTGAATGGGCATCTGAATAGTTAAGAAAATAATTTAGATTTACTTTAACGTATATATCCCCTTTATTATTGTTATTTGTTCGTTGCCTCTTATCGCATGTACGTTTTGCACTTAATGTATTCCATACACCATACACTTACACACCTACATAAAGATTACAAGATATCAAATAATTTCTTATTATAACACTACGCAAAGTTTCGTGTTTTGCAACTCAAATCACTTAACATGAATTTAGTAATGGCAATTATTGTCGTACTGATTTAATAACATAGTGATATCGGAATGTTTGCATATTTCCAGTTATAACAAACACTTTTCCGCCAAAATCTATCAGTTTCATTCCTTGTTAAAAATGGATCATTTGATTGAATTTTTAATTACACATCAGTCTTAATAATAGACAGATGAAAGAGTAATAATATACGCAGAGGGTGTACTAAATGTGACTCGCACTTATCCAGTAAAAAAGCACTACGTTATCAAAATCAATAATCCAATAAAACAGGTCTAAGTCTGCAAAATCATAAATCTAATAAAAGAGGACTTCTCAGCAAAATCATTGAACCCATTAAACAGGCCATTCTCCGCAAAATCATTAGCAAGATGTCATATAATTATTCATTTAATGTTATTTCCTACCTAGGAAAGGGGATGGTGGTAGGAATGAATATATATATATATATATATATATATATATATATATATATATATATATATATATATATGTGTGTGTGTGTGTGTTTGTGTGTGTATATATGTATATATATATATATATATATATATATATATATATATATATATGTATATATATATATATATATATATATATATATATATATACATATATCCATACATATATATGTATATATGTATTTATTTATTTATGTATATGTGTGCGTATAAAAAATCCTTTAGTATACGAAGCAAATTTCTGCGATCAAAATATCACAAAATTCATTCAATGATTGATACCTAATAATTAAGTTTGCTACGTTTATCACAAAAATTCTTGAAACGTATCAAATGATACGGAATAATATACGGAAATTCACACATTCAAGTAATTTCGATCAAAATATTCCAATGCACTTTATATTGAATGGGTATCTTCAGGTCTAAAGGTATCGTCTGCACTGACCGATTAATTCATTCTCAGTTTTGTAGTACAGGTCAAAGCACACCCATAAATTACGGTTTTATGGTACTTGCCAAAAAGACAGAGTGAATATTTATTTTGTTGCTGAAGGCAATATCCCTATCAATCAGAATAAGGGCAATGGACTGACATTCAGACGGAAAATGTGCCAGGCCGTGTGTCTTATCATTACAGCTTTAGTTGGCTTCATCCTGCTAAATTGAATGTATTGATGCTGTTCATTTCTAAATATTATGTCCAGGATCATTCTTCAGAGTCAATTTGTTGATATGAATCTTATTCACTATCTGCCGTGCTGTAACTTTTGAGTAGTGGAATTAAGCTCCAAGAAAAAAGGACTTCGTTTTAAGAAAAAAATTCCATGTCTTACTTTACTCTCACAAAGTGTTTATTTTTTTATTTTTTTTATTTTTATGCATGAAAGTGATTAATCTACCAAGAAATTTAGTTATTGCTACATTGTCTTGTTAGCGTCTGCTTGGATTGTCTTAAAAAGAATTTACCAATATCGAGATATTATCAGTTACATCTTACTCAATTTTATTTCATTTTTAAAAATTTATTTTTATTTTCTTTCTTGGAGGAGATAAAGTAATATTTTCTTCAAATTTAAATAATTTATTACAACTGTCAAACATCGTCTCATATAGAAAGTAAGATCTACCAGCATCCTATCAGCATGAGTCACATGGGTAGAATCTTTTGCATGTATTAACGGACATCACATTTAGCAAATAACTCTAAGAATATATAAGTTATAATTATACGGTTGTGTACTAACGTGAATTAATTATCCTTGAAAATTGCTGAAATCAAATTATTTACGCACAACAATCCTTAGTTACACGAACTTCTAGTAATACAATTCTATTTTTTTGTATGAGCTTTATGAAATGCGTTTATAAGCTAGCTGTGTCAGCTACTGAATGGGCCCTGACAAAATTATGCATCAGAAAGGGTGATGTTTTGGTAATATCAGCACATAGTGATATACTATAATGCTAATATTGTTCACCTTACAACAATCAATAATCAATAATTTCATACAGAAATTATTTTACATCACATGAATTGAAATTTCATTAGTTTTAGATAATCTTAACTATTTTTAATTATTATAATGAAAAAGTAAATGCCTCTGATTTTATATACTTTGTGGTGTTAGGGTTATTTGAATAAGATTTATGCAAAATTGTGTCATTTCAACATCTTATATCTTGATTACACATGTACTCTCGTACACAAAAGAATTAAATGTGCATAATTTTGCTGTCGTTTTACATATATTGTTTTCTTCAAATTTTTTCTTATATAATTTAGAAACAGTCCCATGGACTTGATGTTAAGACAACTGGTCAATATCCAGCGGTACTGACCTGCGTTGAGTAAAATTATTTACTGAACAAACTATAACGAATTAGGTAAATGTTGACAGCTTCCAATAGTGTGAATATTTAAGTCTCAAAAATTTACACCTCATCACTTGAATGTAAGGAATTATGTCCATTTTATATATACAATGTTGACGATACATGGTATGCTTTTCTCCTTGCCAGCTTTGTTCTAATATTAAGGAATAATACTTACAAGAACATGCTAAATTTGCAGCAATGTTCATTGTAGCACTACAGTATTTGTTTGTTTTTTTATATATTTATCAGATATTCTATAATTCTATATTCTATAATTAGATATTCTATAATTAGAATTATTGAAAAGTATGTAAATCTTTATTTCTCGTTTCTAGTTTAACTCTCTATGGATTGTAAAAGTGTATATCTTGTAAAATCATGTTATAATTTGCAATTGTATTGTTTACTATTGTGATAGGTAATTAAATATTCGACATCAGTTAATTGCGGTATCCACTATATGGTGGTGAGATAAGCCAAATTCCGACTAGATAAGTTATATCGAGGGTTTGTTTCCATTTAAAGTTTCGTGCTTTATAAATGTCGTACGCTGCAAAATTAGACAGTCTAGTTTTGAGATCTTGACTCCGGCGGAGTTGAAAGTATTCTCTCGTGAAAATGTGAAAAGGAAGAGCAGATACAAGTCTTCAAGAGATACAAAACAAAAAGGTAAAGAGACAGTTCTGAAAAAGTGGGAAGCAAACGAAGCTAGAGAGCACAATGTATGCTTTCTTATTTTCATGTAAGTTTTCGTAACTACATTTGGTAGTTTTCTTTGATATAAATCTTTAGATAATTGTTTGAATTTATTTTTTTATATGGCATATAAATCCTGTATGCTAGGAATTAATTATTATTAGATTTGTAGGATGTTCATACCAATGAATTGTTAATTAGAAAATAATGTAGTTAAGACAAGAAGCGATTCTTTAAGCCATTTGCATAACTGAGCTGAGAATTCTCTTAAGCTTTGAATGGGATGAATTAGCATCGGATCACGAGTTGGGTGTGGGGTGGGGTGGGGTGGAGTGGGGTGGGGTGGGGTGGGGTGCATACGGCTATGTATTGTCAGCCGTATGAATATATGCTTCTGATATTAGTAATTGACAGTTAACACCGCTGGGGCCTGTTTGTTAATAGTCGAGAGCAGACTATGCTTTCGATCAATTAGTAATGATGGCTGGAATTATTAGGGAAGTATATTAAGTTCCTATACTATGTAATGAAACGATATGCAGACAGATTAATTACTGTGTGTTATGTAAAGGTTTTGTATTAAAACCATGTTAGCAGTTAGCGTTTATTTTTGTAATACGATTCAGCTAAACTATGAAGTGATTGAGACTTTAAATGTAAGTCATTTAAGGGAGTTATGTAGAACAGAAATCTATTTTGCATTATCTTATTTTAAGGGAAATAGCTTCCACATCAGAGTGTCAGAAAGCGAGAACGCTAGATAGAATGATTCCATAGTGAAGAGAAATAATCCCTGGCTGATTAAAAAATCCACACATGAAAGAGGATGAAGATCATGGGTGTTGTTGTTCAAGTATACTCCAACGACAAGCTACGTTGATTCTGGAGAGTGACCAGCAACCAGCTCTGGTTATACAGACATGCTGGACAATTAAGTTGAAACTCAATTCGTGATGAAAATTGCCGTATCTAAGTAAACGGAACAGCTAATTGCATTTTAGAACTTCGAATTAGTTTATTTTCTACGAGATGCGTATCTAACAATTGGTCTTGTACAATTTCATTTTGTTGATCTAATTGATTAAATTATATATTCTATAGACAGGGGCTCGTCTTGTTTTATATCTCTGCTCAGATCAATCTACTCGTTCCATCCATCACTTTCAAAACTTAATATTCGAGGAATAGGGGCTATAACACCGAGGCCTCCAATCCCTTAGACATCGATAACAGACCATTAAAAGAGAACAAAAATAAAAACACCTGCCACATCCACTTATTTAGTTAATATAGTGATTCAGTCCAATAACAATCGATTATTTACTTATTTATCTATGATAGTGAGTCAGTTCTACACAATGAATTATTCAATTATCTACCTAACATAGTTAATCAGTCCTATCATGACTAATTATTCAGTTATTTATCTAGGATAGTTACTCGGCTATTTAAGACCCTTCCTGGTATTTTCCTTATCTATAACAGAAACTGAAAAGCATCTAAAAATGCTTTAGCATTGCCAAGCGTTAATAACAAGGTTAATGTTAACCGGAAGTTATCTAGTAAATAGATATCCATGCTTTATATTTTCATACAAAAGCTATAATGTTGCATAACGGTCATCTTTTTATGTCTATTTACAGTTTATGAAAGGCATGAACGCATGAACGCTATGTAATAAACATTAACTTTACTAAATGCTTGAAATCAGCGTCTGTTTTTGAGGTGATATACCGTTATAATGCTAAACCTTAGCTGAGTTGTGTGATATGCATTTGAGTTGACACTAATATTTTGCATGGCTAAGAATGTATTTTTTAATATTGTATACTAGAAGTCTATTACCTCATGTCTCAAAAGATCAAAACTTCTTATTTAAAATTATTGCAAAACATATTTTAATTTGTGTTGTCTGATATATATATATATATATATATATATATATATATATATATATATATATATATATATATATATATATATATATATATATATATATATATGACACCATGATAAACTATATTCATCAGAAGATTCAATGTTGTTTTATGGCAGAAAATATCATTACCTTTTGTATTGATTAGTATGGTGAGAATACAGTTGAAAAAAAAACTTGTAAAGATTTATTGTTCTTAATGATTGACCCATTAATTTAAAATGAAAAATATATCAGCGGAACGAAAGATAGGAGTTAAAACGCCAAAAAACAACACAAATTACATGAAAAATACTGTTGTTTCTTTATTCTTAGTGACGGAATGGACGAACGTAGCAAACCTGCAGAAGTTAGTGTCTGTAAGATTTCAGAAACGAAAAGCCAAGCAAAGAATGCACCTGAAGGCAAAGAAGTAACAGTACATACACCAAAGTTTGAAGTTAAAGGAAAGAATGTGGTAAAGTTTGATGAAGATGTTAAGGATGGCGGGGAAAAACCCAGAGGCGATGATGATAAAGTAAGTAGAGCTGATGAAAGTCAAGAAATAGAAGGGGATAGGTCAGAAGCTAAGGATGAACAAAATGAAGATGGAACTCAGAAAGTAAAAAATAAAGACCAAAATAAAGGAAATGATCGAGGTAAGATAAAGAAAGAAAAGAAATGCAAAGCAACTGATGTGATTGATGAAAAATATGAGGAAATGAAAGAAACAGATTGTAAACGTGAAGCAGAGAATGATGAAAAAACAACAAATAAAGATGAACAAGGAAAGTCCGAAGAAAATGAAGCAGAAAAACACAGTGACAAAGTGGAGGTAGTAATTGTCTTATCTCTTAAATAAAAACAAAAATCTTCGTAAGCTTTGTTTACTTGTGACTATCCATAAAAACGTACAGAATTATTTGTTTATTGTGTCATCAGTTATACAGAGACGTAACCGGAGTTTATTAATATAAATAAACATCATGAGGAAGTGTGTGTGCGCGCGTGTGTGTGTGTTTGTGTGTGTGATACTTTATTGTCTTATGTTCCTGTATATTCACTTTCACGTAATAACTTGTAATCATCCATTTTGTTTTATTTTAAAATCCATTTTTTAAAATGTAAATCTCTAATAGGAATTTATTTTTAAAGCATGTGTAGACGTCGCAATTTAAAAATAATATTTTTTAAACTTTACTAACGTTAACATATTATGCGATACTCGTTATATTTTTGTTGCTCGGCTCTGGAAACAATATATATTAATATATGATCCGCATACATTATTATATGGATAAAAGTGACACTGACAATATTTGCTGTAATGACAATACACTTTGGTAACTTATATTGCATGTCACGATTGATTAGCCAATGCCATATTGACGGGATATTTTCTATTTGTATAGCCCGTCGCTTCATACAAAGATTTAGACAAACGCAAGAGTAAGAAGGATAATGTCAAACCGGCAACAGAATCAGATTCTAAGTCTAAAGATTGCATGGTAGACATCGTTTCAGATGAGGATGCCAAACAGAAAGCCAGTCTTGTTCCTGCCAAGGGACCATCTGATGAAGAAGACATTACAGTTTTACACCATGCTTTATACAAGGATTCTCGTAATTGAGATGTGGTTTAAAAAATTATCGACATTACCCAACCGTTTACTTTTTCCTTGTTTCTTCTGTAATTTTCTCTCAAGAGTATTTTTTTTAAAAATGTGAAATATATAAGTAACATCGAGTTTCCTAATTTTTGGAAGCACTACAAATTATGACTTTGATTTAGTACGTACAAATTATTGCGTTAAATAAAGAATGAATGACAATTTGTAATCTTTATACAAAAACTTCGATTGAACACAAAGGTTGCCTTTCTTATTTGATACATGAAGCTAAATCAGGCGTCACAGTGATTATTCTGTTTTTGCATGAAGCGTCGTATTTTATTACACTGGCATGGTAACTTAAGACACGAATTTACGAGCTGTCATCTTAGTAACAGATGCTTCATAGCCTACAGCTAGCACCTGCTCCCGATCGAATTTGGGAAAACTATAAAGGACATATTAATTAAAAAATTATATTGTAATTTTAAATTAAGTAGGCTTGAAACATAATATGTCAATTTACATACTACTTTTGCAAATTCTGTAATTCTGTTTTAATATTGCGCATTATTATTTAATAATTTTATTCTAGTCATAATGACATACAAAGAGAAATAGTAAAGGTATTATAATTATCTTTTTCATTTAAAAATATATTGTTTGGCCTGAAAGTTATATTCTTACTTAAAATTTTATTTTCCTTAATACATAGCTGTCAACAAGGAGACTATTATAAGGCTACTGTCTACAAGGACTTTGGAAGAAAGGCTAAATTTACGGGACAAGTATAATTTATATTACAATGAGGTAAGTACATGCCAGTTTATATTTGGCAATGTCGGGTATTGCAGCTATGCGAATGAAAAATGTTTCATATGGGGAATATTTGAGGAGACCATTTCCAATCTCACAAGCGTTGCTTAATTATTTAATTCTTTCGCAGAGCCAATACATGTGCCAATCTACGCAGGCGGATCCAGAAATATCGTTTTGGGTAAGAGTAAACAATTGATGAGTGATCTGAAGGATGGAACTCCCAGTGGGATACCCTGCACGTTCGTGCATATTAAACGTATCTAGGGCTTTATTTTAAGAAGCTAACGGTAAGGTGCACCCCCAAAAAAGAATAATCAATTGTTTAGAATTGAGCTAGGTATTTCCTTTTGGGTGGGGTGGGGTGGGGTGGGGTGGGGTGGGGTGGGGTGGGGTGGGGTGGGGTGGGGTGGGGTGGGGTTGTGGCCTGAATAAGTGGCATCTACCTGAAATTTAGTTGCGTTTATCAGGAGCGATAGATAATCGCAAATTTAAAATAGTAATTCTGTTATTATTTTGCAATTAATAAACCATATCACCAACTGCACTTGCTTAATAAGATATGTATTCTTTTATTTTATCTCAAACTATTACTTTCCAAAATGTAAACAAACAACCTTTAAACGAACCCTATCCTAAAAGAGCTGGTTAACCCACCGTATATCTACCCTGTCAGTTTTTGCAGCTTCATTCTCCAAAAAATCTTGTTGTTGGTGGTGATGGTGTTGCATTGTTGTTCCTCTTCTTCTTCGTCGTGGTCTTTCCACCACCTTGCTTGTAACGCAAATACATTCATATATTTATTTATCGTAGTCGGGATATAAAGCTAGAAGAAAAAGTATGGTAGACGGAAGGCGCTGGAAGAAATATAATATCCTAACAACCAAGTGGTACATAGTGTCGCTCACTTGCTTACAGCCTACCTGGATTTACTCATATATTATAGGTTCCCTTATAATTGTGTTTTGTTCTTTCTGTTGATCTGTTGTTTTTCTTTATTATGCATACCTTCATGATTCTGGTTAGTGTTGCTTCTCAGTGCAAATATTTGTAAATATTTATTATTTTTGGTTTTATGCCTGACGCTCTGTGTTTTTTTTTTCATTTCCTATGAAGAAGGCCATGCTTAGGGCCGAAACAAAAACTTTGTTGTTGTTGTGTGTGTGTGTATATATATATATATATATATATATATATATATATATATATATATATATATATATATATATATATATATATATATTCTCAGGTCAGATTCTAGTGGTATGTTAAAGATATCATTGATCACGTAATTATGTGTATGGAAAACTTTGGCCTGACCATATTGTAACCAACTTTTGTATATACAATGTTTGTTTTTGTTAGTTGCCGACAGGTGTGTTAACAATTTAATAAATACACTTGGATCAAATTGTTTACATTATTGACCTAACTTATGGCAAATAAATCAAGTATGTCATTAAGCCTCTTTTTTGTTTACCAATAGTATGTAACAATCACAGTTTATTGATTGTTGTACAAATACAGTTGCTTGTCTTAAGTTGAGGAGCGTATAAGGCCTCATTTCAGAATAAAATGAAGACTTTAATTATCAGCTCATTAGCAGCTATAAGAACTGTATAATACGACTTATAAAAATTATTGCATTTTATTAGTTTACAATAACTTATTTAACTGCAAGATATCAGTTTATATTCGTTGTACATTTTACAAATATTATGGCGACACCATCAAGCAGGCATAGACGATGAGAAAGCTTCAAATTCAGAAAGAGACAGAAGAGAGACTAATACAAATAACAGCTACAGAAGAAGGTGTGTGTGCGGACGTGCGTTTAATTTGGGCATTTAATGTAGCTTTAACAATTTTAAGTCATATCGCCCCGATATCTGCAGTTTGGCAGTTTATAGCGATCTAACACTGGGCATATTGTCGCAGACATGTGACCTCCTGTTTCACAGTCACATTATCCTGAATCCACGCGGACCAGTCCTAACACTAACTTCTTAATGCTGAGCACCAAGCGAGGAAGCAGTTAGCTCTATTTTTTTAAATCATCCGAGGCGAATTCTCTAACGATTTGAATTAAATAAGCAGGAGATAAATTATTCTACAATCGGGTAGGACTGTTTTGCTTTGATACTGGCTTTGCAACACGTTGAAGTGTTTTTAGTACAACTTCTTCTCAGACTATTATGTTTTTGTCCGTTGCTTTCATTGGCAAGATGAAAAACAAGTATCAGAGATTGTTAAGGTGGAGTTTAATGTTGCAGGAATGGAATAAGTACATCAATGGAAATTTCACGTGTATAACATATTATATTACTTTATGTATATTTTGCGCCATTCGTAAGACTTCATTTGATGTAATTTGTAATCACACGTATATCTGACTAATAGTTAAAAGAAATATGTAGTGTATAACACTTTCTTTCTTATGAGGGTAGGTGTTATGTATACTTAATCTGCATCATTTGTTGACTTTGCTGAATGATTATATGTTATGTATAGTTGTAATTTGCAACTAACCTTGTCTAAAACCAGTTTCATTGTGAGAAATTAATAATTCGTGCATTTAGCATCTTTAGCAGAATAAGTCTTATTGTTGTTTTCAATATTTCATTTGGATGGAGTTATATAGTCAATTTATTAATCACTGGAAATACAGAGTGCTCATCAATAATAACATTCTTTGACAGAAACATTAATTTGCAATTTTAGTGAATACAGACAAGAATATCTTGAAAAATATTATTGTGACTCATCAAGACTATTAACACATCACTGGCCACAGCAAGTACAACAACAAATTCAGAGTTGAAGCTCCTTTTGAAATACTACTAGTATTTCATTAGAACTTTATTCATTAGATCTGGGAATATAACTTTTTGAACTATTTGTTATTTAATTCACAAAACTAAACTGTAAGTTCTTTTTAAATTTTAAGATTGTTGGTTGGATTTTAAAAACTGTTTGTTTTTTGCTCTTTTTGTAACTTATTTTAGGACGATGGAGTCTTAAAGTATTTAAACAAGTCTTAATTTAAAGAAAAATACGTTAGTGTCAATTAATTATGTTTCAAAGAAAAGCAAAGACAAAGTAGGCTCACTAAATGCAATAAATGAGAAATGAAACTTTTAACAGAAATATTATTTTCGAATGACTCAGCAGACAATTTTATCTGTTCTGTAAGGTTTGAGATGTAGAGAAATTAAAACTTCTAAAACAATTTTTACTTTGCCTCCGTATATGGCGGAAACGGATTATAAACTAGTCGTTATTCTAATGTTCCTTGCCAAAATAAAAGACTATTGCTAAATTTACGAAGAAAATCAAGTCATCAATAATTGAGATGTCATGTCTTTTTCTTTGTTACATTCTTTTCAGGATGTAGTAGTAGCGTTCCAAAACAGACTTAGTGGAAACTTTCAGCAGCTGGTTGTCGCCCTTGTGCTCGAGCCGGAAGTTCGTGATGCATGGCAACTTCGCAGCGCTCTCCTGGGCTTTGGCACAGATGAAATGACCGTTGCCCATATACTGTGCACAAGGGCTACTGTGGTATGTTTATCATTTTAAAAAGAAGTAATTTATTTTCAGATCTTAACAAAAGCGACAAGGATATTAACTATGGTTAAGGAGAATATATAACATTGGAACCACATTGCATTTTTCATATTTAGGAAGAATATGAAATTCTTGTAAATATTGGTGACTTATATATAAATATCAAACGGATATGAATGAGTGTGTTGTTTATATTGGCTTAATTCATAACAATATCGCAATAATCCAACATTAGTAAATTTAATTGGTTTGTGTTTTAAAAACATAATCTAATAATCTATATAAAAACATTCGTATATTTCCGTTTTTGTGTCTCTTTCATGTATGTATGTTTATGAATATATATATATATATATATATATATATATATATATATATATATATATATATATATATATATATGTGTGTGTGTGTGTGTGTGTGATACGGAAACATCAGCATCGATAAACCTAGATCGGTACAAAGATGATAAAAATGACATTTCCAACATTATCTCTGAAATTGCTTTCTTTTCCCGGAAATACGTCTTTTCTATAATATATATCTTCATTTGAATCGGTTTTAAATTTTTCAGTTGAACTAAATGTTGGAGTTTCATATTTTTAATAGTATACCATGTGAACTTTATGTGATTCTGATTGGTCCATATAGGGACATGAAATTATTGTGCAGTATTCTTTTTACTGACTGGCTACAATCGATGGAAAACTTTTTTTTTAACTCCGCCTTTTTGTAAATTTTCTATTCCAATGATCATTTTGACAATCATTTTTCGACTCGACTCAAGAAAATGGATTGGGGCAAAATTGTATCGTCTGTCTGAATATAGCCAATTTACCCCCAACGTGGATTTATTATGTCATGAACAACAGCATTATTATATGAAAAATGGCGTAAAACACCAAGACAAAAACAACAAAAAGTATAACTAAGAGTATTACCCATTTGATAGCGGGGGTTGGGGTTGAAGTGGCGGTATATTTATATCATATAATCTACCCTATATACAAGTGTGGTTTAAGTGTTACCTTAAAAAGTAAGTGACCTCACCTCTGTTCTCAGAACTTTATCCAACCACAGCATTTTTTTGCAAATCCCACTAAAAACTGAAATTTGTTTACGTCATCTGTACAGTCTACTTTTGCATATCAAATAATGCAAATATACGTTCACAAATACATTACAGTAAATATGGGAATCTCTGTATCCATAGAATATTACAACAAAGTAATGTTTAGTTGTGAAAGTGATATGTTAGTTTACGTAAACACCGATCGTCTACCTCACTCCAGCTAATATTGCATCAAACAATGCGACACCACGCTCATTGGTTATTCTGCGTTGAAAAAATGTTTTTAACTGTGTAAAATATTCTGTTTATTCTGAATGACGGTTGTTCTTTGAATTGCAATTTTTAAGAAAAGTATAATTTATAATCTCCTCTTAAACGTTAATACTAGTTTAACTTTCTTTGGGACTATTTTTACGCACAACAAATGAAAGGTGCAACTTTTGTCAAAATGAACAAAAGTATTCGTTCTTCTTTCTATCCAAATAATTTCCACTCAAATAAAAATTACGTGATGAAAAGCTCAGTTGATAACGATTTAATTTTAAATTTATGAAACCAGTCTAATAATGTCCAGCTATTGTTTGGCAAGGCTCGCAAAAGCTGGACATTATCCAAATCGGTTCATAAATTCAGCAATAAATGGTTACTCAGTTGAGATCGTCCGTGTGTTAGTAGAAATTGATATTTCTACATGCTGTTTTTACGGATATTAACTCCAAAGTACAAGGCATTATCGTCGATAATTGGTGTTATTAATGCATTGAATAATTTGAGGAAGAATAAGATACATTTAATGAATGTCTGATTTTATCATGCAGTTTATAGAATGGATTATGGTGTTGATGCTTTATAATAAGTATGTAAAATGATATATTATGTTGAATTTGATGGAGATAATATCTTTCAGAATGCTGGATTTGATGCTTTGAAGGAAAATGATTATGGCATTCTTACTAGCCAATATTTTGCTAAAAAGCAATAAAGATTTTAAAAGAGTGTTTCTCAAAGAAACTTTTCAACTTGCAATTTGTATTGCTTAGCGGGCGTGAATTATTTGTCATTCTCTGAAAACATAATGCTTATTATCGACTTTTAACAACAATCTCTGAACATAATAATTATGTTCACTGTGCTGCAGATGAAATATATTTCTCAGTAAAAATGTCTTTGAAATGGCTAGGAATCTTAAGTTGAAATATACGATAATCTTGTGACTGAACAAACACTGAAGTGACTGACGCGTTTGGACCAATTTGTACATTCTCAAAATATCAGTTTTGGCTACTGTACTTAAAAAGGTTACCGCTATAAAATTGAATGTATGTAATAAAATAAAGACACCAAAACTAAAGCATGCATTATTTTCTTTAATTTTTCCACCTGCTACATTGAACCGAATTGCGAAGAAACAAAATGAGACCTCATGCAGATATTGTCGACATTTTACAATTACCCATAAATCTTGCTCTTCATTCCTAATGAAATGTAAGCTCTCTGGCAGAGATTTAATTTAATTTTTGCATGATACATTTTCTTTTTCCGATTAGTCATTATTTTAAAATAGTGTTTTGACTGGTCTAGAAATGTAATGCATTTGCAAAGAAGTATCTTCGTTAAACACATTTCAAATTATAGACTAGGTTAGTTAAAACCATTAAGTGTTAAAAGGCTAAAGGCTACGCCATTTGCAATGACAAGTTATTTTTTCTTTAAGGGCACTATAGCATCATTAAACATTTAGCAAAAAGGCTTCCCTAAGTACCTTGCTTCTGTCTTCTTTTTTAGGATCTGCAATGGATCAAAGCAAGATACAGTGACTGTAAGTATTTATCACAGTATGCATTAATAATGGGGGTTTTGTTGGAATGTATTGAAAATTTGTTTACGTTATGCATCAAGTACTTTCACTTATTGGAAAAGAGAGTATCAACTAATTTCAGCTCCATTAAGAACGTTCTTTAAGAACGTTCATTTCATGAAAAGCCAATTTGGATCATTAAGGATATATTAATGAATTTATTAAATTTTGAAGCTTCAACTTCAGTAATTACTTCGGTAGAAATACTTTAGTAGCATATTTGCACAATACAGAGGAACCTCATTAACCAGGACTACGTTTATCCAGAAACCTGGCTATCCGGACATAATTCAAAGGGAACGAAATTCGTAGACGTTATTTTGCTCCGTTAATCAATAAATCCACGTTCCAGATCCGGAAATCAAAATCGGGGACCAAAGCGTAAAATTAGTTTAAAATTTGTCTCAATTATCCGGAAATGATCTGTTCTAAAATAAGAAAATTCGAAAAATCGTATATGAAAATACAGCCGATCGGATAACAGATTGAACTACGCAGATTTGGGTGTCTGTCAAAGTATCAATCTCAGATTGGCCAAATTTTTGTGGTATGTTAAAGTTATCAATTGATCACTTGATCATGTGTGTGTGTATGTGTGTGTGTGTGTGTGTGTGTGTGTGTGTTGGGGGAGGGGGCAAAGTAGCGTGAACGTATTATAACCAGCGATTGAATAAACAATATTTTAGCTAGTCGCCGACAGGGGTGTTATTAATTAAATAAAAACACTAGGTTCAAAATGTCCACAAATTTCGAAGTAACACATGGTTCATAAATTAAGTGTCATTAAGCTTCTAATGTTTACCAATTGTATGTGACAATCACAGTTTATCGATGGCTGTACAAATACAGTTGATTGATTTAAGCTGTGTACAGAGTAAGACTTAATTTCAGAATAAAATTATAAGCTCATTAGCAGGTGTAGCAGCTGTATAATACGACTTACAAAAAATGACTGTTTTTTTTAGATTACCATAACGTATTTAACTGCAAGATATCAATTTGTAATCTTTGTACTTTTTACGCATATTACGGCGACACCCTCAAGCAAGCGTAGACGAGTGGAAACATGTAGCATATATATGTACATGTACACGGTATGATGATATCGTAAAATAAAAATGCGAATGATTTTATTATCTTGAAAACTCGTTAATCCGGACATATTCACTGGGAAGGAAGTAAACGGGATTAACGAGGCTCCTCTTTACATATGACGATGATGGATGAGGATCATCCATTCCTTGCTTCCTTATTATCCTTATAAGTTTCATATGCTTATTTCCATTTCAGCCGTTTCGTACTGTTATTTTTATTATTCAAAGAATCACTCAGAAGATTTGTACAAAGTTTTCTTTCCTTAAATATTTTCACAGTATTATGTCATCACAGTCTTATGTCATCAAGTGTATGAGTATTGTGGAAAAGAGAGAATCAAAGTGCAAAGTAATTTTAGCAAACATTTAATTAAAGGTGTTGTTAAAAGTTAATAAGCTTTAATTCCAGTATACAAGAAAGAGTTAATCGAAGACATCAAAAGCGATACAAGTGGTTCAACACGCATGCTTTTGCTGGATATTCTACGCATGGCCAGTTCGGAGAATGATCAGCAGAGAGAAATCGAAAATATTACTGAAGAGGTTGTGCAGAGACTTTGGAAAGTTAGTGTCATTTCTTTTCTATTATCCAGGCGCATGACTACTTGTGGTAAAAAAGCCTTTAAAACTATGGTCACAAACCGATCGTAGATATAAAGAAATAGTTCATGTTTTGTTCCTTGGAGTTATTTTTCTGCCTTTTTTTGTTCAAGGTTATCCTTATTGATTAAAAAAACGAATACTTGCGGATGTACAGCTTTGACACATTGTACGATTTGTTCCTCACTAGAGAGAAAAGGAGTCTATGAAGAAAGAAAACAAACGAAATAGACCTAAACATGGAAATACAGATTTGAGTAGCCATATGAAGGTCTCTTTGGGAAAAGAAAATAGTTCCAAAAGTGATATGACTCTGTGCTGATAAAGATAGTATCGCTACTGACTTAATATAATTTCCACATCTAATATATTTCAGTTTCTTATTATGACATGTACATTATTATAAATACATTACAATATTATATATTGTATGGTATTTGCTGAATTTGAATTTTCTCATATTTCATAATGATATAATATTTCTTCTCGTTTTTTATTATTTTGTGCCCTCTAAGATAATTGTCGTGTCTGTCACTTTCTTGTTTCATTATATTCTCTGTCTGTCCTGAACTTTTCATATTTATGCACATGTTTTTTTTTTCTTTTATGAATTTGTTATTCTCTGCTTGGATTACAAACTTTGACCAGTGATGTCACGCGTTCCATCATAATTCTATCATATCATTTTGAAAAAGTTGTAGCAGCTGTGTTACTCTTATATACCATCTATTTGTGTTACATCTATCTATGTAAATCTCCTATGCCATCTGTCTGTGTTGCCCGCATATGCCATCTGTCTGTGTTACTCTCATCTGCTATCTATTTGTGGGTGGATATTAACTTCAGTAATTAAAGTATTGTCCAGTTCTGTTCTTTTCTTAACAAAAGACATAAAAGCGTTGATTGATGCGATGTTTTATAATCTTTGAAAGTAGTTAACTAATTATAGATATTACAATTATGGAGTCTTCAAAAGTAAAGCATATAAAGTCTCTAGGCTTTTTTGTTCTCTCATCTTGTACCAAATTTTTCAGTCGTACTCAGAACTGGTCTTGCGTCCATTTCGATGTTAAATTAAAAAATGAATATGTTTTATTTGTACAAGGTCTATTAATTAGGAAGATATACGGTTGTTCAACTAAATTATATATCATCTCATTAAACGCATTGGTTAGATAGAACTTGAGGCAGCTAGGGTTTGTGTTTATATTTTTTGGAAAGGATATTTATTTGGCATCTCATTTATTGGCATGCATGTTTGGGATTTTAGCGGCGTTTGCATTTCCCCGAATAATAGTAAGTTCATGCACTATATCATTATATCACGCTCTAAAACTTTGAATGACAACGCGCATGCATTACAAACAATATCACATAGACATTCTAATTGATGTATATCCTACAGTTTGTCTTGGAACAGTAGTGCTTTAGTTGCATACGACAGATGATTATGCTTTCTCAGAAGGCAAGTAACCGTATTTGATAAAGAAAGAATTGGTTACTCGATCTGACGCACTTATTTCTGCATAACTTTGATTACAGCCAGGAGTGAAAGCTACCAAAGAAACCGATGACGCCATAATAAAAGTTGTGACCTTATTCAGCCAGGACCATCTTAAACAGGTCTCTGAAAAGTACAGGGAGGTTAGTACGTTTCGACTGGTACATTCATAACATTAACATAAAGGAATATTTCAACAGAAAAAAGAAAGTGTTTTGTGCTAGAACATGCTTTTTTGAAAAGAAAACACGTTGAAGACATTCACTATAATTATACTTAGCGTTAATTCAAGAATGAAATTTTTAAAGACCCTTTCTGTATTTGTTCAGTCAGTTTTAACAAGAATGACCTGAATAGTAAAATAGTTATTCGTGAAGTGAAAGCATACAAAAATGCTAGCATTTGAATCATCACGAAAGTCTCCTTAAAAATGGCCTGGGTGAACATCGGGGCTCAATTATGGGAATATTGCCCTCTCTCCCATGTTTTATCTGACATTAAATTCACTCATAGAATATGTTCGAATTTGAACCTGTTTGGCTATTCAATATCTACATAGCGTCACAGATGTGGGAAGGGGTAAATTTCTGTTGAAATTATTCTGGTACTTAACTTAATTTGAATATGTTTGGAAAACCAGGTGGAAATGTAATACAATAATATGACTTTGTATTTCCAACATAACCTGGAATAACTTTCGTCATATTATACGATACATTTCGTGTCAAGGAAACAGAGGCACAAGATTGAAATGTTCCAATGCATTCACGGAAAAATGGTTAGTTATATGTTAGACATTTTGCATAGGTTACGTTTTTAACCACTTGCATTTAAATTATACATATACTTACAGAGCTATTTGCACTGTGATGAGAGGATTTGTAATTGTTCTAATGAAATCTTTTAGTGCTACCCGATTGTCTGAAATAAGAATAAAAGTAATAGGTTTTGTTTCTATGTTACATTGGAAAACATTTGCTGGTGGTTAACTGCTAATTGTTTTTTTTTAAATGTGAAGTAGCAGGTCTCATGCAATTATTATTAACCCTTATATTATACAGTCTTCTGCAAGTTTGTCTATTTATTTGGTTTCTCTCTATTTTTCACTCCTGACGAGGAAATGTGGAAAAAATATTTTAATCGATTCCCATGAGGCGATTTCTCCTTCGAACAAAGAATATCATTCCAAATAACAATAGTAAATTTATTACATCATAATTAAACGCTGTATTTAATGTTAGTTATTGTACTAGAAATATAAATTCAGATTGCATATGATGCAAATAGGGAACACAGGTATATTTCCTTGTTATGTTTTTAAATACCATGGTAATTTTAGTATAAATACAGTAATTTGACCTATATTTAAATTGGTGTATATTCTTTCAGATGAACGGTATGGACTTGATGGAAGGCATCAAGAGGTCAACTAAGGGAGATTTCCAGAATTGCCTGCTCACATTAGGTACTTTGCATCAATGAACTATATTAGAAAGGTGTTTTGGGGTTATTGTTGCACTCTCTTCAAAAATCTTTGCAACTTTTAATCCACATTTAAAATGTCAGAAAGCTACGCTTAAATCATTATTCTAGTTTGAAACCTCTCTAAAAACTAATTTTCATTATCTTTTTGTACTCACTTTCCACTCTAAAAGCCTTGACAGTCATAACTTGGGCTTTCAGAAACACGAGCTTTTATAAACCGGAACTGTTTTCGTTGCTACCGGATAAAGCAATTAAAGATACCTTGCAGTTACCTGTTTCGGAACGGATGAGCTCAAATGGATATGTTATGTGTTCTATATACTTAGCAAAATATGTATAATGTTTTGCCACAAAGAATCTTGAAAAGAATCAAACCAATATTGGAGAGTGGCATCAGCTAGATGGTATTATATCACGTTATTATTGGAGACACATTAATCAAAGCAAACAAAACTATAGTATAAAATATTTTAAGGATTTTAACCTTTCAAACAATTTCGTTTTAATACTTACAAAAGAACCTTTATATAATTTGCCTTATTGTTTATCATGTAACAGAAAACATGTGCACCAATAAGTTTATCTTTCAGGAATTGATCTTGAAGATTAGCAACAACCTTATAAAAATATCTTACCTTTTATTTACTGGACTACATATATACGTTCATTTTGGAGGTTTGTTCTTCTTAAGGTTTGTTCAAATTTTCCCTTTATATTTATAGAACTAACCTTTACTCCGGATTACATGCTCGTGTTTATGCTGACACGCCACTAAAATCAGCATAAATATGTTAAAAGTTTACAGTCTTTAAATTGTCTTCAATAAATTGCAAATGTTAACTAATATTTTCTTTCATAGGTGTTTATGTGTTTGTTTATGACTACATGCAATACGGAGAGCCCATGTAGCGTATTTCCTGGAAGTGAAATTGCTGCATGTTTGATAAATATATGTTATGTTGGAGTCAGAATTGTGAGACTGGTCGATATTTGCTCTTCTGATTTCAGTGATGAGCAAACTTGACATGACCACCTATCTTGTTGATGTACTTTCAAAGATTCTGAAAAGTTTCATCACGAAAGACAGAGCGCTGATAAATGTTTTAATGACCTGCTTTGACCTACATGTAAGTTCTAACCTCTTTTAATATTCATCTATAGAATGAATGTTAGTCGTTTTTATATCTAACCAACATTTTCACATGCTGCCATGTTCGACATGACAACTACGTTACCGCATTCACTCACATGAACATTCAAATAATATAGACAATATATATTTCCATTGAAGATTCAGTCAATGTACTTTAAATAGTTTCTTTTAAATAATATACTGCGTAATCTTGTCCTATCTATAAACGTTACCGTAATAAAAAGGTTTTGCAAATGTATATTCTACCTAACTAGAGGACCTTTTCGTACACGTACACATTTTGTACAGATCCTGTTACATATATCACATTATATTTTACCAATTACATTATCAATCATGATCCCGTCTAAGAATAGGCTAATACATTATGCAATATCGTTCAATTAACTCCAAGTTGGTCTTCTGTATCATGCGTTAAATCTTGCTTCATACCCATAATGCTGTTCAGATATCATGTTTTTAGTAGCTGTTAGCTGCTGCTGATGGTAGCGGTGGTGCTTTACTAAACATGATGACATTAATGTGGATACTCTTGCAAATAGTTATTGCAGTAGATGCAATACTTAGAGTAGTAATGGTAGTAATAGTAGCAGACGAAGAAGAAGAGGATGAAGTGTCCATATTAATACATATTGATTTAGGGGAAGAGTATTGATAATAATATTAATACTAAAACTACTGTCAGTAATAGTGGTAGAGACCAAACCACAGTCGAACTTTTTTTACAAACTACTTCTCTAGTACGTATAGATGATAAACTGTTTTCATATTTTTCAGGTTGACATGACCAAAATATTGGAAAACTTTCAGCAAATAAACGGGAAGACTTTGCAGACGATAATAAAGCAGAAATGTAGCGGAGAATACGGCAAATTGCTGCTAGAATTGTTACAAACTTAAGAACATTTATCACCAAAACTGATGAAGATGCAAAAAAGACATCGTTTAAAAAATCATCAAAAGAAATATTGAGTACTATTTATAAAACTACATATGTTTAAGCATGGTTTATAATTCTTCTGTCAGAATCAATTTGGCAATATTGATTGAAAAAGTGAAATATGTATTAAATGTAATTCTATTCCCGAGAAATGACGTATGCAGTTTCATCTTTTGGGAATTATGTTTGTGATTACATTTGGTGTTCGACGCCAGTCGTGTAAAAATAAATTTTATTTCCCCCTTTGAGACTAGTAATCCGTACTGAACAACAGAAAACCTTTCCTAAAGGAGAAAGATAAAAGGTAAAACTAACGGTATCTATATTTAAAAAGCCAAAAATATTCGAAGAGTGACATAGCAAAAGCCTGAATAGTACACTACGTTATTTGTTTATGCTTTAATACTAAATATTACATTATATTCTTTCTCAGACTTTTGTCAAATCAGTTCAACATAAATTTAAGTTTAAAAAAACGAAGAAAATGATATCAAATATTTGACTTCCTATTCTAGGAATTTTTCGTTTTGTTTTTGTAAATAATAAATCAATGATAGATTTTAGGGCGTATGGGACAACTGGATCTTTTTCAAAATTCTTATGTAGCCTAAATACGTCAGTTCAGTGATATTAAATGATAGCCGAAGATCTTAAGTTCAATTTTCTTCAACTGATTTTGAAACACCTCTCTGTGTTTATATATATATTTATATATTTATATATATATATATATATATATATATATATATATATATATATATATATATATATATATATATATATATATGATTAAAGAAATATTTTCTTGTATATTGACTGATAACCGAGAAACAAAGTTTTATTCCAGATTACGTTCCGAATTTCAATGTTATCATAAAGTATAATAAGTGGTATTTTAGATTATTAGGTTTACACTATGAAATTTTCATTTGTTTACACATGTTATGGATTGTTTATGTCAATGTAATGCTCCACATAAGTCAACGAAGTTTACTCAGTTTTGGTGATGGAAGTTAGGTTCTATTTTCCTTGAAATGGCAATAAATACACGATCTTTGTTAAATACAAGAATCATTTATTGTATTTGAAGAAATAAAAAAATATGGAAAGCTTTTTTGTATTTCTTGTACAATACTTAGATTGAAGAAAATTTAAAATAGTAGTTGAAGGGTCAAGAAATTTATTAAGTTTTAGAGATTCTAGAGTTTTAGAGATTCATTAAGTTTTAAAGAAACTAGAGCAGAAATACAGTTGTGTAACAGTTTTAAAGGACCTAAAACACAGTCTAAACAACATTTAATTGCAGACTTCCAGTTTAATGTCCGTCTACTTGAGAGATTGAATGAAACGAAAACAAAACGTTCCACAATCGCTTTATTTCCATAACAAGATACCATGAATTATATACACGCATTTTCTTTAACAAAATAGTTTTTCATCATTTTTGAAAGTAAATTTGACAAACTTGTGCTTGAAAATGTAATCCATGACGCCATTATTTGTAATACTGATATAAATGATTTTAAACTAAATTGTTTTAAATGGTCTAAATTCACAGCAATAAACAGAGATAATGTTCAGAATAAATATTTGTTTAACAGATACAATCACCGAATAAATAATCATAATTACTAACATAGCAACAAAAGATAATAATTAAACAAAAACATAATATATATATATATATATATATATATATATATATATATATATATATATATATATATATATATATATATATATATATATATATATATATATATATATATATAACACTGGTTGGACTACAATTGTGAACGTAAACCTAGAGAGACAATTAATTTTGAAAGACGTTGAAAAAACACGACTGGAAATGTCCACATGATTATGTTAGAGTTTATACCCAATGGATTCTTTCTTTATAGACATATTTCTCAAAATCCGTACAAGAATAACATTTTTTCTTTATAAGTTGTATAAATCAGGGTTGTTAGTGTGTTTTATATACATCGTGCTTTTATGAATAAACTTCAAAGTCATATGCATGAAATTAATCAAAATTAAAGGTGTTTCTCTTTTTTTTCGTACTTATAACTGAACACAATTTAACAATCTGTTTTAAACACGAGCAACGGTAAAACCTTTAAAATGATATGCATCGCATCACAGCTGCAAAACATAGCAGAGACACATTTAAAGGAAACGTAGTTCATTAAAATCAGAATTTGATTTTTGTTGGTGCTAACATAAGTGCCAGCTTTCTTTCCTTATTTATCGATGAATGTAATCTTTATCAATTTGTCATACTAGGATCCACACCAATATTCCTCAAAACGTTGCTATTCTGTATTTGTGTCATTTTAAATTCTCATCTGCAATGTGCTTTCAAAATGAGAAGTTAAACAAACGTTTCGCAATTGTCTATAAATTTGTCCACCAACTTTGTGACCACGACTATAAAATTTGCAACATCTTCAAATTTATCTTGAATATTTTAGTTTATGTTATACGTTCCTTTTTATTTTGCTTTCATTCCTGAAGTCCATGCCGCATTTTAAAGTATATAGATGTGGACAAAAATTAAAATGTTTCATCATCGTCGTATAAAATAAATTTTTTGTTAAGGACTGAACTGGTAACTCTATGATAATGACAGCACGAACAATGACTTCATGGCAACATTTATGATGCTGTTTGTTGTAGCTCGTGCAATTCCATAATATTCAATTCTGTACCACAAGGCGTTTCCATAGTAATGTAAATAATCTGATATATATATATATATATATATATATATATATATATATATATATATATATATATATATATATATATATCAGTAAAACAACGTTTTCCACGGCGTGATGGAATCAACACATCTTGTATTGAGGCCTATCATAATAAAGGCCACGTGTGCACTTTTTATGCAGCAAGAAATGTCACTGAAAATAAATGGCTCCTTGTTGAAACTTAAATGTAGGCGCGAAAACGAGCTTTAAAAACCCGGATGTGTCAGTTCCATACGATATTGTTCCTACATTTATTCTTGTGCAATCAATAATTTACGCATATATGATATCTATTGGTGTATTCATCCGTTATAAATAACTTAAATTCACAATTTTTCTTGCGGTACCAATTTTGGTGGAATATGTGGTTTCTACAAAACAAGAAGCTGAAAGCTCAACTAAATACGATCTTTTAGTGAAAAAACACGATCTCTTCCCATAATCCACAAATTTAACTACCTAAAACACGTCGTTTACTGGAAAACCACGACAATTGGTACTCATAAAAATAAATGAATTCACAATATTCCAATGAGGAGCACATCATTTTAGAAATATGTTATGCCAATGCGACTCACACAACATTCCTTTGTGGAAAAAATGGCGAAAATGATAATATTAGTAACGATTATAACGACAACAATAAGGAACAGCTATAACATTTTACTGTTGCAACACTAATATCGTAATTGCACGATAAAACAAAGCCATTTGAGCATCCTCACCACTGACGACACACAAATATCTGGACCGCATTCTCGATACATTTTGAGGAAAGGACACAAGCTCAACCTCAAGTCGTAAAATTTAGACGTTTTAAATTTAATAACATTCAAACTGTGAATCTTTTAGAGAAATTTTCAACATAATTCGTCCTCCACCAACAAACTATATTTGTAATGACTCGGATCCATCATAATAAACGTATCTAACTTTAATACGTTGAGCCTTAGGTTTGAGTTTTGTGCTATAAAGTTTCAAGAAGATATGACAATATTCTAAGCACCTATAAAACATTTTCTTGAACACGAACTCAGTTTCAGACTAAAAATCCAACATTTTAAACTTAGTTCTAGAGCCTGAAAAATTCATACAAAATTAAGTATTTTAATATTATTATGTATATGTAATTATGCAAATATATGCATACAAGAGGTATTGATCATAACATGTGCACGACAGAAGATAAATTTATTGCTGAATATTTAATAACATCCAGGCAAGATTCGGATATACCATTTTTATCCTTTAGTTTTTTTCTCCAGTAAAAGCTGTGACGCTCGTAGCAGCCAGATAACATACAATGACTAATACATTTTACAGTCATACACTCCATACTGTGTTAATGCACATATATCAAATATACAACATATGACCGGCTATTAAAATGTGGTGTCGAAAAGTCATGAAACGTGATATTCACGGCAGATATTCGGGAGCGATATTTATGAAACCGTTCGAAAATATGCGACTTTTGCAAACATTGAATAGGACCTTGATAAGATGGTGATAGTAAATGCAAGTTGTAAACTCGCTGTCCCATTCAGCAGGTTTTAAAATATAGTAGCAGTTTTTGCCGTCAGATCTTAAATAATAGGTTTCGGTTACACATCTGCTATCCTTAATATACCTTCAGTATGTATATAGGAAATGTAAGCATTTAGCATTGTCGTCGGGTTTTAAAAAATACGATTATTAGCTTTTTCTTATGGTCATCATGTATTCATTTTGAAGCCTTTATGAAGTCATAAAGCGGGCGGTCTCTCTTTCTCTCAACGAAAGTATTTTTTTTTACCAGCTATCTAAGATTGTATCCTACAAAAATATTGAGGTGTAAACAAGTGCAACCACAGCTTGCATCGTTCAGAAAAATAAATTAGATGCACACTTCACAATTGTTGAAAATGGCAGTTGATCGTTTCTTATCATTTCACTGTTTAACTTTCGTCAACAGTTTTTAAATCTTCAATAAACAATATTTTTGTTATTTTCGTATAAGAAAGTTTCAATGAAAATTTTCAAAAAGTATGAAAATGTAGTCTCGAACCTTTGATAAATGCTTCATAAACCTAAATTAGTTGATTAAAAATGTGCCACTGAGACGTATGCTTTTACATTTTCCGTTTATTATGTAATTTTTTCATCCAAACACTGATCAGCTTTTGCATCTGTACATTGTAAGATGTGGGCTCACATATACAATATGAACAAGGTTATGATGCTAATGACTACAATCACAACCGACAGGAAAATTAATGTGTGTGTTGGGGCATCTCATAAAGAAAGAATATTTGGTATGTCCCTGTCGTTTAAAAATGTATTACATCTAGCAATATTCAAGTGGCTAATTGGGTCTGAATAATACTGGAATTTAATTTATCTCATCACACTCTGGATTATAAATCTTTGCTCTTACACCAGAATGACGAACAAATCGTACAATACTCATTTCTATTTGATATTTGTATTGATTTTAATTTTTAATTCTTATTATTGAGATTTTTAAACAATGAATAAATACAAAAACCTTCCTATCGCAATAAAGATCAATTGCCCTGAATACAATGAAAATTTGTTTTGTTCTTCATGAACATTCATTTATCAACTTTAGGATGAGATATCGTTGAAGATTCTACACCCGGTTTCACGTAAGATGGAATCAACTTATTTGACTTTAATTGATTTTAAAATCATGTCTACTTATTTCTAGTTATTAATAAGTGTGACGTAGAATACCAAATGAATATTTGGAATTATATTATTTTACACTAATCCACATTTTAGCATTGCAAAAATCTTTCCTTTTCTTCTAAGCATTAAAATGGTCTTTAATCGTTATATTTCTTAAATTGCATAACACTTAAGTTTCCCTTCGATGGATAAAAGGAATAAATTCTAATTTCCTATTTTACATTTGAACCGTATATTTTTTTGCATACAATTTAGAAATATATAAAAATTCAACAATTACGTATCAAACCAACTTATTGTTTAAGTTCAAAAAATTCGTTATTTAAATTTCATAATTTCATTTGAATATTAGTTTTTCATTGGGTTTTAAATAAGTATTTTATTTAATTTAGCTTACTATTTGTGTTCTTCTTGAATTAGCAAAAGCTGAATAATTTATGACAAGTTTTCATTTTGCCATGGCTTTCTCGTGGACTCTTTTGATCTTATAAAGCTTACTGGAATTGTCGTCATCATCGTCTTGGTGTAAGTATGGAGGATCTCGGGTTCCATGGAGGACAAGAGTCCATTCGCTGAATTTTCCAGTGTCCACGTCATTGTTCTTCCCAGGGATATTAGTCACCTCTAGGGTCCATGTACCTCTTGGGTTCTCACTCCAGTTGTGGGTAGTCATGAAGGGCCAGCGGGTAAATCCATTCTTATGGTCATCGTCATTTGGCCGTTGGCTGAGGATCATAGATCTAGAAAAGAAAATGTTTTCTCTACTAGACGACGAAAATGATGAGGGACATACTGTATAGTCCGTCTTTTTGGTGTTTTTTTAACAGTTGGGCATATCGACGTGGGATTAATTTTGGTGTTTCTTCGCTGTTATCTTTACGACCTTTGTGTACAAGCAAACGATAATACACTTTTTGGATACTAGGGTGCAAATTTTGAAGTTATTTATATTTTCCGTCTATGAAGTTTAATTAAAACCGAACCCAATATACATAAAAACCAATTATTTATATATTTACTTTAATTAATTACCTCTTATGTTTGAACACTGTTACAAGTAGGCTTGTACAAATGTAACAAATGAAAAGAGTGAAGTCAACAAATAATTAATTTCCCTAGAAAACATAGTAAAAATTACGTTTTGTGAAAATAATCCATACATTAATCCTAGAAAGAATCGAAAAGTATAAGTTCTATCACTAAACAGTTCTAAATGAATTCAGTTTCGAACGTCCATGAAGTTCCAATATGGAAGACTATGACGTCAGATGAGATCGTTGTACTGCAGGCAATAGTTCCTCATTGAATGTTGTGAATCAAGAATAATATTCCGGCTTTAAAATTCCAAATAATTTCAGCTGAATGTCTTTGTCCAAGACTTTGATGAGGAGGAACTTATTTTCCAGAAAATACACTTTATTCGTAAATAAAAAATAGATCATATGGCAACAACATCAAAATACATCTGAGATCCCAAAGGTATTATTTTACGACTGAAACAATTTAATACCAATTGGCTATTTTAAGCCTCGATTTTGAATTACATGTTATTTCATGTGGCAGGCTACGTGATTTCAAACTAAACATTTCAATAAAAAATGCCATCTGTCACGTAACTTAGAATAGACCTATTTAAAAAATCAGATTCTCACGCTGAAATTGAATTAAAGAACTGATTTCAATATGGGTAACACGTGGGCCGGACATGACCTTTGGAATAGCCACTCATTTTAACTTAGTGATTACGAATTTGCGAACCGAGGTCGGCTAAAAATAATGATAAAGTAACTGTTACGTTCTAATTAGGTCAAGTAAATTTCATGAAAAGATATTCAAATCCAATGAAAATTATCACTCCAAGTAAAATATAATGTAACGACAATAAAATAAAAAGGAAAGGAAAACCAACACGCTAGGAATTTAATCTATAAACTGTTTTAAAGCTATTATGTGTATATATTTTATTTTGGAGAAAGACGATGTTTCGAATGCCGTTTCTTTACAAATCTTTCAAGGAATTTTTATTTGTCATCCACTTTTTTACAGATGCATCGTTCTTGTTTGCATATGACTTTATAAGATTGCCATGTCTCGAGCGCTTAACTGGCAAAGATGCTAATTTTATCAATGTTTGAAGAACAAAATGGGGACAATGAGCTAAAAACAAATAATGGAGGATTAGAGAATAACTTTTTTTTCTGATTCTAGTATATAGATGCTCATTTCGCTTTAATCTCAGATGGAACAATTTCATTATATCAGTTTTTTTCTTATTCCAACAATCATAGCCAATTGCTCTATTCAATGGTCTGGCAGATTAAATATATTGATCAAAAATGCATAGTTTATTTGTACATCGACAACATCAGTATATCAACTTACGTGGTGTTCATCGGGGAAATTAGGTGCATGACAATGTTCCCACGGTAGGTGGACTTTACAGTAATAAAGGCTTGCACGTGCTCCAGGTAGTTTATTTCAGTCTCAATACCCTTGCATGCTTCTGTTTCTATGGTCATTCGGATAGTCTCTCCGGTAGAAAATGTGCTATAAACAGGGCAAATGAATATATATATATATATATATATATATATATATATATATATATATATATATATATATATATATATATATATAAAGAGAGACAAGGATGACATAAGTTGAAAATAATAAAGTTTCCGTACATTTTAATGTAAAGCAGTGTCTTCCTCGGATAATAACAAAAATTCAGATGCACACATGGAACTCAAAGTCAAATATTTAAAAGACCACATCGTACATGCCCAGTTTAACTAAAACCAGTTTAATTCAAACCATGGTATGGCAGCAGGAACATGCACATGTAATGTCAGACATAGTCTAATCTGTAAGCAACTATCTAATATCTATCTTTAAGACTTTGTCAACAAGAGTTACTGACAATGCCAAACAAAGCGTATGAACAAGGAAGTAAAAACGTCCTATGTACAAGATTTGCGCCATCTCAAATGTTAGCGAAACAGATGACGTCGGGAAAAGAATGAGCCATTGTTAAAGCTATTTATCAGAAACAAGATTAACAAAAAGCATGTTCAACCATGTCATCTCAACTGGACAGCCAGTTCAATCAATCAAATGTTGCCTACTGAGCCAAACAAAAAGATGGACTTGCCATAGAAGGAAATAGTGAATACTGCAAATGCAAAAATGACAAATTTGACTTAAATTATTTAAGCTAGACGTGATCCATTTAACCCACCGTATATCAGTTTTTCTTCATTCCTGTTTCCTCAGATCCATTGTCCTCTATTATTATTATTATTATTATTATTATTATTATTATTATTATTATTATTATTATTATTATTATTATTGTAAAATGAAAACATTCTTATGTTTGTTCCACGCAGAACTGGCTCATTTGGTTAAGGATCTATACTTAGGCTATTTTAGAAACGGACTGAACGACCAGCTAATTCCAGTAGAACGATTTAAATAGTAGTTTGTCCTAGGAAAAAATAAAATGTTAGTGTTTGAATATTGAATTTATACTGAGAGATGATTTTAAAAGAGTGAACTAATATTTGTTCTATCGAGAAGGACTGGTTTGCTGTAAGTAGCAGCTATAAAGAAAGGATGAATTTAACTTGGAGTATTTCTACTAAAAGAAAATTTTTAGTACATTCTACTCATTTACAACAGTGCATGAGATTACGTTCTTCTTTATGCCTGCTTTCATCTAAAAAAAAACATTATTGGCTTCTCTTTTGTGAAATTATGTCCACTTGGAAATTAACTTCGGTTCATATATATATATATATATATATATATATATATATATATATATATATATATATATATATATATATATATATATATATATATATACATACAATAGATTTCAAACGTCAAAGTTTGATAAAAAAAAGTCGCATACACGACCATAAAGTCTACAAAGAGATACTTACGCTGGGGTCGAGACAGTTCCTGCAGTACAGTGAAATCTCTCTGGAAGCGGCTTCCATTTGTTTGCCTGATCAACCATAGCTCCTGCATCGAGGACACCGAATCCAAATAGATGGTTGAATTCCAGGCCAGCCCCATTGTACTGCCAGAAATGCTTCAGGTATGGGTCAAAAAGACGATTTCTCTTTGATGTAAGAACAGTTAGATGCTGAACATCTCTCCATGTTAGATTTCGACTGTAGAATTATATAATTCTAACTGTTAGTATATTTGTGAATTATGACAACAAAGAACATAAGCAATGGTTTCTCTCTTTGCTACAAAATTATGAATGCTATAATACAATTATTATGAATGGAATTTGTTCTGACTTTCGGCAATTCAAGCTTTGATATGATTAAAACCATACTGTTGGATGTGGTGATACTCTGTGAAGACCTTTAACTTGTTAACCTATGCACACGTAGTTTAGTTTGATGAATGACAGATGTGAAATCCGCTAGCGCAAACAGAAACAAAGAAAAGACACCTGATGTAAGCTATGTGATCTGTCTTTTAAATCCAAAATTCTCAGCAAATGTAAACTGTTTACTTCATGTCACTATGAATGTATCGAGAACATATTTTGTTAGAAAGAAAATCAGCAACTGGTGACACAGTACTTAAAGATACATTATACTTACGATATAAGCTAAAATAGATACGGTAAAGATGTAACACATTTGAGATAATACGACCTTATACATGCTCGTGGATCACTATCAACATGCAACCTATGATACAGAGCCTATGTGAAAGTGTAAACGTAATGTAAGGAATTCTATTCAAATAAGAATTAGAGAGATGCTTGTACCTAGCTTTGACTACTGTATTTAGATCATTTATATTGTCTTTCCTAACAATATAATGGTTAGAAAACGTACTTCCCACATAGTTACATTTGCCTGTTTATGCATTCAAATATTTGTACTGTTGTGTATATTTAATTTATATAGAGTGATTGAATTTTTCCCTCGACTTAAGGTAGCGGTTTGGCCTTCCTGACTTTTGTCAGTTTTTAAAATATAATTACTAAAATTTGAGTTCATGGCGTCACCTTGTTTTTATGCTTGCTATTTTTCTCGAAGCGAACTTGATGACAATATTTCAGATTTTTTCATCAGTTTTTTTATAAAGTGCTTTTGCAACATAAGTCAAGTGGGTCTGCATATCCCTCATGTTTTAATATCAGACCTAAGAGCAGCCTTTATAGTCATGTTCAGTTTTAATTTAATAGGAATCATTTATTTGTATTACTTATTGACTTTTTGGACTGAAACGCTATTATTTGATTATTGAAAACGTTCAGATTATTCAAAAATATTTAAAATTATGTCAATAATGCATCAAGACATTCCAGATTATGTCAATAATGCATCAATACATTCCAGATTATGTCAATAATGCATCAATACATTCCAGATTATGTCAATAATGCATCAAGACATTCCAGATTATGTCAATAATGCATCAATACATTCCAGATTATGTCAATAATGCATCAATACATTCCAGATTATGTCAATAATGCATCAAGACATTCCAGATTATGTCAATAATGCATCAATACATTCCAGATTATGTCAATAATGCATCAAGACATTCCAGATTATGTCAGTAATGCATCAAGACAATCCAGATTATGTCAGTAATGCATCAAGACAATCCAGATTATGTCTGTAATGCATCAAGACATTCAAAATCATTGAAATTCATTCTAAACATACTATACAACTGAACTTGTTTTAGACCATAAATGATTATATGGGAATTAATTCAAACTACTGAAAGGTCCTCTTAAATTTTGCATTTGTGACATAGAGAAAGAAATATATTAGAAGATTATAATAAAAATGTATTTTTACTTCTTTCTGTCAAATAGTTTAAGATAATAAGATGCTAAGAGTAAACCCATAAGAAATTTCACCATCTACTTGAACAAAATGACGTTTGATCTTCACGCAAGTTGTTTATTTCTTTTTAAATTCACAGCACCTTTACATTTTAATCAAACAATATCAAAGAAAGGTAAATAATGTTTCGTCTTCGTCGACCGTAAGTTTGTGTTTAAAAGTGCATGTTTTGTTTAGTATACTTTCTTCAAATAGTTCAAGAAATCACTGTTTTAGTTATTTTTTATACAGTTCCATTGTTATGTGTCAAATTGACATATATTTTGTAAGTCCCATAACATTGTACCAGTCGAATAAATGTTGTTGAAACGTCAAAGCTATTTACTTAGCTTCCAATGCTAGAGCAAACACACCAGCGGCCTCTGGTGCCGCAGCAGAAGTTCCAGAATGGGTCGTGGTGCAGTTGTTGTACAGATCCGTTGTAGCCTGTGGAAAACAATACGTCATAAAACTAGTTTTAAATACAGACTCATGATGTAACTGAAAACTAAAAATGACCCCCACAACTAAAAACAAAAACAACACAGAATAAAATAAAAATTAAACATAAATTTATCGTATTGTGGCAAAGTTTTGATGATTAGTTTTGGTATCAATGAGTTTAATATAAATTTTGGGATATAAATAACAGATGATGCAAACTAATTTCAACAGAACATGGAATAAAACCAAGCACTATTGGTATATATTTTATATCTTACAGAACCAAATTCTGTATGATAATATTGGTGCTAAGCCAACTCATTTTATTTAATTGATTTCTTTCACAGACTAACATGGAAATTGAATTCAACATTTGTACGTGTTAAACACAGAACATTCTCTTTTACGATCACTTTTTTTAATATAAAAACTTATATATATATATATATATATATATCTATATATATCTATATATATATATATATATATATATATATATGTGTGTGTGTGTGTGTGTGTGTGTGTGTGTGTGTGTGTGTGTGTGTTTGTGTGTTTGTGTGTTAATTAGTGTAGTAATGCTAACTAATATTAGAATTATAAATAAATTATTAACTATTGTGTTTATGTTTCAGTGTCCATATAAATATCTAAAACCATTTTGAATATGTAAAAATTAATACTCACAACGCCTGCGTCTCTGAAAGTGCTTTTGCCGTTGCTGAAGGTGGATGCGAGGGTGGATGAGCAGGATTCGTCGTATCCTGCTGTCTGGCCATCATTGGTAGCCGAGTTAATGGAAATCGTCCACATACTGGCCGCGTAGCCATCGCAGTTACAGTCGTCCTCCTGGCCACCGTCTCCTGATGCCCATACGTAAATATTGCCTAGACCATTGCGACCCTACGGAGGAACATTAGCGCCATCAGACACATTCATTTTAACAATGATATACTTCACAAATGTTGTCATTTTATGAATTCTAGTACAATATTGCAAACTTTGAAAAAAAAACGTTAAACGTTAAAAAAACGTAATGGCTCAATAAGAGTACCGATATACATTGAAACATATGCAAATTGTTAACAGGCAAGAAAATGCATTGTGCTTTTCCATGTCAATGTGCCAAATGTAATGAAATATATTTCTAAATGTAGTCATGTTGTAAATGACCAATCAAGTTCGTAATATATATATATATATATATATATATATATATATATATATATATATATATATATATATATATAATCCGTTTAAAAATAATTAGATAATAATTTACATGTTGCCTCGGCGCCCAATTTCTCTAACATTTTATTGAAGTGTAGCTAGTCTGAAGTGGAACAGATATTAAAAATCTTGTCCATACCTCGTTGACGCCTCTTACAATTGCTCTCATAGTGAGATTTCTTGGTCCATCAACAGTTTTTCCGTCATCGGTGGGTCCCCAGCTGGCGCTGTAAATGTCTATATTATTTGGCATGTGCCCCATAGCGTTAGCCTCAATCAAATCAGTCATAAAGGGTTGATCAAGCATTCGGAGACCTACAAAAATATCAAACGTCTGCTAATTCTGCATTTCATGTAATGCAGAAATTTAAAATGTATGCATCAAAACATTTAAAAGATTCCGTTTAATTTCAATAAATCCATGCATCTAAAATTGTATTTAGTTTAAAATATATTATATATCTTAATATATAATCAAAGTTGCATTTTCATGTGCCTTACATTACTGCTTTGAGAGTAAAGTTATCACATAATGTTTCCAATGTTTATTGGGTGAACCAAGTTTCCTGATTAACATACTTCGATGGTAAGAGGTTGAAAATTAAATTATGGCTTTGATAATTCTGAATTGCGTAATATAAATATTAATTTGAGAGGGATTGTATACAATTATAACATTTTTGTTATAATGGCTAAAGGTTTTACCAAATTACTTAAATTCAAATCAACAAATTAACAATATTGGAATAACACAGTATTGATTGAAAATCATTAATTTACATTAAAACAATTTATGAAAAACAATGTGCTGAAAACTCCATAATGACAAATTGAAGCATGAAAGAGGGTATATATATATATATATATATATATATATATATATATATATATATATATATATATATATATATATATATATATATATAACGAATACAAATCATATGGCGAATAAAAACCCTCTCAAGCGTACTGGATCCACCAAGGGATCACGTTTGTCAGGGATTAATTAAAATAGATGCAATAAACTGACGACGAACAGTACGAGACTAGTAACTAACTAGCCTAAGCGCTTTCGACTCTTAATGAGTCTTTTTCAAAGGCAAATACAAAACATAGTTACGACAAACAAATAAACACAAAAACGTTGCGTTTGTAAACCTCTACATTTCTATCTTCACATGTGCTAAAACTATAAATACAACCAGCTTGTCTAGACTAGTTGCGGAAACTGAAAACGTTGTATAATTCCCTAAAAGTCTACAAGCCAAAGCGACATCTATTTTTACTTTGTGTACATATGTAACGCAGATTATATCCCGGATATTTGGTTCTATACCGGTTATTCTTATAGTAAAAATTGAAGGATAAGAAGATTTAGAAAATGTTAAATTCTACTAGTGCATAGTTTTCATTTTCTAGTCTTCTTGGTTTAGACCGCTTGGTTTCAATGTTCTAAGGCGGCGTATCCAATATGATTCCTTTTCCTTCCTGGTTTCGGAACTCCAGCTGTGGTTGTTGGCAATAGCGATAAGTATTATATCACTGAAAGTGTGGCCAGGGGAGGAGAAGTGTTCTGCGACCGGGCTTCTGTACAGCTTTTTTGTCATCCAATCAGATCTATGAAGGTTTATCCTTATGTGTAGCTTTTCAGTTTCTCCCACGTACTGAAGGCCACAGATCTTACATGTGATGAGATAAATCACATTCTCTGTTTTGCACGTTTTGTTTGGACCATGTATGTTTAGTTTTTCTTTAGTCACTGTGCTAGTGAATGTCTTGGTCTCTATCATATGTTGACAGGTTTTGCATCTTTTATCGCCACAGGGTCCAGATTGACTAGGTTGGTTTTGACTAGCGATTGTTGTTAGCTTGGCCCTGACTAGGATGTCCTTTAGGTTTTTTGGTCTCCGGTAAGCTACTACAGGTTTGTTCGAAAGTATTAGGTTTAGTATGTCTGACGATTGCACGGTTGGCCAGTGGTTTGCGATGATTTTACCTACTTTGGGATTGTCTGGGTGATAGGTCAGAATAAATGGTATCCTATCAACCTTTTCTTTCTGTCCATATCTGAGTAGGTCATCACGGTTTGTTTGTTTGGCCCTTTGGATTGCCTCCGCAATCAGGTCTTTGTCGTAGCCTCGGTAAATTAAATGTTTAGCCAGCTCTTCAGACCTTTCTAGGAATCTTTCATCGTCGGAGCAAATTCTGCGTATCCTCAGTGCCTGGCTATATGGAATGTTCTTAATGCAGTGTTTTGGATGACAGCTGGTTGGGAGAAGATACTGGTGTTTGTCGGTTGGTTTCGAGTAGATGTCTGTGTGTAATTTGTTTTCCACCAGTCTGGTTGTTGTGTCCAGGAAAACATGTCATCCTTCAATAAAATTCACGGCAGAAATTTCCAACTCAAACCATGTTTTCCTGGACACAACAACCAGACTGGTGGAAAACAAATTACACACAGACATCTACTCGAAACCAACCGACAAACACCAGTATCTTCTCCCAACCAGCTGTCATCCAAAACACTGCATTAAGAACATTCCATATAGCCAGGCACTGAGGATACGCAGAATTTGCTCCGACGATGAAAGATTCCTAGAAAGGTCTGAAGAGCTGGCTAAACATTTAATTTACCGAGGCTACGACAAAGACCTGATTGCGGAGGAAATCCAAAGGGCCAAACAAACAAACCGTGATGACCTACTCAGATATGGACAGAAAGAAAAGGTTGATAGGATACCATTTATTCTGACCAATCACCCAGACAATCCCAAAGTAGGTAAAATCATCGCAAACCACTGGCCAACCGTGCAATCGTCAGACATACTAAACCTAATACTTCCGAACAAACCTGTAGTAGCTTACCGGAGACCAAAAAACCTAAAGGACATCCTAGTCAGGGCCAAGCTAACAACAATCGCTAGTCAAAACCAACCTAGTCAATCTGGACCCTGTGGCGATAAAAGATGCAAAACCTGTCAACATATGATAGAGACCAAGACATTCACTAGCACAGTGACTAAAGAAAAACTAAACATACATGGTCCAAACAAAACGTGCAAAACAGAGAATGTGATTTATCTCATCACATGTAAGATCTGTGGCCTTCAGTACGTGGGAGAAACTGAAAAGCTACACATAAGGATAAACCTTCATAGATCTGATTGGATGACAAAAAAGCTGTACAGAAGCCCGGTCGTAGAACACTTCTCCTCCCCTGGCCACACTTTCAGTGATGTAATACTTATCGCTATTGCCAACAACCACAGCTGGAGTTCCGAAACCAGGAAGGAAAAGGAATCATACTGGATACGCCGCCTTAGAACATTGAAACCAAGCGGTCTAAACCAAGAAGACTAGAAAATGAAAACTATGCACTAGTAGAATTTAACATTTTCTAAATCTTCTTATCCTTCAATTTTTACTATAAGAATAACCGGTATAGAACCAAATATCCGGGATATAATCTGCGTTACATATGTACACAAAGTAAAAATAGATGTCGCTTTGGCTTGTAGACTTTTAGGGAATTATACAACGTTTTCAGTTTCCGCAACTAGTCTAGACAAGCTGGTTGTATTTATAGTTTTAGCACATGTGAAGATAGAAATGTAGAGGTTTACAAACGCAACGTTTTTGTGTTTATTTGTTTGTCGTAACTATGTTTTGTATTTGCCTTTGAAAAAGACTCATTAAGAGTCGAAAGCGCTTAGGCTAGTTAGTTACTAGTTTCGTACTGTTCGTCGTCAGTTTATTGCATCTATATATATATATATATATATATATATATATATATATATATATATATATATATATATATATATATATATATATATATATATATATATATATACTCTTTAGTTATTGTATACAAAATTTATATTATATGTTCAAATAAAGGTTGTTCTAGAAGGTCTTCGAAATATAAAATTAGAGAATCTTCACTTATAATTCTACAAGTTCATATCCCGAAATTGTTCCAACATTCGAAAAATCAATCAAGTGAGTTTATAAATTACAGAATCTGGCATTTAGATGGATGGCACATATATGCTATACCATTGTTCTCTATTATCAATTACTGATTAGAGCTAATCAAATTTCTTCCAAAAGGGTCAGATGTACGTCACATTTCTTGATTAACACTTTGCTGTTCCTGTAGGCAAGAATGGACCAGGGAAGGGCTGTAATGGCTAACGTATTGGAACATTTGCGCACATTTGTTTCTCCTATTTACCTAATGCAAGATTGCCATTGATCGAATAATAGTTTAGTTAATCACAATAATAGACACATCACTCCAATTTAAAGTCTTTTTCTTTCAAGTTGAGTTTTCTTTTATGACCATTCTCCAAATCCTGTCATAATCTAATAACTTTCTCATCTAGACATGGATACATTTTCTTAAACAAATATTCTTGATTTATTTGTTGTTTCTATTAAGATACAATTGACTTTGCAGTCAGGAAGATTATATTCTGCCAATTTCAGGCATGGACGTTAATAAATGATGCAAAGAGATGCATTTATTTGATTAGAAACCATCTTACCTGCAACCAGTGAGTCGTAAGCAACGCCTACTCCACAAATGTTATTATCTCGAGCTGCGGCAATCTCCCCAGCGCATCGAGTTCCGTGACTTAAAAAAAACAAACAAACAGACAATTACAAATTAATAGAAGTACACTGGTAGAAGCGAATGATGCCATAACATTATGGCATTTTTTAAAATGTCGCTTAATGATATATTCATCTTAATCAGATGCACATAATTTACATTAGCAAGTATGACACAGAAACGTATTTACCCTGATTTATAAATCTGAAATTCAACAGATATTAATTAGTAATGACGTCATTAACATTTGCTTTAAAAACCAAGTCTATCTGATTTAGTGCAAAACTTAATCCTAATGATAAATCCCTTGCGGCTTCCAAAACCAGATCAGATTTGCAACACAAATGCCGCTGCCAAAAAGATTTACGCAGGCTTAAATAATATCCAGCACAAGCTATAGATTCGTAACATGGATGTATGCTTGAATGTTCATTGAAAATTATAAGCGTATTCATGCACAAATGCATAGGAAAACAGAAGAGACACAGTTTAGTTACCTGTTAAACCAGGTATCCGTATATCTAGGATAGGGAAAATGGTCGTTACTGCTGAAGTCGTAGCTTGCCTTTGCATTCTGAAGAAAACAAATTATTTATTTTTCTCGGATTTTAATTCTTGGAAACTGAAACCAGAAGTATAATATTTATGCAATATGTAGAAATGGAACGATAAAAATAAATAAAAGAGTATTTAAATTACTTAATTATCTTGTTGAATTCGTCAATTATTAAGAACTTTGAGAGTTTCATACAGAAAAGAACCTTTATATTTTCTTACACTTCAATGTATAATTACAGATGACTTTAATAGGCGTTTCATTAGCAAGTGTCAAAAGCGACTGAAGCACTGACATTTCTTATTTAATAGGAACAAGGAAACGGAAGCCTTTAATAAATTTTTAACTTAAGAAAACACACACAAACACTTACATAATTATTCCTGAGATCTCCATGCAAATAATCTATCCCTGGAAAGTAAGAAGTAAATATGCTACTTAGATTTAAATATAAATTAATGTATTGTTGGTCAATAAATATATTGAGCACGTATATGTTTTTTTCAGCAGATGTAGGAAATTGTTTTGCTAGTGAAAAAAAACAAAACATTTCCACTTCATGAGTGTAACCTTTACATATTTCTAATCAAAACAATGTAGATATTCTTTCAATTATATATATATATACATATACATATATATATATATATATATATATATATATATATATATATATACATATACATATATATATATATATATATATATATATATATATATATATATATATATATATATATATATACATATATATATATATATATATATCCCTGCGATTAACGGGTGCATATTTATATAGATAAATAAAAAGTTCTAAAATGACAATAATTTCAGGACAGCGATACAGTGAACGCTGTTGGTGTGAAATACTATAGTAACATCGAATAGTGATTTCATCCGACAGATATCTGAGCGTAACAACTGTAAGCAATATATTTGAATGATTTGTGTGTTTACTTGTTTATATTTTACTTCATTACTTTTTTAAATTCTCCATTCAAACGTGTAATATTGACCATGGCAAAATGTTCACTTAGTGTGTTGTGCTATCAGCACTTATCAGTGCCAAATAACTGAATCAGTTTCCAACATTATTATGATTGTGCTGGCAATTAAAATAACTACTTAAACAATTTTTTTTACTATATTTAATAAAGAGTTTTTCCTACAAATATGCTCGTTGTTCTTGAGCTTCACAGACAACGATACTGCATAGCTAACAACATCGAATAGCAGAAGTTTCTGATAGTTCAGTAACTAATCATTAACACGATTCCTGTTGAAAATTAATTACAAAAGTAAATAACTGAGCCTACCTTTTGCAAAGTTCGTTTATATAGCATTTTTCTGGCGGCTTTTGTTTAATAAATTTAAAGTTATAGTCTTGGCAGATTTGGAGATCTATTCACCAAATGGAGAGTGGGAGAGGGCAAAAGACGAACAAAAATGAATAAAGCCTACAGATGAAACTAAATATGTCAATATATATTGGAATAGTATACATGAGGGCAGAAATATTTTATACATGAGACAAGAAATAATTTCCAAAAGTAATATTGCTAGCGTGGCGATAACAATTTTCAGTCACTAATATATATATATATATATATATATATATATATATATATATATATATATATATATATATATATATATATATATATATATATATATATATATATATATATATATATATATATATATATATATATATATATATATATGTGTGTGTGTGTGTGTGTGAGTGTGTGTTTATGTTTGTGTGTATGTGTGAGTCTGTGTATATGTGTGTATGTGTGTGTGTGTTTGTGTGTGTATGAGTACATTACTCTGCTACCATTTATCCCCTTATGTTCAGATGTTCCATGAACGAATTTTGTTTTACTTATTTCTATATCCTTTAGTGTTTTGTTTAAATCTTTAACTTACATTTGCAGTAAAAAAAATTCATGGAAATATAAAATTTTAAAATGTTTTGTTTATAGAGACACTATACATATACATACACATAAACACACACACACACACACACACACACATATATATATATATATATATATATATATATATATATATATATATATATATATAGATATATATATATATATATATATATATATATATATATATATATATACATTTTCTGGAAAATTAATTTCGATAACTTTTCTGTGTATGATGGAAAAGTCTTTACCATCATCCATTATTGCTGTGGTGACGTTCTTTCCAGTGTAGCCTTTTCCCCATGCCGCTTCTACATTCAAGTCAAGACCTGGAATCCCGCCTGACTGCCCGGTATTTTTCTATATTCAATGAAATTAAGTTACATGATCGAGAAGAGGAAATGCAAATAACAATATCTAATTTGTATTTATTGAATAACAGAACGAATTGTCCATCTTACACATTCGCTAATCCCAATATAAATTAGTTTATTAGCAAGCTAGTAACTGTATAAAAATGTATAATCATTGTTTTATAAACGAAAATGAAATCAATATTTACGTAGCGACACAAAACGTAACTTTTTTTATCACGTATGACTATAGATATAATAGCTATTATTGTTCCTATAGGCGTTGTCTGGGGTGGGTAGACGGTTATTGTTATATGCTTTTTTTCTTGGGTAAACTATAACAGTTGATTAGAATGGCTCTCGTGTCGACAGGTCCACCTTTTAAATATTCATAGACATGAATGGTAAACTACTTTTTCTGTATATAGACGGGTTGTGTTAACGTTCCTTTACACAACTTTGCCTTACCTAAAAACGTAAAATTACAACTCACGCTCAAAGAATAGCAAAAATCAAATGATATTCGGAAGCAATAAATAAAATGTTAGAAAAGTCTGAAATACGTGTAACACTTCAAAATGGCATCTATCTTAGGCAAATGTAAACATAATCGTCCAATTACAGCAGATCTAATGTTTTTATATCCTATATTCACTAGCTACAGCTTTAAAGTCTCATTGTCGATTGGAAAAGCGTTGGTGATGTGAAGTTAGCACATCCATAGATACTTTTCCCTAACCTTCCGAAAAAAAATTATATTTGTTGTAAAGTTTGAATCGTGTATAATTCTGGTCAGTAACATGTACGAATCTTTGTTAAAGTGAGATCATTGTAAGCATGATATCTGATACATGACGATTAATAACAGTAAGAAACTAGGTCTTCTTGATTTCCATCTTTTTATAATGTTATTAGCTATTTTCGTTGCTTGGAGCTTTCCTATTTATTCACAAGGACACATTACCCTTCCTCTCACTACCAGCAAATATTTTGTAAGAAAATAAATTTGTCTAAATAGAACCAGTGTTACTGTACTCCCGTGATTCATTTTAAGAACATGACGGAATAAAATTAAATATCCAAATAAAGTCCAAAGCATGCAGACAGATTAAAAATATTATCAAAAGTTTGTCGCGTACACAGTTGCTCGGAGTTGCACTTCAGATCTCGGTGATTTCAAAATACTGATCTATGTTCACATGCTGAAGCAAGCACAAATAGCGGGTACTGAAGAACGCCTTTATCTCGAGTTCTCTAATAACAATGGATATCACCATGATCATAGAACTAAGAGCCAAAATAAATTATGTATCTTCAGAATAAAGATGTATCTTGTCAAAAAACTGTCTACTTTTCGAAAACAATCTTCACCTGTTTTCATGTTGCGGGTGGTCGTCAAATCTTATGGGATTATATATATATATATATATATATATATATATATATATATATATATATATATATATATATATATATAGTAATGTATTTATGTATTTGTGATTAAATTGCTTGTGTGTAAGGTTTAAAAATCTTTTGATTTCATTTTTGTTTTCATTGCATTTAATTGCAATGAATATTTCTCTTTTTATTCGGGATTCTATTTTTAGTAATGAGATATAATTTTATCACAAAGTTTGTTTACTTAAAACGAAGAAGTGTTACGTGAGAATTATCATTTTGTCAGTCTTACCCTGGTAAAAGTGTCAACAGGAAGTTAAAACGATTGGCCAGTATTTGTAATCAACATTTGTTATGATTGGTTTTTAAGTTGAGTGACATTGGGTTGCGTGTGAAAATTAGCGTAGTAAGAGACCACATGACCAATATCGCGTGGCTTCAAATAAGTCATTGGGGTTCTAAATACGCAATTCAAATAATTTTCGGACAGTCATTCAATACCTTGAAGAAAAAAAGGTGTATTATTTAATTTGATGCCAAGATTTTTCTTCGTCTGATTTTTGGATTCAGTAACTTATTCCCCTGGAAACTCAACAAGTTGACTTTTCTAAAAAAAAAATTGAGAAAAATATTAATGGAATTTTATTCTGGAATTATTCGGAGATAAAGAGTGTGATTCAAGTGAGGACTTATTGTTATTCATACATTGGACCACACCTGACGTCATCGCCTTCCATATTTATACGTCGTCGAAACTCGAACCTGGATTCATATAGAATTATTTAGTGATATGATTTGTGTTTTCATTCTTAGGATCACACTTTGGATTATATTCACATATTATAAGTCCTATTTACCAATTTTTACATTGTTGTCTAGGGAAATAAATTCTTTTGTCAAATTGTACAAAGCTTATTGGCTTTCACTCGTTTCTTTGTTACTGGAAATTATGATCTATATTATCATGCAATGATTCCATTTATTATTTTTCTGTACTCAATATTACTAATATGACCATCCTAACTTGAACAAATAAATGAATATTTTTGTTCCATGTTTTGCTGAAAAATTTCCCGATGGAAATAGCAAAGCACTGTAATTCTCTCATGTAAGCATATTGCCGAAAAATCTGAGAAACCTTACACGTATTGATGCAAATCATTTAATCACTTGCGTGTTTTGAGATGATTTGGAATCTAATAATTTGCAGGAAAATAATGAAAATTCAAACTAATCAGGGATTGGAATGTTTGCATAAGTTTACAAGATTTATTGTACGTAGATATCAGGCCGAAGCCAGCTGTTTTAAAACGCGCAGTTGTATTTACTGATGTCTAATTTCCGTTCCATTTTATCTTGGTTTTTTAAAATGCAACTAAGATTCATATACTGAAATTACAAAATGTGTTGTCTGTTTTTTCTTTATGAGTGAGCTAATATGAGAACGTGGCAGTACATACTAGCACCCTGGTAGAACCGAGATTGTGACAGCATGTAAGGTCAAACCTGGAGAACCGAGAGTGTGATAGTATAAACTAGCGTTCCTAGTATAACTAGGTATGGTAGCATGTATCTGGTATCATTGCAGACCTGAGATTATGACAGCATCTACTAATGTTACAATCTTATGGCCTAAAAGAGATAGAAAACGAAAACAAAAAAAAAATATTTTGAACATTCAACAAATCATTTTTTTTCACTAGAATACATGTCTAAAATTTAAAATAACTTAAAGCATTTTGAATTAAGTCCAAAACAATGCTTGAACTTCTACCACAAATATAAAAATATAAAGAACTATGAATGAATTTAAGTACTGTTCGGAGTAACTTCCAAGTGGAAGTGTTGAAATACCCATATCCGGAATAATGTTCATGTGCTAACAGTATTGGTGTATCAAAATGATATGATCCAAATACCTTTGAATGAATTCACATTAATTCTAAAATAGCATTTTGTCCTAGAGTCAATGAGCACTTTGCGATTGCAATGAATAATTGAAATAAATGTTTCCAATTGGGATTTTAACGTAGCTTTAACAATTTTCAGCCATATCTCTACAATGTATGCTGTATGGTAGTTTAAAGTGATATGTATGTATGTATGTATGTATGTATTATGTATGTATGTATGTATGTATGTATGTATGTATGTATGTATGTATGTATGTATGTATGTATGTATGTATGTATGTATGTATGTATGTATGTATGTATGTATGTATGTATGTATGTGTGTGTCTAGCAGATATTGAATTTCTTTTTCAAACAATTGTTGAGAAAAAGATTTTTCCATTAAAGATGATGTTTCACATCTGTAGAATCTACACATAAAGCGGCATAGCAGATTGTGTTTGTTTGTTTTGGAACTGTAGGAAAGAAGTGCTTATACTAGCATACTATTTGGTCTCTATCATCATAGCTGTTTAACATATTTTTATGTCATAGTTGTTTCCTTTATCGCCTCTCAGCAGCGTTAACGATATAATTTAAGTCACATACATTATTTTCAACTTATAAGGAATATAATAATTAGACCAGAACTCTGTCACCAGGCTGACAACTCCTTTGGTATTTCTATGACACCTTAATTTCATTTTTGAATGAGTAAAGATTAGTTCTTACTACTTCACAAGCCTTTGACAACATCTATTTGAAATCAGACATAGTAAAAATGATTAATATCCGAAACTTCGGTTGAAAGATGTTTCTACTTTAATAACTTCAATGGTCCACGACCAGTATGTCCAAATCCTAGTTCAAAAGGATTATAACCCAATGATTCTTGAACTGATGCCCTAACAGCAAACAACAGTAAATGAACAACCTCTTCCGATTCTAGTCCTGTAACAAAGCAATATACATGAATAATATTTTTCAAGATCTTTCTAAAGCCTCTCAGGCAGATAGAAGACTTAAACTGTTTGAGGCCTAAATCATGCATAATTTGCTGGAATTTTCCAGGCAATAATTGACTCTTGGTCAGATTGAAAAGATTAGGGAAAGCAAAACTGTAAAAAAAACTTTATCAAAGCGTTGTTGTATATGGTTTTCTTCTGTTATTGCTCAAAGGACGAACTGCCTCTCGAAACCTTGCTGATGCAAACATTATTATCAATAAGTATTATTTGCCTGACTTGATCTTAGATAAGGGACTGATAGATACTACTATTATTCTGCAAAAAGATCCCACCTTTTTTACATAATAACAAATTGATACCTGTGTAGCTTTAGTTTCGTCAATAGATACCGGATGCAAACAGGATATTATTCCCGTTCGACGATGAGTGATTGTCCTTTGTTACTTTGATTAGAAAAAAGCAATTTTTTGTAAAAAGGGTATAGCTCTTGATTAATCAATACGAGGATCACATATAAAGACGGACCAATGAATCAATATAATTCCAAAACAATATTTTTGCCATAGACCTAATAAGTAAGTAGGGTATACATCTGGTATTTCATATTCTATAGGTCAACTTTCTGATCCACCATGTATGTAGTATTTATATGTATGCCAATAAAAATAAAATTAAAAACAACCTTCTGATCTGAACCAGGCTTGAGTGTTACAGGTGTATTAACGACAGCCTTCTTTCTAGATAAGTCATTGCCCATTAATAAATGAATACCCTCAATGGGTAAAGGCAAAACTGTTTCGCCTGTCAAGAGTCGTGTGACTAAGTCTAATTAAACTTTTACACGATGGAGAGGAACATTAACAAAGCCTCACTCTGTACCCTGAATAAGAACACTTTCAGTAGGAGAGGACTCCTCAGATAAAGGCAAAATACCTGATGATAGAAGGCTATGAGTAGCTCCCGGGTCCCATAATATTTTAAAAGCGATTGGCTTGGCAGAATCACCATATAGGTAGTATATAACCTTTCGTCATTTATGGTTTATAAAATTCCCCATACTAAAATTAGACTGGGGTTTGTTTGACGCTAATAATGCATTGCTTTTAATAAATGACATTGACCTTGACCTATTAGAAATAAGAAGATTACATTAACTTGTGTCTTTATTCTCATGCGTATTATACGTGCATTTTCTTCATACAATAGGTTAAGTCCGAAAAGATAAGGATTTCTGATCAGTCCAAAGAGAAGTTTGATTATTAAATGTTGTGTCAGAATACAATTGATCGTAAGAGACAAACGTTTTTTTTTTTTTAAAAAAAAACAACTGCTTGAAATGTTGTGAGTCAAGACATAGACATCATCTGAAGGAATAACAGTTTCTAAAGATTCGACTTTTGCTCAAAAAGATAGATCTTTATATCGATGCAATTCTGGAATTTTTAAACTAATATGAACTGTCTGAGGTTCATTTTAACATAGTTTGTGATAGGATCAAAGGTTTGCTTAGTAGATAAAAATTTAAATCTTCCTCTCCTTCCGAGAGAAAAGAGTGAAGTTTTGTCTCAGGTAAATCATATTAATATATGTAGTCAAGAGATCGGAGATGATGGTCATTATAGCACACTCTGGAAAAGTTACTAGGCTGAAAAAAAAATATTCTGACGCAAAGACGATGGCACCGTTTTGAACACTAGCATTTCAATAGAGTAGAGTCTTATCAAAAGTTAACTTATTACATTTAATAAGTTCTTATTTGTGCTTTCCATATTTCCAGTAAATGAACTTTATACATTACTTGGGAGATAATTTAATAAATATAAGAGTTTCTCTCACACGGCTAGTTAACAGCACAAGAAATCTCAGCTTCCATCTAGCATCACGTTATGCTATATTTGAAATCAAAGTTTGTGTCTTTTGTTGTTGTCTTTTTGGATCTTCTTAAATATTCAAAGACTTCACAAATTTACGCATCCATGAGTTCATTGTCAAGGTATAAACAGAAGAAACTAGTAAAATGAGGTAGTCATCAGTCGTGTCATTTCTTTCAATGTTATTAAAGGCAAAATGGATCTATTTGCTTTTTTCGTATTTTTGATTAGAGGGAATGAGCAAGAATGTTATCTCTGAATGGTAAAATTATTAAATTTACTTACAACAAACATAACAAACACTTTAAAAAATAGTGTAAATGAAAGGGTCTGTCTTAACATATGAAGTCAGGTAAACGGGGAAATGAATTTGATTCGGAATCTCTGCGCTATAAGCAATGTAATCCCACAACTAGAAAAAGTGACTTATACTACAAAGGCCATTCAATAGGCAAACAGATTACTCCAGAAAGCTGCTTACGAATAGTCAGTTTCATATCATTTTGTATTAAGTAATTGCGTTAGGAATGCTTATGAATAGTCCATTTCATATCATTTTGTAATAGGTAAATGCGTTAGGAATGCTTATGATTAGTCAGTTTCATATCATTTTGTAATAGGTAAATGCGTTAGGAATGCTTATGATTAGTCAGTTTAATATCATTTTGTAATAGGTAATTGCGTTAGGAATGCTTATGATTAGTCAGTTTCCTTTATTCTGTAATATGTAAATGCGTTAGGAATGCTGATGATTAGTCAGTTTCCTTCATTCTGTAATAGATAATTGCTTTATGAATGCTTATGATTCGTCAGTTTCCTATCATTCTGTAATATGTAATTGCGTTAGGAATGCTTACGATTCGTCAGTGTCCTATCATTCTGTAAAAGGTAATTGCGTTAGGAATGCTTATGATTCGTCAGTTTCCTATCATTCTGTAGAAGGTAATTGAGTTAGGAATGCTTATGATTCGTCAGTTTCCTATCATTCTGTAATATGTAATTGCGTTAGGAATGCTTATGATTCGTCAGTTTCCTATCATTCTGTACAAGGTAATTGCTTTAGGAATGCTTATAATTTGTCAGTTTCCTATCATTCTGTAATACATAACTGCGTTAGGAATGATTATGATTCGTCAGTTTCCTATCATTCTGTAATATGTAATTACATTTGGAATACTGTAAATGTAAAGTAAACATTAACTGGAGATAGATCTTTGGGACTTTCCGCATTTTCCATTCAGACGGTCCTCTTATGCCTGATAAACGTATTAAAACTTATTATTGTTTGCTAACAATTATATATATATATATATATATATATATATATATATATATATATATATATATATATATATATATATATATATATATATATATATATATATATATGCTTATATGTATTAAGACTGACAAATAATTGCTCTTGTTCCAGAGGTATGGGAACTATTTTATTATTTTCAATTTAAATCTTTCAAGCATTAGACCCTGTTTTGAAATGAACACAATTAACATCAGTCTATGGAGAGCCACTCAGTAGAAGCCTTGATAGTGTTGATAGACTAATTTACCGTGTCAATGATAATTTCTTCATCTCATTTACAAGTGGTCTGGTGTGACTGGTGTACATTCAGGGGCAATTACGCATCTTAGGTGATTGTGAGACTTATCTGATTCTATTTATTGTGACTAGTTACTATTATTTTGTACATGGTTTATATCACTGGGGAACTAAGCTCAAGGAGAATTAGAAATTGTCCTTGATATCAGAAAACTGTAAGGTATAAACTGAGACGCTGTAAAGACCAATGATACTTTCCATTCAAAATTTTTGTGAAAAATATCACTGCTGCCTTTAATATGTGAAAGTCTGTTGCCATGCTTTAGTTCAGTATTAATGTATGCATGCTTTGTCAAATGAAAATAATTACAGCAAGCATGATGTGTCAGCACGCAATTTAGGATGAAAAGAGAATATGCGTACTCATTCTATAGACCTAAAACAAGAAAGTGAAGACCTAATAAAACTACAGAAATTTCTCTTTAATAATATATTTTTTGATGTAGCATAACAGTCTGTCTTAGTTACAAAAAAACCAACAATAAAATATTGTTAAATGTTAAGCAAATGGTCTTCCGCAGTTGCAGTTATTACAGCTTGTTTTGTCCATTAAAAAATCGATATCTGCATAACTGTCAATTTCATTCTACCTTCAATTTAATAATTGTTAGAAACTCAAAACATAACTTTAAAATAATAATTATTTTGATATAAAGCAACTGTATAATTAAATTCACTGTGCTGCAGTTCTGGCCTTCAAAAGTATTGTTTTCCTGCTGCGTGAGAAAATTACGTTTCGCAATTTAGGATGCTGAATATACAAGTGTAATTATCCAACGGCATGCATATTTTGAACATGCAAAAAATATTTAAAGCAAATGGCTAATGTTGTATTGAACTGGAAGTCTTTTGTTTGTTGACATCGTTATTACTGAGACGAGAAAAGAGCGGAAATTGAAAAGATGTCTTTCCTGACAGATTTGTTTATACAACAAACGAAACAAATGATGTGAGAACTTTGACAGCTTATAATTGAGCGTTTTTATCAGTTTTTTTTTAAATCCTACCGAGTTATCGAAATAAATCCGCGTGAAGTAAACGAAACTCTTTCAAACCTAGATAAAGTCCGTTGTCTCTCAAGTAATATTGGAGGATATACAAAGCGTGTGGGCGTCTTTCGCTGAAACAGCGTTAGTTGGCATGGTAATATGCATTGCGTTTTGACAGTTCTCAGCAATAACATTGTAAATCGATAGAGCTTAGTTAAAAGGACCGCATGATTATTAGCAAGAAAATTACATTACCCTAGTAATTATACAAGCCTCCCTCGACCAAAACATTTCCAGAAATGCAAGATAAATTCATTTCTGCAAATTATTTTATATTTTTAATCAACTACCACGTATAGCTAAATTAAAACCTCACTCTCAATGTTGTTTGTTTGCGCATTGAAGAACTCCATTGGATATACGGCATTCTGAATAAATAGTTTATGTTTAGAAGGAATTTTCGATAATTATATGTGTAAATAATGCAGATTTTAGCCATGTTAAATAAATGTTAATGTGTACAATAAATTGAAACCAAATATATTCTTACACTGGTTTTGCTTGAATAATTAAGATACTAATGAGTGGGTACAATTTATTTTTACCTGAATGACCTCTGGCCTTACGCAATAGGATATTACTCGAAAGAAGCGTAATTCGGTCTATTCATTCCATCTCTGATATTCCAGCATATCAATAAATGACAACAGACTCACAAGCATCATAAAATACATCTTTATGAATTTTACATTAAATGTCTGAAAATATAATTTTTGTTCAAGACCAAGTTAGCCTTAATCAAACCTATGTTCTAGCAAAACTGCGTTTTGACCTTTAAGGTTTTATGAAATATGTATGTATGTATGTATGTATGTATGTATGTATGTATGTATGTATGTATGTATGTATGTATGTATGTATGTATGTATGTATGTATGTATGTATGTATGTATGTATGTATGTATGACTTACTTTATTTTCTCTTCAACAGAGATTACATCAGTTTAATCAAATTCAGGATAATTTAAGATCACGAAACATAATGGACAAATGACATAATAAACGTGGAATACTGTGACAGCTACCGTACTGACAAATCTAAATATTTCAATACCTGCAATCATACAAAGTTGTAGTCAGAGCTAGCTAGCATTTGGCTTAGCACGGCACTGATCTTCTTTGAACATTTGTTTGGTGATACAATGAATGTCAGTACGTCTATATTGTTATGTGATAAACATTAACTTTAAAACAACAAACAAAAGGAAATGAAAACCCTTTTACAAGTATAACAATATCTATATTTCTTTCTATTTTACAATGTATGCTGTATATATGTGTGCATGTGCACGTGTATGCGTGCTTGCATCTATATCTAACTGACTACCCGACTTTATTACCTCTTCAGCAAAAATAACATCAGGTTAATAAAAACACGGATTATATATATATATATATATATATATATATATATATATATATATATATATATAATACAAGATCATGAGACACAACATGGAACAGAGAACGTTTGCAAGAGAAATACTGCGTCAACTAACGCGTTTGTAAGACGAAATCTATTAATACATACAATAATTTCTATGACATTTTGGAATTAAATTTTATTTGGCAAATTTTATGGCCCCAACTGGTTTTACGTATTTGTCTGGAACTACTAATGCCACAGCGAGTGTGTACAACAAGCAAATATTGTCAAATGATTAACACTAACCTTAGAATATAAACGACACCGATATGTATGTGTATTTGATCTTGTGTGAGAATTATGCTATAATTAATTTTAAACCAAGTGTCTGATAAGTTAAAAAAATAATCTGTATCTAGTCTGACAAACTAAAAAGAAAGGCAAAGAAATGGAATCTATACAAATGGAAACAGCATGTATTTTATACTACAAGACAAATGTATGTATGTATGTAAGTATGTATGTATGTATGTATGTATGTATGTATGTATGTATGTATGTATGTATGTATGTATGTATGTATGTATGTATGTATGTATGTATGTATGTATGTATGTATGTATGTATGTATGTGTGTGTGTGTGTGTGTGTGTGTGTATGTATGTATGTATGTATGTATGTATGTATGTATGTATGTATGTATGTATGTATGTATGTATGTATGTATGTATGTATGTATGTATGTATGCATGCATGCATGCATGCATGTATGTATGTATGTATGCATGCATGCATGCATGCATATATATATATATATATATATATATATATATATATATATATATATATATATATATATATATATATATATATATATTTATATATTTATGAACCTGTTTCTGTACATATGCATAATTGTTATTCTCTATATGGATACTAATTATTATCTATATGCATACTTGTTATTTTCTATGTGAATACTTATTATAGTCTATATGAATACTTGGTGTTATCTATATTGTTGCAAATATGTAATTAAGTTGCCTGTGTGTTAGTTTTAAATACTTTTTAATGTTATTTGTTTCATTACATTTTAATGTAATGATTATTTTCTCGGGATTCGATAGTTTTTATAAAGTACATTCCGTTTGTTCAGAACATAAAAGTATTTCATTAGCATTATTTTTAGCTGACGTCGTTTAGACACTTGGTTACATGAAGTTAAAATGATTGGTCAGTATCAAGATCATCCACACTTTACTCTCGTGATCACCTTGTGTTATCAACATTTTGGTGCACATGTCAAGAGGCTTATATTAAGTGACCACGTGACCTATTGCGTGATCTAGAATTGTGTTTAAGGCTAAAGTCTTTTTAGTGATTTTGATACAGTCGTTAAAATACCTTCAAGAGATGAAAAGTATTTTCCGTTATACCAATGTAGAGTTATTTATTATTCAATAATAATTGATATTCTCTGGAAAATAATTGCTTCGTCATCAAAGCTTTTAACAGATATACACTGTAGAAATTATTCAGAGTGCTAAAGTCGGAATATTCTATTGTGATTCATAAAATTCAACGTAGAACTTTTGACATAAATACTGCAATCATCTTACGTCATCATTCGCCATCTTTGATCTTCGCCGGGATTCTAACTTGGATTTATTTAGGACATTTTAGTGATAGTACTTATATTTTTCAATTCCGGGATTAATTTTTGGATAATATTTACAAACTGTAAGTCCTTTTCATATTTGTACTATTTTCTAGGGTAATACAATATTTTTGTTAAAATTTACAAAGATTGCTGGCTTCACTCTTTTCTTTGTTACTTTGAACGAGCCGAGATGTGTAACAATATGCATAATTGTTATTGTCGTACTGTATATCAGAATATCCACATTCTTGGTATATTATTGTCGTTATACAACACAGTGACGTGCATTTGTTTTAGTGCAAAGACAGTAACTTAAAACATTTTTTGACTGTAGGACACGTATAAAAGTATCACAGGATTGTAGAAGTTTTTGGATTTAGATAGAACGATTAACGGGGATAACTGTACTTACTAAATACCATTCCTTTGAGAAGAGGGGATCATTCGGCTGCTTTAAATGCAGGGGCGAGTCTATTCCGACATTAAGTTCATCCTGAAGTAAACCTATTAATTCTGGACTGGAGAGGGCTATATCTGATAATGGAACACCTTTTTGGTCCTTGTAACCTCTTTTATGGCGTATAAATCCGGTTTGTTGCACAGCACGCTTTACCTGTAATGGATAATAATAATAATAATAATAATAATAATAATAATAAGAAGAAGAAGAAGAAGAAGAAGAAGAAGAAGAAGAAGAAGAAGAAGAAGAAGAAGAAGAAGAAGAAGAAGAAGAAGAAGAAGAAGAAGAAGAAGAAGAAGAAGAAGTATACTTAGAAACGTCATCACGATCTATCTGATTTTAGAAAAATTATCAGTTATGTTTCGAAAGATAATATTCTGCTATAGTTATAAAAGCATCGTGAAAAAGGTAATTACATATAATATTATTTTTATGATGTTAAATCATCACTTTAAGAAACATTGCTTGAATAATAAATGAACGTTACAGCAATTAGTTTTAATTTTTTGTTGTGCGCTTGTAATCTGGTATATTTGTAAAGCCAAGCAAAGCAAATGACCCTGATTTAATTTTCGGTTGAAATCGACTTTGTTTTTTAAAACTGATTTACAAGAAAATATTCAGGGACATTCCCAAGCACCAAGTAACAGAATGTGTAATGCCTAGCGATGTATCCGATTCCTTATAAAGGGGTGAATTCGAAATAGGTCTTGATTTGAAAAATAAGATAGCAGCAATAATATGTATTAGTGGCCATACTGAACAATCGAAATATTCGAGACGGTGTGGGTTCGAAATCATTTTCCGATATTTTAGAGCTTTCTGTAAGAGTTGCCAAAATTGCAAATAATTATCGCAGAAAAAAGCCCCAATAAAAGTCACTAGTTGCGTATGTATGTATGTATGTATGTATGTATGTATGTATGTATGTATGTATGTATGTATGTATGTATGTATGTATGTATGTATGTATGTATGTATGTATGTATGTATGTATGTATGTATGTATGTGCATTTGTCGTTTATACTTACTAAAGGATGAGCTTTCAATTTCCTGGTATGAGTAATACTTCGTTTCGTTCTTGAATGAGGAACCGCATTGTGTATAAAGTGAAATTCTGTATTTGACTCTAAGACCTGAAGAAAGAAAATAATTCCATGTAGTCAAAATGTATAGTCATTCACACTAATATCCCGGTGTAGAAAAATAAAATTACACTAACTTTATTGGGCAACTAATACTGTGTGTACTTGTAGATAAAATTGATTCATGAAGTTCTAACTGAAATGATGAGACTATTTGTCTATTACCAACTTAATGGATATTCTTATCAACAGTGTACCTCTTCTTGCATATTATGGCAGAACAAAAGCAGTTGATTTGCGTTTAGATTAAATGATTCAATAGCAATGTTGGATTTCACAGCTATTTGAAATATGACTTAGATGGGACACTATAAAAGGACTTCGAACATTGCCAATATCAGCTGAAGGTTTACTTCATCCGTCTGAGAGAAACAATTTAATGATGAATTTAAATATCGTCTTTGTGTCATAGTATGAGGCTTTCAAAATCGTATATTCGGCACACGCCTTGGAGGAAGATGCACGTCTGGTATATGGCATTAGTTATATTGCTCCAAGATAGTAACATTTTAGTTTTAAAGAATATGACTTGGAAAAATCTCACAGAAAAAAAACTATTATATGGAGAGGGTGGGAGTCAGTTGAAATTGAAAAGTTAATCTGACCTATTTACACTATTCTTCGAAACCAGCCTCTCCCCACCCCCTCACATTTACTTCCAGTGTTACTCAACAGCTAACTAGGGTGACATTTCTGTTTGACAATATGCATAGCAGAAATATTTGTTGCATTTGTTACAAATACGTCTTTAATGGGTTTCATGTCTGGATTATACATAAGATTTGTCATTGATATCTATTACTGAACTTTCAGGATATTGTTTTTAACAAACCATACTTTCATGCCACATGCGTTAGTCCTTTTTTCAACCTGTAACAAATTAATGGAAGGAAAATCTGTAAACGGTCATAAATCTTTGGTGTGTGGCTGATCATTCAAACGGAAATCTGCCTTATTCACCCATTTCTACAAGACTAGCTTCCTTGGCATCTCCTTCCCACCTTGCTCAACATCCTCTTGGGGATATACTGGAAGTAGAGCTTGCATTTTTATGACTGAAACATCGTTAATGGTGCTCATATCCAGATGCTACGTGCGATTTGTGATGGAAAGCTAATCTTACACTCTCCAAACATTCTTTGTAACCAGTTTCATGCCGCGAGACATTTTCTCAAACTGATAAAAAAGAGGCCCTGATTTTCGAAATACATATGTCTATCTGACGGTTTCTTTTGTTAGTTATAGTGAGTTACTAAACATCAACACAAGTAGGTTATTTATTTTCGATTGTTTTTGCATCACTTTTACAAATCTTATTGATGCTTTCTCCCCATGGACTAGTGCTTTTGATTATATCGACCTACACAGAAACAACCAGTCCCAGAGGCTACCAGCTTTCAAATCCAATTATATCTTCTTGCTATGAAGTAGTCATTACACGCAATGACAAAGCTAACCTTTTGTAGACGCATTGCATCGAATGCTTACGTAGACACATAAAAACTGTGATACATGAACTCAATGCGCCAGGATTGTTATACACGAATAAAGCATGATTTGTATGTCGCCAATGTGGATAATGCCCTGTTTATGTTCTTTTATGTGGCATGTAACTTTTGTTATGTAGTCCTGCTTTGGAACTCTATGAAATTACCTTCTCAAGCGTTATGGTAAGGATATACGGTTAAAACCATTTTAAATGTGGAAAACAAAATAAGAGTTGTGAATAATTAGGGTCCAGTTTTAATGAGATGTATGAAAGGGGCAATGCTATTTTAAGTATAACATCCAATGTTGAAAGGAAATGCATTGAAAAACAACTTGTTTTCAGCCTAGCAAAAGTACTGTCTCAAGATGAAACTGGTACGTGATACATCGTCAATAAATACGATATATTTCTATAACATTGTGCGAGGATGAGTTTGCCTGGAATGAAACAGTACAAACAGCATTGGCTAGAAGAAAAACAGAGATGAATGCAGAACTAGTCGAGCTATAACTAAAAATATATTTTTCTTACATTCGTACGTTCTTTTCATTTGAAAATAAAATTATGTTTTTTTTAACCGTGAGCAAGTAATATTGTAGGGAATCCATGCATTGAAATTTATTAGTAAGGACCTATATAAATGATACAGTGCAGTAGACTTTTATCTGCTATCGTCTTGTTTACAAAACTTCGAAAACCTCATTTACACGACTTCATTATTCTAGATAATTTATCTCGCCTCCAAATTAACTATCGACCAGCAACACATCATATCACATAATTAAGAATGGATTAAAAGGTAATAGAAAGGAGGCTAATTACGTTTTTGTATTTCTTCGTGAAAACCGCAGTCATAATAATATGTTTGTTATGATTAGATCAAAATTTCCTAATGTCTAACACTGGTTCGTAGACTGACTAATTAGAATTCTAATAGAATATTCGGATCAATACTATGTTTCCATCATGAACCCATTATTATTTATGGTATTAAAACTAATCCTAATTCTAAAACAGCTTTTCAATAATTTGCTTTATTTCAATGTACTGATACTAAAACGTCATGCCCTAATTTATATTGTAAGGATACAGACATTCTGTCCTTATGTTTATTGTAATGATAGAAACATTCCTGCCATTAATGTTCATTGTAGTGATACAAACATTCCTTCCTTAATATTCATTGTAATGATACAGACATTCCTGGCCTAATATTCATTGTAATGATACAGACATTCCTGGCCTAATATTCATTGTAATGATACAGACATTCCTGGCCTAATATTCATTGTAATGATACAGACATTCCTGGCCTAATCTTCATTGTAATGATACAGACATTCCTGGTCTAATATTCATTGTAATGATACAGACATTCCTGGCCTAATATTCATTGTAATGATACAGACATTCCTGGCCTAATATTCATTGTAATGATACAGTTATTCCTGGCCTAATATTCATTGTAATGATACAGACATTCCTGGCCTAATATTCATTGTAATGATACAGACATTCATGGCCTAATATTCATTGTAATGATACAGACATTCCTGGTCTAATATTCATTGTAATGATACAGACATTCCTGGCCTAATATTCATTGTAATGATACAGACATTCCTGGCCTAGTATTCATTGTAATGATACAGTTATTCCTGGCCTAATATTCATTGTAATGATACAGACATTCCTGGCCTAATATTCATTGTAATGATACAGACATTCATGGCCTAATATTCATTGTAATGACACAGACATTCCTGGCCTAATATTCATTGTAATGATACAGACATTCCCGGCCTAATATTCATTGTAATGATACGGATATTCCTGGCCTAATATTCATTGTAATGATACAGACATTCCTGGTCTAATATTCATTGTAATGATACAGACATTCCTGGCCTAATATTCATTGTAATGATACAGACATTCCTGGTCTAATATTCATTGTAATGATACAGACATTCCTGGCCTAATATTCATTGTAATGATACAGACATTCCTGGCCTAATATTCATTGTAATGATACAGACATTCCTGGCCTAATATTCATTGTAATGATACAGACACTTCTGGTCTAATATTCATTGTAATAATACAGACACTCCTTCCATACTGTTCATTGTAATGATAGAAAAATTCATATTCTAATGTTCATTGTAAGAATACAAAAAAAATATGCATTAACGACGTTCTTTATAATAATACACAAAGAACCCGATGTAAATTTCGTTGTAGAGATACAAAACTGTCCTGTTCGTTGTTCATATACGTATACCACTGATCAAGGCAAGCTATTTAGGAACAGTGTTTAAACAGTGATATGGTTGAAAAGGTTAAATTTAATGTTATTTACTATCATTTTCAAAATTATTGCGAACAAAGTTTTTGTATATTGCTTTCACTACTATAATAGTTCATCTTGTACCATAGTTTCATTATGAAAAAAGCATGTTAAACGCCGGCATTTGTGCAGGTATATAAAGATTATTTTTATCTCAGTTAATACTTTTAAGCTTTAGGCAGTTTGATGGTATGATTTTTATGTACTCTCATCAAAAGTAGTAAATACTCGAGTTATATTGAGTGAAAACTTTTACACGTAATCGTCTTCCAACTAATTTTGTTGATATTTTTTGATATGTTGATTTATTGCAAAATAAATATGTTTAAAACTTCAGATGATAAATTACATTGTATATGGTTCAGGTTAGATAACGGCTTTTTAATGAGGCAACTGATGTGAAAAGATTTTTCATGCATAGTGTATATAACGAAATGTAGATAGCATTCCCTAATAAATGTATTGATGCATCTCAATGCATTTTAACAATATATATATATATATATATATATATATATATATATATATATATATATATATATATATATATATATATATATATATATATATATATATATATATTACGTCAACAGATATATTAGGTTTCATGTATCATAATATGGACGACTATTCAAAGCAATGTGATACATTTGCAATCGTTTGAGATGGAGATACCCACACACAATTCCGACAGATTTGTTGCGTTTACATTAGCCCACGTCTTTCAAAATAGCATTAGCGATACTGAGAGCTTGTAATTAATTATGCATGCCATTATCAACATATAAATCTGATAAAAAAGCATTTAATTATTCAAATGCAGTATACAGCACGGGTAATCTAAATTTATCTGATATCTTCGCAGAAGACGTAAAAATAGTTGAATAAAGAAAAACAGACCACTTCAATAGCATTATTTCGAAATCAATCATGAAATAAAAACTTCATACCGTTTCGTTTCTTTGGGAACATTTTCCTAACCTACTGAAGTATGGAAAATTCGATTGGTGGCAACTTGATTATTCTCGAAGCTTTAAACTTTCACTTCGTCTGGCCTAGGAACCCATGCACATCAAAACTACTGGATCAAATTCACAAGTTCAGCCTCAAACAAATGGCCAATTGACCCATAAAGATGGTCACATTTATTAGACTGGACTCTTCAAAACCTGATGAAGATGTTCTTAAGTCTTCATTGGTGTCCAAAATACTTGTATGAGGATACATCCGCGTCATTGGTGTCCAAAATACTTGTATGATGACACATCCGCGTCATTGGTATCCAAATAACTTACATGAGGACACATCCACGTCATTGGTGTCCAAAATACTTATATGAAGACATATCAGCGTTGTTTGTATCCAAAAAACTTGTATGAGGACACCTCCGCGTCATTGGTATCCAAATAACTTACATTAGGACACATCCGCGTCATTGGCGTCCAAAACACTTCTATGAAGACATATCAGCGTTGTTTGTATCTAAAAAAAACTTGTATGAGGACACATCCGTGTCATTGGTTTTCCAAAAACTTGTATGAGAACACATCCGCGTTATTGGTGCCCAAAAACTTGAATGAGAATACATCTGAGTTATTGGTGTCCCAAAAACTTGTATGAGGACATATCCGCGTCATTAGTGTCCAAAACACTTGTATAAGGACACATCCGCGTCATAAGCCATCTCAACGCATCAGTAACTAACTCCCCTGAGAGAAACCTCCGTCTGATAAATAGAACTCAACGAATTCATGATATCCAACCAAACCTAGCTACTTTGTTACTTCCTATTGCAGTACAACTTGTTAAGTGTTTACGATCCAGCAACCATGTGCAGAGTATTAATTCAAAAGTGTTCTACATACATGGTATAGTAGTGTTTGGGACTAGGTTTGCACTGCTAAAAGAGAATTCCCTAAGGCCAAAAAGCTTTGACTTTCCATTAGTATCACTGTTTATATGCAGAATTATGAGATTGCTAAAGAGAATGTCACAAACACGGTTCATCTAGCAAAATCATCTACTAAGTACTAAGATCACTGACAGTTCCAGCTGCAAAGAGCTCTTCGAGATTTCGAACAAGCGAATGTCAAGAAATAAATGTACTATTCATCCAAAGACCTTATTTCTTCTGTGACCAAGTATAATCCATTATAGACAAACTTGACGACACAGTTTCAACTTGACCTATTGTCACCATACAACTGAGATACAGAACATAAAGAGCAACCTTTGAAAACATTTGAAACTGTCTTTTTTAATTTAGTACATACAGTTGTGATGATGAGCACTCCAAAATCATGTGAATTGAACCGATTCGGACATCACTGATGCTTGAGGGCTTAGATTCAATATTGCCTTCACTAAAAAGTAATAACGATATTTCTCTTTGATCCAGAGCATTCCAATAATTTTGTTTTCAAAACAGCCATTGTAGAATCCCTCTTGAAGAAACCGACACTAGAATCTCATTCATGCAAAATAATCTTTAAAACGTTGTTATATCCCAGTTTGTATTTCATCTAAATTCAAATAGTCTTTAAAGCAATTTAAGTACACGTATCTCCATCGTTATAGTGCTGAAATTGTCTTACTGAGACTAATTAACGACAATCTGTCCGTTTTGGACACTGGGAAGATTCCAGACCTAGCCCTTCTTGATATGTTTTCCGCGTGTATTTGGTATTCACAACACAACCTTACTTTGGTACCAATAAAACACCTGTGTGTTTCTTAGCATTTACAAGACTGGACTATTCGTATTTCATTCCATATCTGGTTCATCTCAGTATCTACTACAGTAACTTAAAATTGTTCAATACACAGCTCAGATTATCTTTAGAGTACGAATTTCAGCACACATTGAGCTGCTCTGTAATCTCTAACCTCCAAATGCTACCTGTTTGATCTAGAAGCAAACACAATCTGTTCACTATGCTACATCTCACTGACTGACCCCAGTCCAATATACCTATCTGTTCGTTCAAGTGCTACCCCGTCGAGAAGCTTAAGCTCCTCCTATAACACCCGCATTCCTATTGTTTCCAATGTTAAAATGAAGTCACACTGACAACTTTCTTTATGCGTACTATGGTCCAGCTACCTGTAACAAATTGCCACCGGATCTTAGACACAAGGAATTGATATCATTCAATAGTGCTGTTAAAACCTATCTATTTCAACTACGGATACGGACTTAAAATATATTAGACTCCTTACTTGACAGCATCGTTGTGTTTCTGATTTCATAGTCTCTGTTTTTGTAATCTTCTCGTAAATGTTGAAGGAGAATAGAGCTTATAAAGATATGACGCTGTACTAAATCCACATTATTATTATTATTATTATTATTATTATTATTATTATTATTATTATTATTATTATTATTATTATTATTATTATTATTATTATTATTATTATTATTATTATTATTATTATTATTATTATTATTTCTCATTTACACGGAAACATGTTTCTTTCAGGAAGAAATGAAGGAAATATTATAAGTCAGTATTAAGTTCATCTTATTCCCGTGTGCCTGGGGCAGCAACGACAACGTCGATCTATTACACTGTATTTACTTTCATCTTAACGCGTGAAAAAACTATCAGTATCGGCATTATCGGTGTAATCGAGCATACTAACGAAGCTTTCTGTAAATTACATATAGTACATACAACACCTTTTCGTCTTGAATCGACCGTAAGTCTCAGCAAGATATATTGTCATATCGTAAATCGTCACGAGTTGTTACTATTTTCTGGAATATACGATTAAGTTTGTTTATGTTGGCTAATCATTTGAATCTTTGTCAGTTTCTCATATCAGTACATCTACGATTTAATGCTCAAAACAGGATCGATTGGGTTTGGGAAATTTCTTGAAGAAGTCAGTACCGTCCGTTATATAAAACCAATATGTCATATCATATATAAATCAAATATTCAAATAACATAAAAAACCAGTATGCCAAATAATATATAAAACTAATATATCAAATAATATATAAAACCAATGTCAAATAATACATAAAACCTACACCTCAAATAATATATAAAACCAAATGTCAAATAATATATAAAACCAACATGTTAAATAATATATAAAACCAATATATCAAATAATATATAAAACAAATGTCAAATAATATATAAAACCAATATGTCAAATAATATATAAAACCAACATGTCAAATAATATATAAAACCAATATGTCAAATAATGCAAACCTCGACCGCATGAATGCGTGCGCTATTTGCACACACATATCACATGACAAGAGAATACATGCTTGCAAAAGCCTCTGACCGCCTTCCCAACATTTTGATCCCATAGAATACGACGTCCAGCTACTGAGCCATGTGTTTAAGATAAACGAATTAATTATAAATGACAAAACGTGACTTCAAGTCAGTAGAAAAGCAGCGAGAAATAAATGACACATTCGTATGTCGTCAGATTTATGGAGAGGCTAAATAATAACTTTTGAATCATGTACATCACAAATTTCTATTACTCGTTCTGATATCTATCTATCTATCTATCTATCTATCTATCTATCTATCTATCTATCTATCTATCTATCTATCTATCTATCTATCTATCTCTCTCTCTCTCTCTCTATATATATATATATATATATATATATATATATATATATATATATATATATATATATATATATATATATATCGAAGAGAGCAAATAGACAGATGTTTGTTGTTGTTGTTGTCGCTGGCTTTGACTGTAATTGTAACACATTCTTAGCTATAATATGTTGCGGAAACGGGAGCTAAGTGCTTTCCAGAAAGATACATCAAGGCGATCGACCCAGACTGGCTCAAGTTACCAGCAATCATTGGAATACTGGTCCAACGTTCTACCAAATGAGCTACTACGAAAATGAGCAGAACACGGAAGCAACCGCAAGAATTACTTAGATTTGAAGACATTTCCATCACAACATCAGATTCATCTTAGAGTCATCATACAAGTCAAACATTTCCGCAGATAACATATCCATAATGCAAAATAGAAATAATGACAACTGTATTGTAAATAGGGCGACGTCTTTCAATATCACTTACACAGCAGCTGTACTCTTGTTTTAGAAACTGTAGAAGACAAGCTTGCACGTTTCAAGCAAATCTCAAACCATGGTACGAAAGCAGGGACACAGCAAGATCAATGTCAATGTCAAAAACAACAACTTTAAAGAGTTCATCATCTGGAGTTACTTAAAATATTAACCCAAAGTTAGAATGTATAAGTGAAAACATCATTTACATCTTGACGGGCAATATTTATGCTATCCAATATGTTAGTGAACCAGATGATTTTAGAAAAAGAATTATCAGCTATAAAAGATATCAGATGCAACAAAACCTATCCAAGCATTGCATCTCAGCCGGAAACTCCAGCCACTTAAAATTCTGCCTATTGAGTTAAATTTAAAAGTGCTCTTTTTAACACACTGTAAATTTTCTTGGCCTCATTTTCCTCTTTTGACAAGTGTTTCTTCTTCTTCTTCTTCTTCTTCTTCTTCTTCTTCTTCTTCTTCTTCTTCTTCTTCTTCTTCTTCTTCTTCTTCTTATTATTATTATTATTATTATTATTATTATTATTATTATTATTATTATTATTAAATGTATTGATTACTTCCTTCAGTCACCTTCCCATGAAATGCAAATGCATTCGCATTTATGTTTCTGCTAGTGGTAATTTAAAAAAAAAACATAGTAAAAGCACCGCTTTAGATGGCGAGTACATTAAACACAATATCCTTTTATTGACTTAGGTAATATAGCACTTTAGTACTGATGGTTTGCATCAAATCTCGCACACCTTTTTCAAATATGATGTATTCCTTTATATACATTAGTTTTTTGTTACCTTTCCTTTCTTTAGTCTTGACATCTTCATTATTCTGATAACCGTTCAATATATATCGCACGGCAAATAGCACATTTGCCAGATAACTGCACTTAGTTCCTAAGCATCGTTTTTCACAGGAAAAAGTCGTAAATATGTCACAAAAGCTGATATACAAAATGAAAAAAATATTGCAAGACTAGTCCATTACTGAATCCACTGATTTCTTTCTCAAACGCACAAACCTTTAAAGACGACGACTCAAAGGAGGCAAAGACTATACACAAAAGCGCAATGGTCTATATAATAATTTGGCTATAGATATTTGAGAAAATGACATAAGAATAAATTAATCAAAGGACCAAAGCTGTAAGATGCTACTTGATACGATGTATTTTAAGTGAACGCTCACAAGTCTGGAGGCTGTTAGAACAATGGATCCCTCTGCGGGTCCGGGTTACAAAATAGCACCGACGCAACCTCGCTGCACGTCGTAAGAGGCGAGTGAGTGGAGACATGTTGGCTGTGGGCTACTACCTTTGTCGAGGGAGGAAAAGACACTGGTTGAGCCTCCTTGGTTTATAGGTAGGCACGGGTGAATGAATATTAAACAAAACATGATAATCAAAGAAATGCAAAACATTAGCTTAAGAGAAATAAACTTTTATGAGACTCAGACAATGAACCATGTGGACTGGAGTCATTGCCACGCTTCATTGTCATTTAATCCAAATATACATCATGACTGCTTGCCACACTTTCTCCATTTGTTGTCCAAATGTTATACTTGGTTTTGTCGGCACACCACAAAGCATGAAAAAGAAATAAAATTACGTAGTTTGCTTCTGGAGTATGAGCGAGAAAGACTGACTGAAAATATACATATTTTTTTTAAAATTAGGACTTTCTTTAATATTCCAGTAATTTCGTCTCTTCATTCATCATTTAATTTATCTGCGACACAGAAATCATTTGAAGCATGAAGAGCCGAGTCGTCAATATCATATGTCAAATCGGTAATAAACGTGATGAAAATTTGCAGGACAAAAACATTAGCATGCCTATCTTAAACACACCAACGCTACACTGGATAGTAAAAGTTGGATTCTTGCAAGTGAAAGTTGAAATAAACATAACAAATCCACTTCAAAGTTTCAAGTGTGAGAAGTACCAAGAATGATGTTCCAAGAGCATTGCGTGCGGCCGATATGGCAACTATTCCTATCGAGAACCCGATTGAAACGCCATCCCACATTGCAAAATCTGTGGAAAAGAGCATCAAACGAGTCTGTATAATCCGGGAACATGAAAAGGAAATCCAGAGGTTCAAGTAACATCTTCCCAGAATCTATAACTTCCTTACATCGGCCTAACCTTCTCATCTATATTAAAGATGAGTCTGGAAGTAACAAAGGATTAAAGACTAAAATAGATCTACCTAATGGAAAAACATCTTCAAATTTTCCGCATTATTAACCTCAGAAAAACACAGTATTCATACCGAAAACATTTTATATTATCCCAACACCAAAATCACTATGCAAGAAAAAAGATACAACAAAAGAAACTTAACAAGCAACACAAAGAGCATAATGACTATATAAAGCTGCATCATAAGTTTGAAAACTTTTAAGATATCGATGCAGAAGAATATGCTGTGTGTACCCAAGGCGGCTCCAGATTTACGAACAAAAATGCATCCAGTACTTCCTCCTGATAAATAATCATACAGAAGCTCTAACCTAATTTTACACCATCTTTGCTTTTAATCATAATGAAAAATACCAACCAGGAATTGAAGAGAACCCTAGTATCAACTACAATGGTTTTCTTCTGTGAGCATTATCATCTACAGTCTAATCCTTTTTAAACATACGGATAGCATTACTCTTAAAAATTACTTCTTAACAACTACTCTCAAAATGTTGACAGGGCCTCGGGATGAGCTTCCGTTGTTGTGAACAATAGGGCCCCCATAGGGCCATTTCATTAAATACAGACCACAAGTCATTGCTTAAAGCGTCACTCTCTATCGAGTAAATTGCATTTTGTTTCATTAAAATGTTTTCAAACACCTACTAGCTATCAAATGAAGTGGGGAAGCTAGTTAAACAATTACCCATCCAATTTATTCTACTTGGGAATTCTGATGTAACATTTTTGGTGATCGAAATACATCAATGACAGAAGCAAAAAGGTAGATTTAATTTCCAGACACGATTTATAACACCAATAACATACATATTCACATCCGGGAGCTGGTACAATTAATTGCGTAGATCTTGTATTTCGCTCTCATTACCTGTTGTTGTTTTTACGATTGTGATTGGAGATCACTGACGACCTTTATAGCAGTGATCACTTCCCAATCTCTCTAAAGAACATTTATGCCACCATCAATGAGCGTATTTCAAGATGGAGAGTTGAAGGAAGCCGACCTGGCCAAGTTTAAAATACTTTTCAACCTATACTTAACAGAGATAAAAGTTTTAATTGTCAATGATCCTGTTCAACATTTTACATCTATTGGACTCGAGGCAGCATAAGAATCCATTCTTAAATCCTCACACAACTCTAAGTGACCATCAAAATCATGGTTCATAAAAGACTGCAAATAAATCATTAGACAACGCCAAAAAGCATTCAGAAAATATAAACAATCGTCCAACCGCACCCCCACCAAAACATTAAGTAGGTACCGCATATTCAGGGCTAAAGCTCACCATCCAATTGAAGACTGTAAGAAAGCATCATCGAAAAACAATGGTTCTACTTTAAACTCTTGTTTCACTGTAAATAAAGTATGGTAGATTATCCGCAAAATAAATGGTAAGGGAAACAACAAATCTTTCCGATATCTAATATTAAACAATACAAGCTTCAACTCTAAACATGACATTGTAACTGTACTTGTGAATAGTTATGCACATTCATCGTCGTCTTAATTCAGTAGATTTTCAAAGTTTGAAAAATCTGAAAGTGTTTAGATGCATTTACAATGCAAGCCAAATTATTCAGAAATTCTATATTTCATTAATATACACTATTAAGCCTCCCCTCCCCATTTAAAAAGAAAAATACTAAAGGTTGCTTAATCCATACCGAAATATATATTGCTAAAGCACCAAACTTTAAAAAATTACTATTAAACGGTTCCATTTTCAATTATAACTATCCAAGCAACCCTTTTTTCGATTATATCTATCTGCCTAATGGTTAGATACATAAATGCCAAGATAGACTGATAGTAAAAATATAAAACAATCTAAGATATTTCCACTCAGTTGTGGAACGTTCCTGTTGTATTGAGATTTATGTTATTCGGCTTTATGAAAACTATTGCATTTTCCTACTTTTGTCACTTGATTTTATTTTGTTTCTTTTAAAAACGTATAGACATTTTCTATAAACTTCACTTATTCACAACTACTATTACAACTACTACTACCACTACCGATTTTATGTATCCTTCTGGATGCTTTTCATTTAAGCAAGCATGATAAATTTAAAAGAAATTAATTTTGGTTCAATATTTTCAGGTAAAATTAGAGATTTCTTCGTACACATCATATATATAACCATCAGCCATATTTAAGGGTAATACTAAAGAAAATGGACTATTGAAGTCAACAATGTTAGTAAGGATTGCTATTTAATAATGCACTTTCAATACCACTTATATCTAATATTTTATGGTTATTTTTCTTATAAGATATTACACAGTCAATAATAATAATAACAATCATAATGATTGGCATTGGTCTTTTGTAGTAGTTTTTAATTTATTTCCCGGCCTTTTAACAAAACGAATATTATATTCAAAAAGCTAAATAAGACTCATCAGGTACATTAATTATAGTGGAAACAGTACAAAATAAGGTTGTGTCCAATAAAACACTAATAAATTAACATGTGTGTACATGACAAAAGGGATTTCAACTACAAGCAAAATTTGCCAACATTAATATTGAATCTGAATAAGGATTGGACAAAGATGTTATGTTCTGCATATGAAGCATGAATACTGCAGTGCAAGAGCGAAATTAAATTAAAAAGTCAATAATTAATGTTATATTATCGAAGTCATTATCAAACATTTCCCAATGTTTTTTACAACGTGACAGATGACAGTTGAGTTCCTCTTTATAAGATCTAAAGTGTATCTCTTGCATAAAGATGATTTATATAAGGCAAGTAATTTCTATAAGGCAAGTAACTCTGAAAGGTTTTTTTATGTATTCGCTCATATTATTTTTCAGATGTATGCCTAATTGATTGGACATTTCACTATCTAGCATATTCAGACATGTGAATTCACACATGTGAATTCACTAAAATTCGAAAATCGACCCGTTGATATAGTTTCGATTGCCTAGATAACTAGATAGTATAGTAGAAAAAGAAAGTATTCCGAAGTTGTATTAAATCTTTTATGGATTTAACTGCCAATTATTAGCCTGTTGCTAAAGAATTTATTATACAACAGCAATGTTTGTATGCAGGAATCCAACAGATTGGCGTGTAAAAATACGCCTCCTTTAGCGTTTATTTCCTTTTTGTCAACATAATTTTCTTTAATTTAGTGTTTTCATTTTTTCAGAATATATTTTTATATCATATTTCTGCTATTAAACTGACAATTTTATAGTTCTAGTATAAAATGCAATGTCTGATTAAATTGCGAACTGTTCTCGTATGGTAAAGAGGCCATGACCAGTTGAGATAACAGCAGCACGATGTCGCAGTTGCACTTATCAAAATAACAATAAAATTGTAGAAACAATGAGAAAAGTGCATTCAATCAATTATTTTCTCGGATTAAGATTTGCAATTTAATTGTTTGATTTGAATTTCTCTGCATTGGTAACACATTTTCTCACTCTTTAATACTCGAGATTTTACAGAACCAGGATGTGGTCCATTCGGTTTGAATTATATCTTATGCAGGTAAAATAATATAATGAAAAATAAAAATATTTTTGCAGCTTTACGACACCAGGGCGTCTAATTACCGATATTTTGTACTCGCTAAACAAAATCCCGGTCTTACATATTTGCTTGACAAAATTACAGTAGTTCAAATCAAAGCTATTTATATAAAGCGTGATAAAAATTAAATCAAGCGTTTTCTATAAAGTTGATAAAATACTCGTGGGCAAAGCTATCGTAACTTTACAAACGCAAAGGCCTAATGGTTATATAGAAAATAAGTTAGAATGAATATGAAGCACCTGAATCTTGTCACAAAGAAGGAAATAAAACTGGTCCGTCAGCGAATTTTGAGATCACTCTTGTATAATTGTACCACAACAACAATATCATGACCATCTCTCTTGTATAAATGTATCCCGACATCATTGTCATGACCAACTCTCTTGTATAATTGTATCACAACAAAATTGTCATTACCAACTTTCTTGTATAATTGTATCATAACATTGTCATGACCAGCTCTCTTGCATAATTGTATCACGACAAAATTGTCATTACCAACTCTCTTGTATAATTGTATCATGACAACACTGTTATCACCAGCTCTCTTGTATAATTTTATCACGACAACATTGTCATGACCAACTCCTTTGTATAATGTATCACGACATTGTCATGACCAACTCTCTTGTATAATTGTATCACGACGACATTGTCATGACCAACTCTCTTGTATAATTGTATCACGACAACATTGTCATGACCAACTCTCTTGTATAATTGTATCACGACAACATTGTCATGACCAACTCTCTTGTATAATTGTATCACAACAACATTGTCATGACCAACTCCTTTGTATAATGTATCACGACATTGTCATGACCAACTCTCTTGTATAATTTTATCACGACAACATTGTCATGATCAACTCCTTTGTATAATGTATCACGACATTGTTATGACCAACTCTCTTGTATAATTGTATCACGACAACCTCGTCATGACCAACTCTCTTGCATAATTGTATCACGACAATATTGTCATGACCAACTATCGAAAACATGGATGCAGACATAATATAAATTCTTTTATTTCCTACAATGTTTACTTTGACTGACTTTTTAAGACTTGGGAATTATTCTGCCTAGTTATGACCTTTATCTACCAGAAAGTCTAATTTTACGAGTTAAATGGCCTATAAGGTTGATTAAATTCTCCGTTATACAATGTTTTCCAATAACCCGATTAAATTCTCCGTTATACCCTGTTTTCCACTAACCTTCTCTGATCGCTGTCAATCATATCAGTTCTTAAATGCAGTAAAATCTTGTTACAACCACCAATTTCATCCATTTGGAGCAATAAGGAATCGTATGTTGTAATGATCATGCTTTTAATTTAGGAGTTACTTTTTCTCAACGTTATTAAACCAGTTGTCTAACTTAGAAGAATGAGTCAGAAATATATACGCATGCTTCATATTCAGTATAAACATGTTTCATATCCAGTATTATCAAAATTATTTTTCATGCTTATATTTACTACATATACAAAGAATTGTTTACGCATTACCCTTTGACAAATTCTATGTACAGGTCATACCACAGGAGATGACAATGCGGATGTAAATAACGATTTCTGAACACAAAAAATAAATTGTTTTCACCGGAATCCCAAGCTGAATAGTTTGTTTAAAAGGCAAACCAAAAAATGTCATTGAATATGTTCATTTCCATCAATTTTGTCAGAAATCAACTACTCCGATATAATATGAACATCAATGTAACGAGAGTTGACTGCATAAATGTATACCTTTCTTCTGTTATGTAAGGATGTGCTAGATATAAAATACACAATGTGCATATCTTACACCCTGTGAATTCTTGTAATTGTCTGTTTTTTTATTTTGTATTCATTTTAAGTCTTTTTTATGTTTTCTCCAGTTCCGAGAACCATGTTGTGATTCACAGCAGCAGCAACAACAACAGCAATTATTATTATCGTCATCATCATCATCGTCGTCATTATTATTATTATTATTATTATTATTATTATTATTATTATTATTATTATTATTATTATTATTATTATTATTATTATTATTATTTTGAGAAAGGGAGGAGACGGAAAACATGTCTAGCCATGCAATTTTTATAGAACTTGACGCCTTCCGTCAATACCCCTACCAACACATTTTGCTGACTAAAAATCATTTATCCGTTGTTATGCATCGTTTTTTTCTTTCTCTGATTTCCTTCGCGAAGTAGTTGCTCGAAGTTTTCTTCATACACAGGAATCATGATGAACGTTTTCAATGATAAAGTTGCCGGTAAAATTAAATATGTAATCACCATCAATACTTAACAAAGCACATTATATACAAGCACTTACATTTGTTTTTATGTGTATCATGGCTGCCAAACAAGAGGATGTAGTGGGTTCGAAACTCGTTTCAACATACCAATTTTTTTAAATACATTAAGTATTTTTATGTTCAAACGTTCTTGTTAACTCGATCTTCCTAATTGTATTTATTTGCTATACTTGCTTTACTTTTTATCTTGAAAGGTTCTTGTATCTATCTCGTCCTAAGCAATAGCTATTATGCCTATAGTATTAATGTTAGCAACGATATGTATCTGCGTGACTTTGAAAACAGATGCAAGATGTTAAATGGATACAAAAAGTCACCAGGATATGGTCAATGAAAGTAATGGTATTTGTTTTTCATGGAAGTTATATTATTGAATAACAAAATCTGAACTGATGGCAATGCCATTTGTGCACATGTTTGTACACAATAGTTTAACGTATACACACTGTCGGTACACTCTACATATAGTACTTACAGCTTAATATCTTTTATATGAGAACATGTTAACATATCGTATTATGTGAATCTGATTGGTCCAAATAAGCCCATCAAATTATGGGGCAGAATGATCTTAACTGATGATTGTGGGAATTTTCCATCCAACACCTTCAGGAACGTTTTGGTTTAACTGCTGCTAACAAGATTTTGGAGTCATTATGTGAATCGATTGCTCGAATGGGAAAAGGTATGGTCTGCCTGAATATAGTCAATTTACCCAAGAGAGGTTCGTTACGCCGTGTATAACTTATCACGCACTGAAATAAGGCATTGAACTCATAAAAAGAACAACAAATGTAACAAATGATATTGGTCAATGGTTAGCAGATGGGGAGGATAGGGGAGGGCGGTATATCTGTAACATGGCATCTACTCTAAGACAAGCGTGGTTTAAATATTAACTTGTGGGAGTAACTAAACTCTCCTATGTTCAAAGACGAATGAGTGCATAAACCGGTCTCCCAATTGACAGACAGTTATCCATCCACAAAGTTTCTACGAGCTAATGTTTCTTATTTGACGATGTAATTATGATTCGAAATAAATTTGTCCATGTCGACTGTAATCTACTTTTCTAAATCAAATAATGCATAAATCCGGTCAATATAAAGCAAATCTGGAATTTCTGCATCCATTAATCATCCCTTCAAATGAATATCCTTCAGCTGGATGCGTAGCAATGAAACTGACATAATTTTGCTGTAAACATGGTAAACATACTCATCGATGCATACCGCTCGTTTAACCTAACCCGAGTCAAGCAAGGAATTTTCATTGGAATCTAGTGTTAAAAACTGATGTAGTGTGTGTCAAATGTTCTATTTATTTGGAAGGATTGTTCTTCTATGAATTATAATTTGTAAATAAAATTTAATTTTAAATGTGAATAGTTATAAAACTGTACATTATTAATTCTAGCATCCATTGGAACTATTTTTTTCACTCGTAAATAATTAAACGCTGCATCGTCAGAATCAGAATCAACAAAACTAATTCTTTTCTTTCTCTCTAAACTATATCTATTAAAATAAAACTATATGATAAACAGAATCTCATATGGGTAATGAATTAATATTAAATTTATATAACTCGTTGAAAAATGTCCAGCTTTGTTGAGCCATGGATCGCAAAACTGGATATTATTTAACTCGTTTTATAATCATATATTAAATCATTACCCATCTCTCTCTCTCTCTCTCTCTCTCTCTCTCTCTCTCTCTCTCTCTCTCTCTCTCTCTCTCTCTCTCTCTCTCTCTCTCTCTCTCTCCGTCTTATAAAGTTGTGTGTAAAACAAACTACTAGAGCGCAGTTAGTCTAGGTCCATCGCTGATTGTATGGGCACATTAAATATAATTTCAGTTGCATTGGCATTCCCTTGTCATGGAATAACAAGACTGTAAATATTTGAATAAACCCCTCATCTAACAACGAACGCAATAGATTCGAATTTTTCATAGAGTAAGGCGCAGGCAGATCAAGATATTGGTGTTGTTCGTTTTAAATATGTTTGAAGCGAACAGCCTGCGTCTATTTGCAGCAAAGTGTGCGTTAAAGATGAATCAATGCTTTCTTTTCTTATTTTTCTATAAAAGATATATAACTCCTACTAATCATTTTCCTACAATTGTATAAGGACTATTGTTTTCCTATTGGTAACACCGTAGACTGAATAGCTGGGACTACTTTATGACAACAAATCATTGTTCTTCCGCCCATCCCAATTCTCAAGTAGCTATCATTACGTATAGAGTTGAAAGTGTGTATTATTCAAATAACTGTGCGTAGCTTCAAAGTTCATAACGAATAACAATGCAAGAGTCTTTCAGCCAATTTCGCAAATATTCCTGTACTAACAAATTGTCACGTGTAGGTCACTGACCATCTTTGAGTTTCATATCGGCTGTCTTCATTTTCAATAATGAAATCATTAAGGCTGCGGTTCGGAAAACATTATTTGCAGCATTACTGTCAACCAATATATAACATTAAAATCCCCCAGAACGAAGTAAGATTACTGTAACTGATAAATATTAAATCCTAAATGCACAGTACAAATTCCTTGAGAATATATAGAAGTATTCACAAATACGACAAAATATAAGTATGCGTGATTAGACTCGTCGACACCTTAAGAAAATATTTATTTATTAAAATTATATAATTTATGCATAATTAATACATTGCACGAAATATTGTATAATCTCATGAATATATTTTCTAATATCACGGTTGTAATAGTACGGCCTTTCAGGTCTGACATAGACAGGGGTATAGTTTGGCAGAGGAAGACTATTTACTGTGGGAATTTTAAATTTACATCCAAAAAATAATTTAATGGATATCAACAGAGACCAAACTCTAATATATATATATATATATATATATATATATATATATATATATATATATATATATATATATATATTATACACACTCTCTCTCTCTCTCTCTCTCTCTCTCTCTCTCTCTCTCTCTCTCTCTCTCTATATATATATATATATATATATATATATATATATATATATATATATATAGGATTTTATCACTACAAACTGCAATTGATTATCTCAATACAAGGGTGAGAAAAGAGAGCAATGATATTATTAATTCAAGACATTAGACATTTTAAAATACAACTATAAAGACTAAATACTAAAATATTTTAATTTCGGAGAAACCTTCCGAAGATGGATTAAAATCACTTATGCCAATATCATTTTAGGGTTCAGGTACATGGTGCAGAAAACTATAGGATTTCAAATAGAAAGTTCCGTTAGACAGGGTTCCCCCATTGATGTTATTATAAGTAATAGCAACATATGTCTTATGCTCCAAAATTAGAAATAAGGGAAATATTAAGGAATTTCAAAAAATCAATTCAAACACAAAATGTTTCAACATGCTAACGACTGCATCAACTTCATAGCCGATACAAATTTTGTCAAACATCTAGAAAAATAATCTTATAATCTGATCAACGTATTTACCAATAAATAAATGTGTATGTATTATATTTTATTGTCCAAGATGGCCGCTATCGCTTACCGGCTTAAGGCAGCTATCCGGCTTTTTGTACCGTTTTCATAATCTATGTGCTTATTGTCTGTCTTTGTCTGTGTTATTGCATTCAACATGCACTGGCTGTTCTATTCGAATGTGTTTTTTATCTTCTTGTATTTGAAACAAGAAAAAATAGACTTTTTCTCAGCTGTCTTGCACCACTGTTGTAGCTTCCACCATCACGTGAAATTCGCCAGTCCTCCCGTTTATGCTATGATGCACCCTCATTAATTGCGTTAAATGACCGCTCCTTACTTCTCCATACTACATTGTGCAATAGACTAAACGACCTGGGATTACATTCATCAATTCATAACTGTAAATTGAAGCGAAACAAAGAAGCGTTGCTTCAAATCTGGCTGGCGTAGAACAGGAAGAAGAATTCCAGTTATCTCCCTTTCTCACTTTCCGGCACAGAAAAGTTCAGCCGGTAATTAAGACAGCCCAATTCAAATTCCAATTAAATCATTAACCTTTGTGTCAACTATTGAAGATATACAACTGCGCATTGCATTATTCAATGCTGAATCAGTAGGACCATCGGAAAAGCGCACATAAATAGTTAATTATCAACGATCAGAAAGAACATCCACTTCTTTTTCCTGATAGAAACATTGCTAAAAACATCAGGCGACGAACCCAAGAGCGCCGATCTAAAACGCACCGGATACTCCATCAAGTCGTTTTCCAGCCGTTCCCGCGGGGGTGGAATTACTCAAAAAACTCCATCATCAACCGTCTAAACTACACTTCAACTTTTAATTTCGACTACACATAGTTTGAACTAGTCCAAACTACACTCAAACTGGAACAAAGTTCAGTCATTTTGTCTGCCTCTACCGCCCTCCTCCTAGTAGAAAAACAAGCTGATAGCATCTCTTTTTGGATCAGTTTCCTAATCTTCTGGAGTATGGAAATTCAATAGGTTGCAATCTTATTATTCTTGGAGATTTCAAATTTTACTTTGACTGTCCTGAAGACACATGTACATCGAAACTCCGAGATTCCATTTATGTTTTCAACCTCAAATAGTCAGTTAGCTAACCCACCCATAGACATGGTCACATTTTAGATTGGATTCTTTATAGACTTGATCATAATATTCTTCAGTCCTCCCTGGTGTCCCAAAACCATTTATCAGATCACCTCTGCATTATATGCCATCTTGATGTATCAGTCCCTAAACCTCCACCTTTATTCGCTAGCAAGAGAAACCTCCATATGATAAACAGAACCAACCTAATGAACCACATCCAATCAAATCTAACAACTAACGTACCTACTACAGTAGAACAAAATGATAACTGCCTGCGTTCATTGCTAGACAAACATGCCACAGCAACCAAGGGCAAAGTAGCAATTCAGAAGTGTTCTCCGTGGAAAAGCAGTGTTAGGGACCAGCTTCGCACTGCTAAAAGAGACCGCCGTGAAGCTGAGACGCTTTGGCTTTCCACAAGACTCACAGTTCATAAGCAGATTTATGATGCCACTAAGAAGAATGTCACAAACATAGTCCATGCAGCGAAATCGTCCCACTACAGTACTAAGATCATGGAAAGTTTCAGCCGCAAAGAGCTATTTGAGATTACTAATAAGCTATTGTCAAGAAGCAAATGAACACCACTTCCAGGTACCTTCTCTCTAGTCGACCTTCTGGACTTGTTTGCAAATATTTCTTGCGTGACAATGTACAAACCATCAGAGATAAACTTGACAACACAATTTCAGTTGACTCTTCATCACCATATAGTTGCAATATAGAATTTCAGCTGCAGCCGTTAGTAGTATTTGAACCTGTCTCCATGGATTTGGTACGGGAAATCGTGATGAAGATTGCACCAAAGTCATGTGAACTGGACCCGATTCTGACGACACTGCTGCTAGAGTACTTGGATCCAATATTACCTTCACTAACTGATGTGATTAATACGTCCCTCTCATCGGGGAATTCACATCATTTTACAAAACTGATATTGTAAATCCTCTGCTGAACAAACCAAAACTCTAACACAATGATCAAAAGAACTACCGCCCAGTTTCTAATCTCCCATTCATGACAAAATTCTTAGAAAAGTGGTTCTATCCCAGCTTGTATCTCATCAAAATTCAATATCTTTTTAGCAATGTACAGTCTGCATATCTTTCTCGCCACAGTACTGAAACTGCTCTTCTGAAAGTAGTCAATGATCTTCTCTCTGCTTTGTATGGCGGAAAGACTACAGTCCTCACTCTCCTTAACTTATCTGCAGCATTTGACACTATAGACCATGATATATTACTTCACCGTCTTCAGCATGCATATGGCATTCACGATACGGCTTTACTATGGTTCAAGTCCTACTTGGTCAACAGGATACAAATTGTGTCCACAAATGAAAAAACTTCAGCCCAGTTGATCTATGCTATTGTGTTCCACAGGGGTAATTTCTTGGACCTTTCTCTTTATTATATACACTCTGACACTCTCAAGTGTCATAGATTATCATCCAGTGTCTCACCAATTGTATGCTGATGACACCCAAATATACAAATATAAACATCCAACTGAAGCTGATGCTACCATCTAAGGCATAAAGAGGTGCATTGCTGATGTGAAATCATGGCTGACATGTAACAAGCTGGAGGTGAATGATGATAAAACTGAAGCATTCCTGATTACAACATAAAGACTTTCTCATTCACATCCTTTACCTCAGACAAAAATTTATCAGCAACACCAACATTAAATTCAAGCATTCAGTACAAAACATCGGTGTCACTTTTGACAGTACTCTCTCATTGCATCAGCATGTCATGAACATATGCAAGGTTGCATATCTTGAGCTGAGATGCATCAACTCCATTCGCAAATATCTGTCTGTTGATGTCACTAAAACACATGTGTGTCCCATTTTTTTCAAGACTGGGCGATTGTAATTGAATTCTGTCTGGTTCATCTCAATATCGACTTCAGAAACAAAGTTCAAAACACTGCTCTTCTGACACTCGTATTGTCAATATTCCCATTACGAAGTTAAAATCATATGGACAGCGTTCTTTTGCATACCAGGGCCCAGCAACGTGGAACGAATTTCCCACTACACTTAGATACAAAGACACATTGATATCATTTAAGAGCGCTCTTAAAACTCATCTATTTTAACCTCAAGAACAGTCATAATGACCTAATAATGATCCTTATTACATATCATTATCTTAAAAATACAGTTATGTTTTTCTTTTCTAATTTTGTGATGCGTGTTTTAAGTTTCGTAATCATCTCATTATATATATTTTTTATTCTTTTTAAGCGTTGTCAAATGTTGTAAAGCGCTTTGAGCTTCTAAAGATTATGCGCTTTATAAATTCCTCATTATATATATATATATATATATATATATATATATATATATATATATATATATATATATATATATATATATATATAAGAATACTGATATAGCAACAGTGGCAATAAATGTGATGTAGCCACAGTGGCAATAAAACCTTTGGACTCGCTTTTTTTCCTGTTTCGGAATCATATCTGCTCATATATATATATATATATATATATATATATATATATATATATATATATATATATATATATATATATATATATATATATATATCCAAATTTAATTTATTTTTCTTCTTCTTTTTCTTCTTCTTCTCTACATAGTCTTAGCAGGTTATAAATAAAATATATTACAATGTACATTTACGAATTTATAGTGACGCAGTTAGCAAATTTCAGTATAAACTGTATAAAAACATATTCGAAATCTAATCATACTCATACCCATGTTTGTAAGGAGCATAAAAATCTAGGATGGATGAATTTAATTCGCAAATCAAAATCAGGTAACTTTCGAAATACGAGTGAAGCTATGATACAGAACAAGCTATTCTTAAACTCTAAAATATATACGCAAATAAAAACAGGAAAACTCAGTCATTAAATTATTTAGCTAAAACGATGCTACGCTTTTTTAGGATGTTAGATTAAAAGGCAACATCCATTGCATTGCATGTTGGAGAAAGGAGTTTTTAAAAGGTTACCGTTCTATAATATTATAACATTCAAAAAGGTTTTTTTTTTACATCTTTCTCGTCTAGTATTAACTAGTCCTGACATAATATAAAATATTAATGGAAATCTACGTTTCCCTATTTCCACTATATATTAGAAAAAGAAATCTACATGTTTTCATAAAAAAGTAAATATGCAAATTAATGAGCAAAATCATGTCATAGTGCCAATTGTGGTTTCGTCACTAGTGAGAGTAAGAAACGTTGCCGCTTCAATAATATAACATTTCCTTAACTCTCTCAAAGCGAATTAAAAACACCGATATAGTCTCTGCCTTTTCATATCTCAGTTAAATATATGCTGCAAGACCTGACTTAACATGAAAAGTCAGGATAATGAGCAGGTATAATGTTTTACTTGAAGTCAAATTACTGTCGGCACGATATACAATAGCGCCCAGTATTTTCAATTTAATGACAGCAGTGAACTACCCCAGTAATTTTCAGAACTAATTGAATTTATTTCGAGGCAAATATCAATCACGAATATACAATACGTGCGGTCCTTTAATTTAGTTTATGCTATATATAATATATTGATTCTGTTGAAAATCCTTTCATTATTTGACTATTGCAGTATATTGCTTGTAGCAAAAATCATGTACGGAGATGTATGGAATCTTCCAACTTATCTTTTTATGACGGCGTTTTCAAGGTGTAACCTGCAATTTAGGAAACAAACTATTACAAACGTGGTTAGCCTGATCATCCATATATATACTTCAGAAAGCCATCGTTCTAAACTCGCCTGGACCTTTCTTCAAATTGTCTTTGTTGCGTCCCGTGTCTAGCATAAAAGGTTGTTTACTTATGAATCCAGGGATCAACTTACGCCTAATATGAGTTCATTTTAAAACCAATTTGCCTTGATGAATCATAATGAGGATTATGCTATTCATAGAATTGGATGGTTAAACACAAACCTAGAAATCTTGAAATGTCTAAACGATATATATATATATATATATATATATATATATATATATATATATATATATATATATATATATATATATATATATATATATATATATATAGTTACAGATCAACAGTGTAATTAGTCATTATAATAGAACGCAGGTCTAATTTGCTACCTGTATCTTACTGGGTCAGATAAAAAAAAATTATGTGTTGTATAAAGAGGTTAAAACGTGGCAAAGAAAGCATATATATATATATATATATATATATATATATATATATATATATATATATATATATATATATATATATATATATATATCTGGAACTCCTCCATCTTGTCAAAATACAATACGTTGTTATCTTGTTTGTATGTACATTTAGGTTCTCCTTATAGAAAAAGCTGCAAAGAATGTTCAAATCCTTTTATAATTAATTAAAACTTTTCCTACTACCTCGTCTTGAGTAATTTAATCTTATAAATCATTAGTAAACATAGCAAATACAAATGTTGATAAACATGCGCCTTGGCGTTTTTCAGTTTTATAGCTAATTTTCTTAGATAAAGTATTATTGTATTCAAAATTACTTGCAACATTTTCATATTATATTATATTATATTATATTATATTATATTATATTATATTATATTATATTATATTATATTATATTATATTTTATATATATATATATATATATATATATATATATATATATATATATATATATATATATATATACAGAATATAAAAAGTAACTAAAACATGCTTCAAAATAAACCTGATAATTACATGCCCAAATCCACAAATGTATTGTTTAGAATACTGTGAAATTTTTAACACTCTTAATACGTTTAAGCCGCTATAGCTTCAAACCTCATTAACTTGCCACTGTATGTGAATAGGGAATGAATTGATTCGGGTTGGAGTTTTGATGCTGGATCCTAAGTAAAAGTTCCACAGGTGCGAACACTTTTGATTGCTTTAGTAGTTAACTAATTTTTCCCTTTGGAAAGAAAACAGCTATATGCAAATGATGAAAGATGTTAAAGATGCTAACCATGTATTGAATAATTTGTTTCTTAAACCTAGGTAAGTCCTGAAAACTTCTCGCGATAGAAATTATTGACAAATAGTTTTATTCTCCTCACATGATTTATGTACATGAGTGCTCTTTATTGGAAATGGATATAAAAGCACGGATACTGAAAAAAGTACTTGGTAAACTGAAATATAACAATTCGAAGTGTACCTTTAAGCAAAATATTTGTACTGCAAGTACATAATCCTTCAGTGAAAACAAAACTTATGATGGCAAACACTGATATAAATAATGAATTAGACTGATGAATAATGGAGGTTGTCGTGCCATTATCTTGTATTTGTAGTCAAATGATCAAGTCAATTATCAGCTAGCCGAACAATGCTACAACAATATTATACACTGTGTCACTGTCCAGGTTGAAAATATTTAGCTATATAAGTATAAACTAATTCATAAATATACATGTAGGTAGGTAAGGATGATAAATGGGCTAGTGATAGTTTTGAGTAAGAGAAATGAGTAAATAAATAAATCAGTCTAATAAAGTAAACTGAAAATCGTATAATTCATAAACTTAAACCTTAAGCAACAACTGATAGAGCAAAAACTGATTCTTAAAGTACATATTGCGACAACAGTGTAATATACTTACATCACTAGAAACACACACAAACTACATTTGATTTACAGTGTTTGACACACACATACACACATACACATTGGGTATAAAGTTCTTGGCACATACACTACATTCAATTGACATTATCTATTTATCTTTATAGTTTAAATGCTATTATTATCAGAAAAGTGTTTCTTATTACCCCATAACAAAAAAACAACACAAAAAATCAACCAATCTAATCATATTTGTGGAACAAATAAACAAAATCTGTACTTTTTTGAAAGTCTTATATCAAACGTCGTCATTGTAACTGTGAACGTCTTATATCATACGTCGTCATTGTAACTGTGAACGTCTTATATCATACGTTGTCATTGTAACTACTCTTACTCTTTTGACTGTAACACATTACCAGTATGTTGTCCTATTAAGTTAGAATATATTGCATCTTTATAAGCATTGTCCAACAACAATAATATTTGATTACACTGCATGCAGCTACTATATATTCATGACAATCCGCGAGTAAACATGAAAAAATACAAATCTTAAATTGTGAATATCCAGACCTCAGCCGCTTAATTTGTTTTGTCTATCTGACTTTGTCTATTCAACCTCGGGAAAATAAAATCACATTATGCACGGACAAACAAACGGATTGAATTCTTATCAAACATAAAGAGTAAATAAAAACCGAGAATCGGGAATTTCAAAGAATTCAAGAGTTTATTTCGAGAAAGCAAATGTAATGCGTCTTTCGATGAAGTTTGTGTGTGAAATAATTCCAAAATATAGTTTTGAATCGACACTTAAATTATTAACATTTAATATATTTGATGATGAAATAGAAGTAGATATTATGTGCAAGATCGAAAGCACCAACTTTCATTATTCCTTAAGCAAACCCGTGAAATCGATTGCTCAGTGGTTCGCGTCGCAAAGACGTTTCCGAAAATGTAAAATTTGGTATATTGGCTATTCAAAGGGCTTAACAACAAAGAAAATAGATGAAATTTCTTATTGTGGATTGAGTGATAATTTTACACTTTGTATGTTAATTATTTTAACTCTTGGACTGAGCAATACTAACAAAGTGCATTATATATTTGCGGTTATAGCTCATATATAACATCCTTTAATAAACAGGGCCCCGAGTGGTCAAGTGGTCGAAAGCGCTCTCCGTTCCAGATCACTGCTATCTCACCTCTGTCTACGTGTGTTTGAGTCTCAGACTCGGCTAACGTGGGTACGTGAGAAAGCTAGCCTGTAGCTTCTCGTGGGTCGATGGTTCTTCCCTGGAGTTTTTAGGATTCTTCCTCCACCAATTATACTGGTCGCCATGTACAGCCTAGACTGTGCTGAAAAATGTCTTTAAACACTACAAACGCAACTTTAATAAACATGAAATCATGGCATCTATGATGGCATCGGCTTTTTGGAGCTAACATGATCATAGCAAATATAGCAATATGATCAAAACTATATATGTCTCAAAGAGTTTTGATTAGTAGCTCCTTTCTTCAAAGACTTTAGATACATTGAAAACTTCGTTAATAGTAAAAAGTGTTTTACTTAAATCAAAACAGTATCTCAGCAAATCTCTCAACGTTTCCTCTGATCTTGACCACTCCGGTTACATATCTGGAGAGTTATGTTGCGACGGAAGGTCAGAGAACACTCCTAGCAAAAGCACGGTATTAGCCGAAACACTGCGTTAGCGTTATATGATACTCGCTTTAAACAGAGGCTATAAAAATTAATCGACATTGTATCGGGCCATGATATATGGAATACTTTGTTCTATGATTAAGAATTAGGATGGATTTAAAATAATGTAAAAGTAAACATTGTTAACTTAAGATTTACTTATAGCGATGAAAATTTTACGTCAAACATACACTTAAAAAGTAGTGTATCTCTTGAATTTAAAAAAAGAACAGTTATATTGCCTGATACTGCGATTGGGCAGTAATTACTATGCTATCCCCCATTCAGAAGGAACAATAATTACTGCTCTATCGCCCATTCAAAGGCACAATAATTACTGCCCTATCGCCTATTCAGACGACAAATAATTACTGCCATATGACCCATTCAGAAGACACAGTAATTACTGCCCTATAAGACAAAGTAATTACTGTCATATAGCTCAATCAGAAGACACAGTAATTACTACCCTATGGCCCCTTCACAAGATTCAGTAATTACTGCCCTATTACCCATTCGGAAGACAAGTTATTACATGATGTAACGTAAGATTTGTTTTGCAAATATTTGTTGGAATTATGTATTTGTGTCTTACATATTGACATGAGTATTTGCGAAGTTGGCGCACCTGGATCGATTCCTATTTGAGATTAACACAAATATTAGTTTCCTTTTTTACATTCAGTATGATGCTCTGATTATTTATACTGTATATTGTGTGATCAAATACTTTAACTATTCTGGACTAGTTTCGTTAAATGAAAACATTTGATGCACTCAGGTCTTACGTTTCAGAAAATTCTTTAAGTTCCGTTACCAAAGAAGTTTATAAATTACTCTTGGATTATCTTGGGGATGCATTTTAAAATGTCACTAGTAATACATATTCATTCATAAAGCAAACATGGCAAGCTAGATGGAGTATGCTCACTATAAAAGTAAAAGGCCAGCACAAGTCTAATTCTCCTGTACAAATCTGATGAAACATGAAAAAAATAACAAAATTTGCACATGGAAAACATACTAACTTCAACGCTATATACGCAGTAATATGAGGTGTTTTTATTGCAGGTAAAATAGCATTTTTACATCGTCGTTGATACTGAATGAGTAAAATGTGTTTCAATGTTCGACATTATATTTTGAGCTTTTGTTGTACTATGGAGCCCAGAGGCACGCTACAGTGATTTTCTTTCATTGATTTTAAAATTGAATTTGATGAAGTTAGACACTCGTGGAGCGTGCATGATTGATTAAGACAAATAAGCCGAGTCAATGATCTTAGACTCAAAGTTCCAGAAATTGATTTAGCTATTGCAAGTACTACTGGAGAATGAATGGATACAGTGCTTAACACTGGACCTATTTTTATGATGCTTTGTTGACATACTGCCAGAAAGTCCAAGAAATCGGTTTTATGTACAAAAAGTACTTGGTTACGTTTTGGCTTTTTAACGGCGCCTTAACACTATACTGGCTATATCATGCAGAGCAAATGGGAGCTAAATGCTTTCCCAAAGGAAGCACTGATGCAGCCAATCTGGGCGGAATTAGCGGATATTCCTCCTGCCTCCTTGTACTGAGAGCACAAAGCTCTACCAACTACGCTTCCGCGGCTCCAGTAAACAGTAGTAACGAGTTGCATGTTATTCTTCTTAAATCATCCCTTCTACATACAGTCATTAAATTGATAGATATTACATGACTGAATCTATCCATTGTAGATATTTATTAGACATAAAGGATATCCTTAAACAACAAGAATGTGATTGGATTATTTTTAAAAATGGACATTCCTGGAAAGGAACTATAACAGATTTAGTGAATATCTGCCACCAGGTGTTAGGATTTTCCTACTTTAAAGAAGAGGAATTCATGCAGCCACTCGTGACTATGACGATAGGATCCACTCGATATTCGTTGCCGATGGCAAGTGTTCAACATTCCTACGATCAGTTGCTTTGGGCATTCTGCCCATATTGTGAAATGAAAGTTTTGTGCCAGGAGAGTATTGAATGTCATATTGGATTGCATGACTCTGCTTTGGTAAAATGTCAGAATAATCCCTTAAGTCATGACTGAGACAAGACAGAGGTAGTATTGCTTTAACTGGCAAAGAATTGAAAAGCTAACCTTCCTCAAATAAACATGAGTGGAGTAGACATTATTTGCTTAATCTTTTCTTATGTATGTATTTATGCATGCATGCATGCATGCAGGTAGGTAGGTATGTATGCATGTACGTACGTACGTATGTATGTATGGTTGTATGTATAATTGTATGTATATATGGTTGTATGCATTGTTTGTATGTATGTATGTATGTATGTATGTATGTATGTATGTATGTATGTATGTATGTATGTATGTATGTATGTATGTATGTATGTATTCATGTACGTACGTATGTATGTATGATTGTATGTATAATTTTATGTATATATGGTTGTGTGTATGTATGTATGGTTGTATGTATGGTTGTATGCATGTATGAATGGTTGTGACCGATTTCATCTTGTGGTGGCGGTAGGGTTTGGGGAAAAAAACTTAGAAGTAGTTGATTTTGTTTGAAAAAGTAGAAAGCGACCATTCTGGATTTAACTGGTCATGCCAACCGTTCATAAAATTTTATAATGTTTGCAAAACCTTTTAAATATCTAGTATTTCAGCTACAATATTGCATTCAAAATGTTTCGATACATATTTTATTTAAGTGCTTCGTAAATTAAAAACTTACTGCAAGGACGTTTGTGAAGTTAAGTCGGCTGCAACTCCTTTTATTAATAATTCAAATTGTACCAGTCGTGTATACCAAGCATGTAGACTGGTTAAAAGGAATTATTAGTTCATAACACCAGATAAAAAAGACTGATTCATTCACTGTTTTTCCAAAATTTGAAAACAGTAATTATTTATTTATCTCTTGAGATCCTTTAAAATTATTTTCTCTCAGTAATTATGAGAATGAATATCATGTGTTAGAAACTACTGAAGAAATGATAGAGATTAAAATTCGCCACAATTATTCATACATTTTATGCAGTGTGTAATCGGTTTTCAAGTTTCATGGCATTATGATTCCTGTAAAACATGGAGTTCAGTTCTGAAATATATTATACATTCCATTTGTCTTTCTGCACTAAGGGTTTGTAATTGGCGTTTTTCTTAAAATGCATCTTATCATCTTGCAGCAATATCATTTACATTTAGTAATTGATATACTGCAATATTTTTACGTTCTTCAGAAACAAACTAGTTTTGCATAAACCTTGCAACCAGAAACTGTTTTTATTCCTGCCTAGTACATATCAAGAAGCATTGGCACAAGCCAATGTCATGAATAAATTCCAGATTGGAAATCAAAGCCAGCACGCACATGAAAATATATACTGTTCCATGAGTGATACAGTTTACCCTATGAGGCTCGAAATAATTCAGAGCTTAAAGCTTACCAGTTCAACAAGATGCTGTGGTTTGAAAGTGTTACTCTAATAAACAATGCAAAGTTTTTTCTGGAATAAAACAAAATATAAATCATTAAACCCTGCATTTGTATCTTCCCAAACTGTTCTCTCTTCAGAGGCTATTTTATAACCACTGCATATAAGTTCCACCAGTTCTTAGTGAAGTCATATGTATGACTTTTTGTTATTTATAAGCTTCTCGCCAAGGCCTCCATACACATTTTGGTCTTGTTTAATTTGTTATCCTTTAAAGTTAGCATTTGATAACTAAGTCGAAAATAGTTTTCCAGTTCACGGATTTTCAGTTCAAATTAGGCATAGAGAATCATTCCCTTCAGTGTTCAAGCAATATCCTGTTCCACATGTGACGCATCATCTCAATTTTGTTTTTGTAAACCTTGATATGGCATAACATACGGAGGAAAGGCTGGAAGATCTAATTTTAATCATATTAGATTGAGACCAATATAGTTAACTGAGGGCTGAACACAGAAATTCTTGTATTAAATTTTACTGAAGAAATATTTTAGACAATAACGAAATTATTAGTTGTGTATGTATTCATGTTGACAAATGTTTCAAAAATCATAAAAATGTTTTGCACTTAAGTTTTAGAATGAGATTTTGTGTCTATCATAAAAACTCGTGAATGACAAATTTACAATCTCAGACACAGCATTGGATCTTGTAAAAAAAATGATAAGTGTTGAATTGGTTGTAACGCAAGCAGATTTTACATTTGCATGAAAGACAATAGAATTGATGTTTAACGGCGTGTCAACGCATGCAAGTTTATATCAAGCAGAGGCAATTGGATTCAAGTACAATGCCCACACACACCATTAAGTCCGACACGGTCTGGTCAAGATTCGAAACTGCACTCTTAAGGGCGTGAGTCAGGCACACTAACCACTAAGTAATCGTTGGACTCAGAAATAATCAGACTGACAAAACTGTTTTCAAATACTCTACATACCGATTTTGAATTAACCATTGAACAATGAGACTGACTGATGATCAACAACAGACACTGAGAATATATTAACATATCTGACCACATAAAGAAAATACAGTACACTAAAACATGATGGAAGTCTCTGCAAACCGAGTGATTGAAAACTTGAGTTCACAACATTTACTACAAATTTGAAGACTTTGGTATTTAATGTAAGTCAGTTGTGACGGAATGGAGTGCTTTCTTTGATAAAGGGAGGCTATCTGTTATGCATTCCAGTAAGCACGGAATGGAAGAAAATAGTTTTCAGAGGTTTGATTCTAAGGATCTAAAGAGTATCTAGCTGTAAAATCCACCATACTGAGGACATCACAAATTTGTTTTAAATAACCAAGAAAAGCAATAAATAGATTTAATTTATTTTCTTACATTGTACATATCGTTGTTTCCTTTAAAACTTTCATGTGATTCTTTAAAAATAAAAATCAGTAAGACAAAATTATAGTTTTGGGTTACATCTTACCGTATTTCACGTTCTGTAAGATATTTCCTTGCTTTCCGATTCAAGACCCCACACAAAATAGTCCTTAATCAGTTGAATGCGATTCACCACCTGACCCAATATAGTACTAAATTAGTTAAATACAATTCAAGACCTGGCCCATTATAGTCCTAAATCAGTTGAATGCGATACAAGACCAAACCCAGTATAGTCCGAAATACAATGAATATGATACAAAGACAAAACTACATGCTTTATTTGTTCCGATTTTATGCCGAGACTTATATTCCTACACCGTATCAAAAAAAGCTCTTTCCCCCGAATTTGAGGAAAGCATTTATGTTTTCATTTTTAGATACCTCTTTTTATTCACAGGTTCTTTACTTTTTAATATATACCTTTTAGAAAATGAATTAGGCGTTTAGTGTTTTTTTGAAAGATATTATACAATCCTTTGAAATATCCTTATACAGATGAGATATGCTCGGCCTAGTTAAATACCGTCCAGTTGCATAATCGGTCTGACTGTAATGGAGAGATTGTGACTTCCTCTTTAGCTCTGAATTTTCAAAAATCTTGTATGGGACATGTGAATAACAGTTAAGTGAAGTTTACCCTTACTTCTCAAATGGTGCTTAGGTTTTGGATTTGAAAATGGTCTTTTTTCCTGCATCATGAATGTTGAATGCACACGCTCTAATTCCATGCAAATTTTACAAACCATAATCAAATACATTCAATTTTATAATGACAGTTCATTAAATTTACCTTTTGATACTTTCATTAAATACAAGAATTTATTGATGCATTGAACTTAAAGGTGATAATGTAAGTATATATATTTAAGAAAAGAAAGATTCCGTCTCTTTCTAAAATGCAGCCTATATTGCCAACATTTATTTGGATGTTTTTAAGTAAAAAAATTCTAAACAATATTGTTGTTTCCTTCTCTTTGTTTTCTACTTAACAGTCGAAATAATTTAAGATTGAAAAAAAAACACACTTATTGTGTGCCAAAGTGATGAAAATGTCTCAGCAGGATTTAACAACAAAATGTAATTCATTTACATTACAGTGAAAACATGTGTTGCTCTGTGATTCGTCTACCTTTAAGGTGTCAAATTTATATTTAGATTCACTAAACAAAAATATTTTAAAATATTCAGCAGTCATTTTGAAACTCTTAACTGAAATAGACTTCGAGTACGTTCGGTATATGGAATATCTCTTATGTGTCATTATTGATGCAGCTGGGAACGAGGTTAACAGGTAAACGGCCCAGATCTTTGGTTTCTTAGAACTATTGTTTAAGGTAGTTTCACCCAAAAATCAACACTTAGTGACAATAAGCAAACCCATTTGAAATTCATATATTGTAGGTGTAGTTGCTGTCCCTTAATTATCTTTGTATGGCTGGGTTTTTTACTATTCCGAGTATCTAGTTCATCTTATAATCCACCCGGTTTCATTTAAGTAACCATGTAGACACCAATTTAAGTGCCTAATTAAACCTAGGGGTAAAGTTTCATCCAACTTGTGGGCATTCCTAACCATACCTTGAATCTTGACATGTCTTCCTAAAACTTTCTTATTTTGTAGATTTTCATATAGATTCAATACAATATATCAGCGGCAAAATCTTCTCTCTCTCTCTCTCTCTCTCTCTCTCTCTCTCTCTCTCTCTCTCTCTCTCTCTCTCTCTCTCTCTCTCTCTCTCATGTCTCATGTTTGGTTTGAGCCTTAACTAGATCTAAGTTCTTGGCAATAGGCACCGTGAAAATGCTCATAAACTGCTTGTCGCTACTAACGGTACTCTTACATTATCCCCTGCAGCAAACACAATCAATTTCGTTCAAAATGACTGCACTTCTTATAATTACAAAGACGTGTTGACAGTTTTGAATAATTTAAAATGAATAACAATAAATCACTCTCGATACTTTAAAGGTGGGCTGTTATTGAATACTTCAAATTGTAAAAGTAGTTCCAGGCTCAGTGTGCGACACATATATTTTAGGCGTGCGACACAGAAACGCAGATCGAATTTGTGTATTGAACGTCAGATCAGCCATGTAAGCTGAAATGGGTATGCAAGAAAAGACCAGACACAGTATAGTCCTAAATACACTACATGCAAAAATGACTAAAGCAATCATGGTCCTAAATACCTATATGAGATACCAGACCGGACCCAGTGTTGTCCCAAACAAGGCAAATACAAGACCCAATCCAACGTGGTCTAGACCATCTGAACACAAATCTAACCAAGCTTGTTTAAAGTCTCCAATCTTAAAACAATTTTAGCTTCAAAAACACATTTTGATTCCTAAAATATTGAGTATTTTCTTATGTTGAAACTATTCACTTAAATATTATTATAACGAGATATTGTCATGTATCAACGTCGTATAATAAAACTTTTTACGGCCACTTGGGACCCAGTTTGTATAGTGTGCTATATTCAAATTAGAGATGCAGAACATAAACATGTTGGGATTTTGAAATTGAGCTTGAATTTCATACACATCATGTTTGTTGAAACTTTGGGTCTTTTAGATCATACTATGTTTGAACTTGAATTTCGCCCACATGTTTAGTGTATGTGGGGCCTTGAAACTCATATAACGTCTGAGATAATGATAGACAATCATAAATATTTGCCTTGCTGAATATCATAAAGGTTTACTATACATTTCTATTATGAAATGTTACTCTGCAAATTGAAATCAAAAGCGAAATCGTGAATAACCGCCTTTTGTTTTATCAGAATACTATCGAGTAAGATTTTGAGTCGAGTAAAGTTTTATGAAAGACCTGATAATTTTCTAGGTGAAAAGCAAACGGAGATCATCGTGTAATAATCTGAACGCTCTGAACTTTTGACAATACTTGGGGGTGTAACTCAAATAAATTCTAATTTCAAACCGATGAAATTTTAAAAAGTCTTTTGTCAGGCACACTATTTCCACAACTAGCTAGAATTATGTTAACAATAAATATTGTACACTGAAGAAAAAAACAACAATGAGAAAACAAATGGACCCCACAAAGCACGGGAAATAGCTCAACTCATTCGTGTGCAAAGCTCTCTGCAGTGAACGGTTCACTGAATAGTTTTATTTTAAAAAATAGATTTTTACACTAATAGTAATTTTTTAGTATTGACGTCATCAATGCTGGTAGAGGAAGACATATGATGCAGTTTGTCAGTTTAATCAATATTCAAGAGGAAACATAATGTAGAAGAAGAAAGGTTGATGGTAGTTTTCATCGATTTTGCAAGACTCACCACCAAAACAAATCACTTACACTAGGAAACTTTGATTCATAAAAACGAAAGGTTATTGCTGGTAAATAGATCAAATCATGTATAGTTCTTTATTTCTAATGTCATTCTTACAAAAGGCCAAATGTCGATCAGGTTCGTATTTTGTACTCAGAGGAATACTTTCGAGCTCAAATGATTCATTAATTAAGGCCGATAATTAGATGCAAAATATTAATTGATGAAAACATCCACTTCTACTTTCGTAATTTACAGCACAAATCTTTTCTAATGCCTACTTTCCTTTTTGTATATGCATTAAGCTATGAGTAGAAACAAATTTACAATCAAGATTTATGATGGTTTAGCAAAATAAACTAAATCATTCTGAGTAAATTATTTATAAAGTCTTTTTCTATAAAGCATGTACCTATTTGTTTTCCCCATATGCTAATACTATGCTAAGTTCCAACGATTATGGATACTGGACAAAATTTAAGATAAAGAAATTAAAATGCCTCTTTGACTAATATTAGCTGTACTAGAACATTAAAATTTGTTTGTGTCTTTAGTAAATGAGCAAATAGTTACCTGCAACTTAATCATATAGAGCTAGACAGGTCATTTTAATATCTAAATTCAAGATCATGCTTCCAGACTTTGTTTTCTACGTTTGCACGTATACTGGGAATTATCTACGACACAAATATTTTCAAATTAATTTTTTACGTTAGTGTCATTGCTAGCAAAAACGTAGACTAATAGACCAAAACTTGTATGGTTCATTGTTTCTACCAGAGATAGAGTAATCATCCAAACCTGGCATGGTTGTTTGTTTCTAATACCATTCTTTACAGACTTTTTTCTTGCATAAGGACCATATTGAGATTGAAATTATTCTTGATGATCAAAACTAGCAGATAATTTCATGAACAATGAACTAATTGGAATGAAAAGATGCACTTCGACTGTTGATAATTTACAGCACATATCTTGTCTAATGATTTTTAATGTTATCATTGCACTTTTCTTTGAACCAATAAATGGATTGAAGTTCTCATTCACGAGAAAATGCATTTGTATAAAATCAACCAAATCATGCAGTTTTTGTTTTACTTATCGTTATTTTCCATTAAAGATCACGCGTTAAGTTTGGATTTCTGTTCTTCTAAAACTGTCTTGTTTAAGGTTTTTTATGAGTTCCCGCTATTAAGCCTGGGGAATAAGTCAACCGATTTAGCAAATTAAATGCAATAAAATTGCACATAAACTGTTACTTACTAAAAAAATTATATGCAAAAGTATCGCTTCATCATTAGTTCCTGTCCGTTAAGGAAAGATACATTTCCTCGTCAAGGTATTGAAAAATGGCTGAATCATATCGAAATATTTATCTCTCATTTTTCTTTGTTGGAGCCCATGATTCATGTCTTTGTAGATTTCCTTCCTGGATGGGTATTTCAAAGCTTCTAAGACATTTTATTATGAAAACTTTCTAATAAATCCAAAACTATTTGATTTCAACTCAATGAAACTGTAAACTTCAACCTGAAATATTTGACATTATATATATGTTTTGTAAGTTTAATTTTAAAACTTGTTAATGTTTTATGTTGCGTCTTTTATAAGCAAATTAAACGAACAACAATAGCATAAATACTTTCCGGATATTCTGATATTTCCTCCTAAACTGGTGGTTTGCGACTAACAAAAGCTGCTCTTCACTTGTCCAAGGGGAAATGATGGGTACTATATTTAATATAAGAGGAATATAAAAGATACAGTACACTTGATATATTGCAATTACAGTGATAGTTTTGAAAATTGTCTTTCCACAAAATTATAGTAATGAGTGTACACATATAATGCCTATTTTTTTTAAGGCTTGAGGATTATTACCTTGAGATACGGCATTGTAGTGAATATAGAAGATATGAACTGGCATCGTCGCAGATTGGTAAATACGTATAAAGCATGGTGATTTGCAATGGCAAATCATTAAAGTAATTTTTGCTGGAAATGGATTAACACTGACACAGTATTATTCATTGCAATCAGACGGAATCTTTCTTAAACTATCAAATATGGAGAAAATCGGCAGAAAGAAGATATTATCTTAATTTCTTAATGATGTGTGCAAACATAACTTACACCGAATTCCTGAAATATACCGCTAACATCTACCAACTGTTTGATTGTCTAAAATTGCGAAGCAGTATCTTGCTGATTTTTAAACTTTATTTATGAATTTATGGGCGACGCTATTCCGGAACGAACTGACCATCATTTATTATTTATGTGTATTGACTGAACGGTCGTTTTAAATTTTTGTTACAAAAAAAAGATTTAAACATAAAAAGTACTTAATCATGGTTGAAAAAACACGATAGAAAAGTATAAAATTTATAAATATATAGTCTCTTTTCACAGAGTACATAAAATGAAATTTAAACAATATTTCTATTTTTCTCTGCTTTATTAAGAAAGAGAAAAAAGAACTACAAATATCAATCAGAACATGGCGAAAATTTTGCAAGGAGATATTGGTGTTATTTAACAGTGCACAAAGAGGGGTTAAGTTATTGGTGCAGATCACACATATGCATTTATCTTCATTTTGTGACGTGATGTTTAGAGATATCCCGTCCAATAGAAGAAAATAAAAGAACAAAAAAAAATAAGCGCGAGATCATTCTATTGTATTGCACTGCACAGCATTTTTTTGTATTATTCATCGCAAAAGTCAATATATTTATTCAGTCTCTTGTTCTATTGATAACCATATTGATTGTTTTTTGTTGGTATAGCTTTAGTCGTACCCATTTTTATCACTCGTCATAATTTAATATATTGCAAATTCCCGTACAATGTACACTGTATAGAATATCATTTGATCTGTATGTTACCGTTGTCGACCATCATTCGGTAGCATCTTAAAAACTTAATCCGATATAAATTGCAAGCAGAAACTTTTACTTTGGTTATATAAATCCAAGAGAAGGTACTGCTTAATATTAAATAGCATTAGACATTCCGACGGAACAAAATAAAATAAAATAAAAAAAAGTACAGAAAGAAGGAAGAGAGATACAAATCACTCAATCACCAGTTTTGATGAGCTGAAGACTGGATAGAATAATTTTTTTATTAGTAAGGTTAGATAATGCTTTGACTTTGTGTTTTTCTTCCTTTATTCTGACATTTTTTTCAACAGATATGTGCCACACAGAGTCCATTCGACTCACGCAAAATCGAAGCTCAAATTGATTAGTCATAGTCAATGAATGAATGATATCCCTTTGAAATGATATCTTGTGCATTAGTACAGCAACCTGTTTTCTATGCCGTTTCTATCTAGCAGCTATGTCAGCGGAAGCACGTCAGGGATTTCTGCTGAAAATACTATAGCGTCATTTCCTTGGATTGAAATAATATACTTGAGTACTTGCGATAGCAAGGGAAACAATCAATATAAGCAGTGTTAATAATCTCCGTCATGGGGACTTAAAATTATGAACCGGCGTAGGGTGGTCGAGTGTAATTCTAATCAATTTCTATGTAATTTCATGCAGATAGGCACTGCCTGCTTTGGCTACCTAGAAATCAACTAGAGGAGACCATAATGGGGAAAGTGGTATATCATAATTTATACATAAATGCAAGATACGAGTTATGCAGGTTGAAAAAATACTGCTTTTCAGAATATAAATGTATATCAAAGACAATGAAAAGACTAGACAAGTCGAGTATCATACAGAATCAACGAGTTGCTTTGTGATAATATATGCACACAAGGTATGAAGACCTAATTAGGTTTTCATTGCAGGAAAATAATATTACAACAACCACGAGAAACACGCTGTCTAGCAATCATTTAGAAACTCGATAAGAATATTATTTATTTATTTATTATTATTTATTTTTAGTTTGGAAACAAGGATATTTAATGGATTGTTACTCCGTAGTTTACGATGGAAAATTTACGTCGTCCAGTTTTCGTTTCTATAATAAATTGTAATTGTTTAAGTAACTGGTATATAGTTTTACGTGTTTTTGTCTTGCTTGTCATGATGACTACAACAATAAACAGCAAAATACACTTTCGAACTTATCACGATTGAATGAATTCGCAATAGTAAAGAGAAGGACGACATGCATCTTTGCTTGTAAATCTCTCTCCCTCCCCTCCCCCTTCTCTCTCTCTCTCTCTCTCTCTCTCTCTCTCTCTCTCTCTCTCTCTCTCTCTCTCTCTCTCTCTCTCTCTCTCTCTCTCTCTCTCTCTCTCTCTCTCAATAATATCGATAATGGATAATTTAATCGTCAAGAAAACTTCATTCAAGTTTTAAGACAGTTCTTAAATTTTGCTTATGTAACTGTTAATTTATAATTTTCAAATATTTCCGATTGTACATTTTCGCTTTTATAAACTGAAAAATTGTATCAAGAACTTGTTAATCCTTTTTAATCTTGGAATATCAGCCATATATAAATATGGAGAAAGTGGAATTTATGTTGTTTATGTTTATTTCATTTGTTACCCGAAGAGAAACATGACTGGAGTGATTTCGTGGCCTAGATTTTGCATAGAAATTATATAATAGTTTAAGAAAACATGCCTGGACTCGTCTCATGACCCATGTGTGCACAGAAATGATATATAACATGACTGCAGTGATAGTACTTATGAGGGAACTGGGGGTCACATGACACCTTGTGGTCACAGGAGAAATAATATGATAAATGGGTCCATAGATTTAACATTATGGTGACTCTAGAGCGTCAAAGGTGTGTTACAGGGTCAATTGTAAGTGTTACAAATGGCTGACCGCAACTGGAGTAAATAGTACCAGTTGATCTTAATTGGAGCCGATGTATATACGTATGTAAAATGCTATACTAAACAAACATGTATAATAAAAACACATCGCATACACAATCCACCACTTTATTTTTCATTAGTATTCAAACACGTATAGGGAAATAATTTAATACAAAATAATATTTTACCTAATTTGACAGATGAAAAGAGTCGAACGTGTTTAGTTTCAAAGTGTCTAAAATCTATAAGGTTTGTTTAGAAATTAATATGGAAAATACTATCTAATATATCCCAACCCATGCACATAATACAAAGGCCATGTGGAGTCTCTTACATACCTACTATCAGACGAAAATGAGTATCATAAAGAAGTAGATAAAATCGCACAAACATACTATCCAACAAACCACCTAAACTACCCAACACCATCTACACATTATCAATTTGTTTAAGTCATTAAGCATATTCTATGTTTGAAATTAAAATGAAAATTTCCAAACACATTGTTACGTATATGTGATCAAATTGCTTTAAAAGGTTTAAAATTATTTTTATTTCATTTTTATTTCATTGCATTTAATTGCGATGAAAATATTTTCTAGTATTCGGGATTTCCTTTGTAGTAGTGAGTTATATTTTTATCACAAAGTTTCTCATTCAAGATGAAGATGTATTATGTGAGAATTATCATTGAGTCCGTCGTAACCTGGTAATAGTGTCAACAGGAAGTTAAAATGATTGCGTGATCACTTTTTGTAAACAACTTTTTTATGATTGGTTTTTAAGTGGGTTTATACTAACGCACGTGACAAAAATTAGTGTAGTAAGAGACCACATGACTAATCTCGCGAGACTTGAAATGAAGTCTGTGGTTTGAAATACGCATTCCATATATTTTTTTGTCTGAGACATTCAACAACTTGAAGGTCCAAGGTGTATTATTTTTATTTTGTTGCCAGGATTGTTTGTTGTTTGTTTGATTTTTGGATTTAAGAATTTACTCCCCTGGAAACTCAACAAGTTGACTTTTCCATAAAAATTATGAAAGATAATCAAGGAAATTTATTCTAGAATTATTCGGACACAAAGACATTGATTCAAGTGGAAATTATTGTTATTCATACATTGGACTAGATCTGACGACATCAACTTCCATATATGTACGTCGTCGGGACTCGAACCTGGATTCTTATAAGACTGTTTAGTGATAGGGCTTGTGTTTTCATTCATAGGATCACATTTTGGATTATATTCAAAGACTATAAGTCCTATTTACCAATTTTTGCATTCTTGTCTAGGGAAATAAAATGTTTTGTTAAAATATACAAATCCTGTTAGCTTTCACTCTTTTCATTGTTACAGAGTACGAGTACACTTTCTTCTTTCACTGTCTCTCAGTTTGAATTTCTTTATCGGCATGGGCAATTCCTTCTCCTGTTCTTTCTTCTAGTGGTCTGAATTTCTTGTTTTTATTGACACGAATGAGTTGTTCAATTTATTGATGTTTCTCTTCCTTTTGTTTGTTCTTTTCTTGTTTGCTTTCTATTATCTTAGGACATAAAACCAATCTACTTTCTCCTGATAATGGTTAAAGATACCTTGACCTTTGTCTGTCTTTTATTCTGTCGATCCTTTGCTTTGACGTTGTTGACATTGGGGAGCAAAAATGAGTTTTTTTTTAGAGATATGTCATATATCGTGTGTTTTATCTGGAAATAAAGAGTAGTCCATCATCTTTTCTGAGTATACTTTCGATGATTCTCTGCAAATCTCTGACTAAAAGTTTAAACTGTGTTGTCTATTCCATCTTGACTGTTCCACAGCGTAATGAATACTCTTGGGGGAAGACAATTGTTATATATATATATATATATATATATATATATATATATATATATATATATATATATATATATATATATATATATATATATATATATATATATAACTGAAGCATATTAAATTTGGCATTGAAGATGAAATGATCGTAGTATTCCAGTGAGAAACTAATATAAAGTAAGAGAGAACCACCTCACATTTCGCTTCATACCAGTTGAAGTGTTGACTCAAATCCATGCAAGCATTTTTCAGCAAGCCTCTATCAGTGCCCTACACAAGATCAAGAGAGTATACCCCAAAAGAAATTCGTTAGATAGTTCCCATAAAGTATTTCCAGATTTGAAAGAAGCATAAACGCACTTCCAGAAAATTTAGAATCACGGCTACCACTTACAGGGTGAAATTTAAACAGAAAAACCCTGAAGAGCCGCCACAGAAGGTAGGTTTCATTACAGATTTATGCTATGCTTTGTTAGAGACAAAGAAATAACAATGTTAAGCCAAAGAGCCTCTTAGTTAATCACGACAGTATGAAATCATCTTTCTGGATTAAGCTTAGCACCCCATCAGAATTAGCACCGTTCAAAGACATCGACAAAATTCTACATGTTCAGCAATCCAAGGAAAAGTTTCATATCACTGACGGAAAAGCCACACTTTACATGACTACGTGTTTTCCCAGATTCAATGATGAGGGTCAAAGGTTCAATCTTCTGGGAAAAACTAGAAGTTTGCAACAGCTGATAGATACTATTCGTCACGTAGTCTGAGTAATACCTTGACTTACGATTCTTACTCTGAGAAAATTAAAAAAGTATAACAACAAGTTGTTTACCAAGACTGTCACTCGTTCTGAATCAAGGTCAGAAACTAGATAAAATATTAGTTCTTTACGCCAAAGAAATAAAAATTAAAAACTTCAGTCATGTTAAACAAAACAAAAATGAACTCAGTTTTATAGTACAATAGCTTGCAAAGAATTTTTAAATATTTTTAAACAAACAACCATCCAACTAAATTAAATATACATAACTCGCTGGATTTCTAGGATACTGTAAGAAAGGTTTTTGCAGTTGTGACCAGCTTATACATTGCAGCGAAAGCTACCTGGATCGTGTAGCGTTCAAACACAGCATTCCCGAAGGAAAAGAATTATGCCCTGCTACAGCTCTGTACTGGTTGAATTGATTGTGCATAATGAACGATAAGTTGATCAAACATGCCAGAAAAGGATGAGAACTAAAAATTGGAAGTCACCCAGAATATGGTTAAGATTTAGAAGACCCAAACATCGTCTACGAATTTCATGGACGATTATTTCACGGATGCCCACATGTTACCATCTACAAGATATGAAAAGTCTTTTCTCAGATTTCACTATGGATGATCAACAAGGATGCCAAGCGGTAGAAATGTGGAAGCACGAGTACAATCGAAGTTTCGAAATGGTTAGACACATTACCGAACATTATGGCGTGGTGAACACGGAGGCATTAAACCCACCCGACATCCTATTTGGAGGACGAATGAATGTCAATCTCCTGCTGTAGACCAGTACAAGGAAAAGAAATCAAATACATCTTTGTCTATTGGTGTATCGGTGAGAGTGCAAATATGGTCGTTTTTCTATAGGACACCTCAAAATGTGGACAAAACACCTAGATGTGGAACGCATTCGTCAGATCGAAAGCCTGATCGAATTCATGTCTTAATTCACACCAACTTGTACTGTACCTTCTTACCGCACCATTTTCAAGAAATGCGGATGTTTCCTTTATGCTGTAAATTTGCCAAAATCTGTGACCAAGACCGACCTTGTCATCACACCGAGGAAGAATGCTCTTTGACAATAATGTGATCTGTTTCATGCTCTGGATCTTGAATAATATTTTTCAAAGAACAAACTCTGCCAAAAAGACGACGATTCTCAGAAAGTGAATTTCTCAGGCTACAGCTCCCGACAAGTTTGGAGATATCACCATTGCTGAGTAAGAAGCCTGAACACTTAAAAGGAATGACACTCAACTATCGATCGAGTACAGTGTCAAACTTGCTGTGCTGAAAACTCTATAGTCCGGAGAGGGTCAGTATTCGTGCGACCACATTCGATAAGTACAAAACAGTACTTTACAAAATCACCAAATCGTCTGTCGCCTCTTATAGAAAGCCTATCTAATTGTGTAATAGAAACGAGTGCGGTAACATATAATTCCATGTAACGAATTCAAAAAAGATCAAAATTTTGGAAAAATAAAAATAAAAAACTTACAAACCTAGTGCCGCAAGAGGAATAACCTTTTCCACTGGATTCTTTTTTGCAAGCGTGTTAATAGTTCATGAAAAAGCAAGACATCCATGTGAATGGCTAATTTACAGGAACATACTTAGAATCTACATCTGGTTTAATGGGAATATATTTATAAAGTGTTTATAGAAATACAAGTGAAACGCAAACACAAAATCATATCTCGATTTCTACACTGTATTCTTTTTTAGAGAATATAAAAACTGCTTCTTGGGAGGCAAGTTGACCGAGATAAAACGAAACGTGGTTATAAAAGGATGCATCCATGCCACGGCCCTGATTAGTACTGTTGCAAGGAAGTCCATGAAATTATTCAGACCTTGGAGGATTACTAAAATCGTTTGCAACGTTTGTTTCCATTGAATTTGGGTCGACGTGTCGTGTGTCTCGTTGACCACATTTCTTGAATTTCGTTTGACATCAGTTTCATAGTGGTCTATTTACGAATGGTTGTTTCAAAGACATCGTATTTTAACTTTAGATGTGCACGGAAGATACCTTCAGTTAAAAATGTTGCTATTTCTTATCGATACTAATCTACTTCTATTTGAAGAAAAGATTCGTTGTGCTTTATCAACTGTTCATGCTTAGCATGAAGCGTGTGTAGCTTGTGGCTTACACGGACACTGGAAATATATCATTAATTGGAGACGTTTTTGCTTCGATGCTTGGACGCATGAAGGGCTGAATTTCAACTCCAGGTAAATCATGACATTTACGTTCCTGTTAGAATCAGGACATCGAAATGAAAGAAAGGCCATTCTTGGAAGAAGCATTAGAGGCTATAGATGGTGTAGAGACTGAAATATTAGAATGTTTCTATTAGAACGTTTCCCTAGAGGTCCTGGGACACACCGTGAACGAAGATGTACATTGAGTTGTTTATATTCCGCCTCAACCATTTTGATTTGTATGGGCGTAGTCATTATCTCTTAAAATTTTCCGGATTTAATGTAAGGTTGTGACTTTGAACACCCACGAAAGGTATAAAACTTCTTTTCTTGTATAAGTTATGCTCAGAAGTTTTAACAGCTCTGCCAAGGCTGCATCTTCCCCTTCCTGGTCTACCTCTCATCTCAAAGTGATCGAAGAAATGATAGATCATTAAACATGGGAGCCACTGTATCTTTTCCATCCCTTCAACATATAAATTGCATGCAAAACTAAATTTGTCAAATGTGTGGTCGAACAGAAAACTCATTTAATTGATTGTCAACCCCAACACATTGAATCAATCACACATGGTCATCTTCGATTACATGCTACAAGAGGGCTAAAAGAAATTAAGATCCTCTTTACATGCAAAGAACATCATCATATTACCAATATCATTTACATTAACAAAATTTGTTTCAACAATGTAATGCACGTCGTACCATTAGTTTTAATGTCCACTATGTGATCTTGTTTAAAAAGAAGAGATGACTCTCAGGTGCAAGTGTTGAGATTTCGTAACCATCTATAGCACCATTGGACAAGAAAAAGGGCATGTCATTTACACGCTGATTATTTTATACTCGATATCTACCAAACCATCTATAGCACCATTGGACAAGAAAAAGGGCATGTCATTTAACGCTGATTATTTTATACTCTATATCTACATCTTTGTGCTGCTTTAAATAGATCTGAATAAATACGTATTCTTGAATGTAATCGTATTGAAATTTGTTTCCTAGCCCACCACAGAGACCTGTTACTATCAATATAGCCTGGACAATATCTCCTATTGATGTACCTATGATGAGTGTTGTTGCCGTGTTGCCAAGACCAACAGTTGTTTCTGCAACAAGACTACGTGTACCGCCAAAGAGCTTATTTGTATCTTATGCTCAACACGTTTCTCTCTTGGTGATGTCATCTCGCAGTTGTTTTTCCGTTTGGATTATTTTTTACGTCGGTAACACTGAAAGTACAACATAGTTCTTCTATAATAATACAGTTACCTAGCACAATTTCACGAGTGGCAGACATAGTCCGGACCCATCACGTTCAGGCTGGAATACACGCACACACTTCGAACCAATTATTCTTTTTTACTGGCACAACTGTCATCATACTATTACAGTAAATGTCTTCTCGTGGAATATTTAAAATTGCGGGAATTGTGCGTTCTGGAGGTTTATAGCCCCATTCACATAAAAGCACACCTATTACGCCTATACACTTACATTTGACGATTGATTTTGCCCAGTAACTGTTACCCGAACAAGTGCATTGTTGCCAAACAACATTTGAGATCTAACCTTTCAAACGGAAACAATGTTGATGTAAAATATTCGCAGGTGAACGTAACCGGCTTGGATACATAAGCGAATTCCGCTTTGTCATTGTTGAAACAATCCCACAGTGTTTAAGCACCTGGCGGTGTAGTTAACATATGCACGTGCGATGATTCCAGGATGTACGCTAGGCGATTGTAGTATGACAGGCTAATTTGAACAGCTAATGTCTACTTAATCCTTAACAAAATTGCATGACAATTCAAATTAAGGTATTTAACACCACTTTGAAGCAGATACTCATCAACAAGTAGTAGAAATTGTCAATGTAATCATACGCTACCAGATGATTCAACATCCGGTTAGTAGATTCTGCAAAGTTACCATCGATCCATTACGTATACAATAATAAAACTAATGTTCAACAAAAACTACAAAGACGGTCAAGTACATGTCCGGATAAACGTTGAATGCTTCGAAATGAATTTCATTTCCGATGACTAATACTGCTTATAATTCAGCTGGGTACAAACGAACATCAGTATTAATCAGCCAGTCGTTACTAGTACATATTCACGATCCAAATGCAGCGTACCATTTATCAACATTCTAATTCGACTCCGTAAACCTAAGGCTAACTTAGTGAGAAAAGATTATTATTTAAATACAAACACGTTCAATTATGTATTTTCACAAGTGCATATATGACCCTCATTCCGTCACTAGCACCCTCCAGCAACAGTTTTGTCGGTATACTGGTTGAGGTACAAACTCATATATTCTGTCCATAAATTTTCACCTTCTACAGTTCTTCCACTCGCAAGTGCATTATACTTTTGTACACATAAATTTTACCGTTCATTAGTACATTTTTTACAGTCAAATCCATGAATACTGTTTAAGGCCATGTCTTTCACGCCTTAAACTAGTGTATTTATCATGTCTTTTAATGGAATGTACTCTAGAGCAACTTTTGCAGGTTTTGTGAATATCGCCTGGCGTAAATACGTTCTTTCAAGCATTGAACTGGTGATTGTATCTCTGTCTCACATTCGGGTGGCACTTAAGGTATCCTTTCAACTGCCTATCCAACATCTTAATCATGTACCATGGTGCCTTTTGCAACTATACCAACGGCTTCCCCAATTTCACCAACATCTTTGACTTCTCCAATCGTCTATGGCAAGTATCTTATAGTCTTTACAGTTGTTTGTGTTGCTATCATTAATATCCTTTCTGCACCAACCTATCTTACGAAATGAACTTATTTTTCTTCTGTCCCTGTTAGCGCAGCCACCTGTGTCGTGGTTGCTGTTTTTAATATAATTTGCAATGTCGATTGTTGGTTTAATCAGCGGTACAAATGTTTATTCAGACTTCACTGTGATGCGTTCCCGCAAAGTTTGTCGTCACTGTAAAAGATAATTTTTGACCTTCTATAGCATTTTCAACAAATTCCTGGTGTACAAGAGCAGCTTCACGCCGTCCTTTCTCTATATCATTTTATGACATCGCTGGCAGAAATTTTATATGATTGTTATGATTGCTAAATTTACGCGTCAAACATGTTTATAATATGTTATTCCATTCCAATGAATCGTGAGAAAACTATACGGGTCCAAATGATCAGTGAAAACATGTCACGAAATTCATCCCAAGAGTGGCCAGCAGCACACTAATCCAACGATATTTTCAGGATCATGCGCGTCAATGCAACATAATTACATTCACAAGTTACTGTTGTCATATATTACTTTAGGCACATGTGCGTATTGTAGAGTCAACTGGATGACGTGTGTTAATATGTTTGTGCCTACCTCGTGAAAATAGGATTAACTTGGTTCTCAAGTATTGCATTGTCGTAAACTTCGAGACTGTTTTCGTTCCATCCAAAAATTCAATACTGGAGGGATCGTCGATGGTGTAAAATAAATCGATGGTGGCACTGACACTCTTGTCACTCAGTTTTTGATGTTGAAAAACATCATGACCCGGTTGATCCTCAGTCGATGGCGAATCACGTCCTATCGATCCACTTTAACCATCGTAAAATCATATTCAAGAGCGCCAATAATCAGTGCACGAACTAAGTTTGAACTTTTATCACCGTGGTTGGATGATTTTGGAGTTATATGTGCAGAGACGTAGGTGAGAGTGAAATCTTTGAATTTCTATCCTTTGTTTACACTAAAAGCACCTCCAAATTTCATTTTTCTTGATGCCATTGAATAATTATGTATAGCATACAATAATCATATCTTTATATTGTGTACGCTGTCACATAAAGACACGTGCCGAAAATCCAACTCGAATTTTGGACGCGCAATGGATGAGCAGGAATGAATTGAAATTGTGTTTAATGTAAAACAAATACGTTCGCCTACATCGGTGGACGCAAACTAGCCAATTTGGACATTATCTATGATTTAAATGGTTTTAGGGACAAGGTGCTGAAGAAAGAATCGCAAGGTGGATCGTCAAAGGTGGTATGAAAGATAAGATTGCACTGAGAGGCAAATCCTCTCATTAAATGTAATTTAAACTAATATAAATAAACAAACAATGGACACTGAAAGCTGGACATTATCAGAACTATTCTACAGTCCTAATGGATGTTGTTGATGTGAAGCTGCCGTGGAAATGTTAGCAATGTTTGATAGTGTGGCAAGGGTCTCTAAGGGACAGCGTGAGTATGGTTGGCTAAACAAACGCTGTGGCAAATTAACTTACTAGTACTAAGAAAAATTTCATGTATGTAGTTTGATTTCCAAAAGTCGAATGAAGTTCACCAGCCTGATATCCTTTTTCTTCAACATGACCATTGTCGATGTTGCAAACACTTACAAATAATAGGAAACTTTGACTTCAAAAGATCCTGAAAGTATCTCAGATGCAGTCTAACGTTTTTATAAATGTTGATTGTTACAAATGGATCGTGGTAAAGAATTGATTTGATCTGAGATTTTGACTAAACAAGTTTGTGTTGGACATGTCCAAATTCATCGTCATCCAGCATTCTTAGAACGATTTGATCGCAAACTTGCAGAACGGTTATTCTGTCATCTGTACGTATGGCAATCGTTGATGAGGTCTCATATGCAAAGGAATAGCCTATCTAGTGTCCGATCTAACGAATGGGTACAACATCTTCCATTAGTTGTAGCTGTACTAAACAATAATGCCTCAAGTACAAGTGGATTAGGCACGCTAATGCGATTGGATACAATACTGTTCACATTTACCCATAAAATGATTTCACAGCCGGCGCCATTGCAACCACTATGGAAACAAGTTTGTTCGGTATCTGAATGCACCAGGAGAGTTAAAAGGTAGACAACGTATTATTGGAACGGTAAGGTCCCTGCATGTGTTTAAAGCGGACTGTTATTCTAGGACAACCAACGTGTTAACAAGCAGCTAACCCTTCAAGCCGAACATTTTTGAGAGATGAAGTAGCAGTCATTCCAGTGAAAACGGAACTGCAACCAAAAGCTGTTTTAACACGTTGACTAGTCAGTCGTAAGCTGTTCCCAACAGCATGATAGCCAAACGCTTAGGTGGTAATTTTATCGGGGAGTGTCCATCGCGCTTGGTATCAATCGGGAACTAAGTCACTTTAGTGTATCGGTAAACACCCATGTAATGTTTCTGAGAATATATCATATTTGCTGCATGTGCGAATTTACGTCGGTCTCGATGGCATTCCACGTACAGCTCGTATTGAGATCATTCTGCAAAATAACTCGTAGAACACCATTTGTCTTTTTAGTGTAGCTACCAACTGCAATCGAGTACCGTGTAATGTACAGTACCTCATTCTCTATGGATGCTTTACCCATGCACTCCACTATTAACACTCTTTTTATTGGTGTTGCTAAACAAGGAATCAAATTCATTGACGAAACATTGTAATGATATTTCCACGTATTGATATTTCATCGATAGTTGTGATAAGCATGAGCAGCAAGTCAGTTTCGGTGTGCAGCATCTTGACCCGATCCTGGTAAAACGGTTTAATCTTGTCATCGTATCTTAAACAGACCTTCTATGGATTCGCAAACACTTAATTTTTCATACACTTGAAAAATTCCTTCTCAAAATTATTTGTAGCCTGTTCTCTTTCATATTTATATTTATATACGGAGCCATCCAAATGTCCCGGCGAAATTCAAGTACTCGATAGATCTTGGTTACAGATAATACCAATAGCAGATACATCTAGCGGTTTCGCGCGTTCAGTACATAATTGACGTTCGCCCTAATTTAGTGCATTCAGTGTATTTATTTCCGGGTGTGAACATCATGTATTTCTTCGTGTAATTCTTGATCGATTTCAAAAAGTATTCATGATCACTGTTAATTCTGTAAGCGCGCACGTGTTTTTGCGAGTCAATTTGTGTGTGTGTGTGCCTGTGCCTGTGTGTGTGTGTGTGTGTGTGTGTGTGTGTGTGTGTGTGTGTGTGTGTGTGATCAGTCTGGTAAAACCCACCAACCGTAAACGGTTCTATTATTGCCTACCATAGAAGTCATTGGTATTTATATACATGTTGTAACTATTAGTGTCATTGGACTCGTATCCCTCTACATTTGGATTGTTTGCGTGAGTGTATATATGGCTTGCCATATAATCAGCCACGAAGTCAGTGCTCAATCAACAGATTCTTTGCAATGCCGTAGAGCAATTCTAACTCAATTTTTGTTTTGGATACCAATGCACCCCAACCCATTCCTGGGATGAAAAGTAATGTGCAGGATCTAGAAAATGCTTATATCGGTGACAGCTGAGTACCAGCAAACTTGTCCCAGTTACTCATGTACTCGTATGGATACACACATTTTGTTAGCAAGTTCATATTGTGGTCGCTAGCACCCTGGGGACAATACTTACGAGTGATTGCAAAATTGACTTACGTTAGATTGCACACTAACTTGTCCAATGTTGAATTCATGAAATGTAATCAATCGATAAACTGCAATTGTCCGATGCTAAACGTCACGTATCTTTCCATGTTGTTTGGAATAACGCTTATGGGTAATTTTGATGCCATGGCTACTGCTTGCAAGTTATCAAACACTACATGGAAGATTTTTTTTTCTTTGGAATGATCAAAATGATCACAATGTGACAATGATCACGTACTTTTTTTATTGGTGAACATGAAAGCTTCTTCACAGATGCAGTAATGAATGTCTGTGAAAAACCCACGAATGTTATCATTGGTCATAATCATGACTGCTGTTAAATAGACTTGTTGTCGAATCCGTTTTGCTATGACCGCGACCGATTTAAAACCAAGTTTTAAGTGGCTCAGTTTGTCTGTCTCACGTAGCTGCTATAAAACAAACTCTGCGTGATGGTTGGTCAGTGACTTGTATTGCTTTTTGTAGTCGGACGCGATTTTGTCTCTAAAAAGAGAGATTTCTACTGGAACATTGACACAGTCTTGAGTCCACGTTGGGAATATATAAGTTTTTTTCGTCTTTCTTTGCACCAACCGCAGTGAATTTGAGAATGTTTTCACCAGTTTCTGGAAATATTGCAGGCTGAGGTTTGTCACTAATCCCACCACAGTTAAATTCATGGTTGACGAGTATGCAATGTCTACATGGATATTTTTTACGTGTGCTTAAGGTGTCGGTTGAGCAACCGAGCAAGATTATTTATTCATACGTAGTAGGAAACCGATTTTAACTTTTTCATCAGACTCAGAAGAAAGTAAGAGTCTGGATTCGTCCATGTTGCCCATGTGGGGATAGTGCAGGCGTAATAGAATGTTCTATCAGTATTGTGTATTACGGTGTAATGGAATGCTCTTCAGTACTGTGTATGCCCATCACGATGTAATGGAATGTCCTATCAGTATTATGTATACCCAGTACGAATTTGAATTCTCCTATTTTACGCGCTAATGAAACTAAAAATAATCAAATCTTAGAAGGGACGGGGTTGAATAAATGATATCTGAACCCCCCAAAAATTCATCTGAAATCTACGAGGAAAACGAGTGTTATACAATTAAAAAAGTTCAAACCACAAATATCATATTCGTGAATCAAACTCTTTTTGGTGACTACTGCACCTAAAATCTGTCATCTACCTCATGCTATTTTTATGGTACCATTTTGAAAATACATATTGATGTTCCCTGTTAGTTAAATCTGTTTTAATTTCAGGAACTATATATAACATTTTTTTATTGTTTCGTCTGCATTGGACTACATCGTGATCACCGTTATTATCAAATCAGGCGGCTACGTTTGTAATTGGAAAATGAAATGCGATTTACTCGGTAGCTATCTCCCTCGGCTCATATGCACTTGTTTCTGTCGGTTAAAAATGCAAAACTATTGATAACACCCACTGCTCGTCTCCCATAACACCCTCTACTCGTCTACCAATCAACATAAGGTGACCAACTCGAAGGGTTCAAAATCTGATAAATTGCCGATACCAGCATATTTTTTTATTCTGTCGGCACGTTCAACCGCTCATAACTTTTGCCACTGTAAGTGAAACACTACTAGCTTCCCGCCCACCCACCCACTCTTCATACTTACGACTCAAGGACCTTATTAATCATTTAATTGCCACGCTTACGCTAAAAAAAAGTTTTGCTTTGAGACCTTTGTATCTGGATCCGATTTTGAGGGTATACACTTTCAATATGTCGCTGGGTGATAGTTATCATTTACCATAAACTGGAATATACAGTAATAAAACTATTACAATCAATAAAACAAGTTAGAGTTATAACTTGTTACAAGCAGAATCGAACACGTGTGTGTGTGTGTGTGTGTGTGTGTGATGGTTGTATGTACGAAATTATGCAGCATCGTTTGACAATATTTTCTTTACATCATTTTTATTTCAGCAATTTGTCTTCAGATATCTATTTAATATGGCATTATATATCAGCTGGACCCAATAGTTGTTGATGGTGCATTGGATCTTTCATTGATATATTTCTTTGTAAGATTATCGTCACACCTGGAATTATGCAGAGCAAAAATAATCAACTGCAACAGCAATTAAACAAAATTTACTCTTGGAGCGCAGTATCAATAGCTCATTTATGCACATTTCATTTGAACCGAGCACAAAATATTTTGATTCGATATATAGCTAAATTTGTGTTCTCCATTACTGGATTCATCACACACACACACACACACACACACACACACACACACACACACACACACACATACATACACACACACATATACAGATATATATATATATATATATATATATATATATATATATATATATATACTTGAAGAATTGTGTATATAATACTCAATTTATGGAAGAAAAATGAAACTGGTATAAAGAGGAAATGCACGGGAATTAAAAGTTTTTTTTATTTGCTGTCAGGGGTTTAAATATAAGGTCCCCTAATTTCAAGCACCTCAGAACAACAGTTCTTCTCCCAAATTAAGGACCACACATTTAAAAAAAATCGAATTACGGACTTGTTTCTTACTTGACAATTCAATGGTCTATCTTTACCCCATTCTAAGACGTAGGGTGTTATTTCGGTAGCACCTATTATGCAGCAGGACCCAGACACCTCATACTCAAAATTATTGTCTCAAATTACAAACAGCTATATGCGAAAATATCTCCATAATTTTTTTATCTTAAGAAGAAAGTGTAATTTTAAGAAACCAATCCATCTTACCAAACAGTCCTGTGGATAAGGTACAATACCTATCTAATGATGATAAAAGCCATAGTAACACTTACTGCCACAAGTTTTCGCGTGCACTGACATGTTTATTGGAGATTGTGGATCATCAAATGAGAAAAGTCTTTACAGTATACAGACCAATGTGTTTTGCTTTGATTATTATCTGGGATTTGATTCGAAATATTTTTACATAAACTTATACCCATCAAGCTGTGCAAAAATTGCACTTAGAAACATAATGAAAAATAGCCTTGCTCGAAGCAATTAAAAGAAAGTGAATATATATATATATATATATATATATATATATATATATATATATATATATATATATATATATATATATATATATATATATATATATATATATAATACGAAGAGGAAACAGAAAGCAGAAATAATTTGATTCATGAAGAAAGTAGAAATAATTTGATTCATGAAGAACAGTTGAACAAGGCAATGCAGTCTGGCTAATGCCATAATTTTTTTTTAAACATTTTTGTATTTTTTTAAAAAAATTGTTTACCCATGAAAAACCATTCTACAATAAAGAAAATAAAATATTTTAAGATGCATGTCTCTGTTATTTTCCAAAAATTTGTGTGCGGAGGATAACTTATCATTGTGTTAATCTGAAGACAATTGTCTGAAGACGCGTAATATTTGGTCATTAAATACGTTGTTACTGTTGTTGTTATTTCGTAGTCGTTATTATTCGTTTTGCTGTTGTCTTGGCTGTTAAGAATACTATTGTCTTTATGTTTTTTTATTACGAATAAACACACACACACATACACACACACTCACACACACACACATACATACATACATATATATATATATATATATATATATATATATATATATATATATATATATATATCAAACAGGTGTTCGAATATGAGCTTTAAATTGTATTTGTTACCTTAATTTAATGGATTGCATCCCGTATGTTATGGTTGCTTCCTGACGCAGTCATTTTTGATACAAGCTTTGATGCAGATGAAATTACATATAATATCAATATATTTAATATCATTGCGAAATGAAAACTTTGAAACAATTCAATGGCATATGTTTTCCATGATTTTAGTTCACGATTATTACGTCATGTGGTTTAACAGTGAAAAGTAAAAGTGAACTGAAATTATTGGAATGTAATTAATAATTGTCTTTATTTAATGTCTGTATTGACCTTAAAAATAAAATTTTGGTATAGGAAACGTAAAAAACGTCTTGAATTTAATTATCTTGCGCTTTAAGAATCTCTCTCTCTCTCTCTCTCTCTCACACACACACACACACACACACACACACACACACACACATCCACACACTCGCACTACACAGACACAGATCAAGACCAAATGGTAATTTGCATTCTTATTAAAGAATATTTTTAAAATGTTCGGCCATTTTAGGATGCGATTGCAAAGACATACATAAATATTTTCATTTTTACTTACCGGCCCTACATAGGTAAATCCGGATTTTTTGGCCACCTCGATAGCTTGCTCTTTTCCGCCTGTATGTAGCTCCACAAACCAATGATTGGTCAATACCTCTTTACTACAAAACGAACCGTTTATACAGTACAAAAGCAAAATACCCCACACTAGTGTACAAATCCATGGCCGCTGACTGGTCATCTCCTTTGACAGCTACTACAAGCGTATCACTTTCTTAGCCCGCTATCTATTGCGTTACACGTTTCTCTGGTCCTTAGTTCCTGCAGTTCAATAAAATAAACTTCAAAATTCAGATTTTCTTTTCGATCCCAATATCCTCGTCTACAGCCCTAGTCGACCACCGTTCTTTGAAATAGAATAGTTAAAGTTAATGAGATTGTCATAATGGTGATGTACAATGGATCACATGATCCATTTGACGTCATTCAAAATTTACCAATTCCCTAGCAAATGCGCAGGCTTGTAATTGGCACGCCTCTCGATCAGCCATTAACTCTTGAACAAGATGGTAGTTGACAAAACCATCGATCGGTTTCTGCAAGAGAGAGGTCCATTTCGGGGAATTTTCTGAGTTCATCACCAGAAATCAATCAATACAGCGTCATTAAAAATATATGAAATATCATGAATTAGGAACTAGCAAGGGTTGTTACAGGTGCGAAATGAAAGGCAAATTTAGCTAAAAGATAGCCGAGGTATTATAGTGATAAAGGAGTGTTAAAAAAAAACTAATCTAAATGATAGCGTCTGTGTTTACCTTCACATTTTCACATCGATATGTCTTACTTTATGTTATATATATATATATATATATATATATATATATATATATATATATATATATATATATATATATATATATATATACATTTGGATTTAACAATGAAGAATTTAATTCAATAATCGCTTATGCTTTTGAATTCAAAACAATATAATAAACGTAATAAATATACTTTTTATGACATTTGGATCAAAACTATTTACCTTTTATTCATTCCGTCGAAAAAATGTGTATGTTAGTGAACAAGATACTTTTATCAGATACCATGGCTGTTTTAATTTGACGTTCTTTCTTTCTTTCTGCTTTTGTTTCCTCTGCTGTAAATTAAGATTCTTCATTATAAGTCTGTATTTATCTGTGTCCAGTTAAATTGTTTAATTATTTTTCTTGGTTGAGATAGCGATGTTGCCTCATATGTTCCCTTGATGCATTTTAGCAACCTTTAAAAAAACACTTTTCACAGCATCGCACATTTTGAAACAAATATGCACTCGGTGACTTTTTTTTACAGCAAAACTAACTTCTTTTTTACAACTTAATCAAATGCATATATCTATGAGTGCTTGAAGTGTGAAAGAATGAATAGTGTAGAATCTGGTAAAATCGTGCAACAAGTTATTTAAATGCACAAATATACACAATATAGTAAATACAGTTACTATCTTTACTCACTTATAAGTCGAGCTAAACTGTAAAAAACAAACAAAGAAAACAGCATAGAGCCTTATCTGCCGTTGCATAATGGGTTGGCAGGACAGGATAGATGTTGTTCAGTATGCTAATTATTCCTGACAAACTGCGGAGACCATAACATAATTTTCTTTAGAACGGATGATGCGTATTTGATTGCACATAGGACTACTGCTTAATCCCAGTACATATTATTGAGAGAGAGAGAGAGAGAGAGAGAGAGAGAGAGAGAGAGAGAGAGAGAGAGAGAGAGAGAGAGAGAGAGAGAGAGAGAGAGAGAGAGAGAGAGAGAGAGAGAGATCCTGCTGTGATCCTCTATAAATGGTAACCATGGGTACCTCACCGCAATGGATTAACAGTGGGAAACTAGGCTGACAAACCGATCGATCATGAGCCATTTTCATTTGTACCAGTTACAGATTATCCCAACCTCCGTAGACTTCGGCTCAGCGATAAACTACAAAGTTTGGTTGTAGCGCAGATTTCCTAAAGAGAGTTGGAAACTCAAGTTATTTATCGAACCCGTCTACAAACTGCCTTAGTTAAATCTGTCATATAAGAGTTGATGAAAAGCAACACCAACTACGCACACTAGAAGCTAAATCAGGAGAACTGTTGTGAATTATGTAGTCTTTGTTGCGTGTATTTCCAAGACGAATTAATCTTTGTACATGTGCTATGTAACAAAGTATCGTTCTCACTTGATTATCGACCACAGCCCAACACTGCAGCTAATTTGATCCTAAAGAAGAAATCAAAGAAAGAGAATAAAAAGGGCACAAACTTGAGTTCATCAAGTTTGTTCGTGTGATCATGTTGGACAAATCGTTTTGCAATCTTGCAGTCCCGGTTAAAGTAAAGGTGCAGAAATGTGGGAAATACATTGATCAATAATCATTCTTTCTTTCTCTTTTTTTTTTACTTTATCATTTCTTCGGTTTTCTCCTCTGATTTGATTACCTTACTGCACCAAGTGGACCATCAAGATTTTGTAGTAGTTTTGGTTATTAGATTAAACATGACACATCCTAATTTCTACTGACCAGTAGATGACCGATTATTGTTTTCTACATCATATCGATCCCAAATAGTTTCTTTAAAGAGTTTTTACCAATATAGATTACGAAAATCATAATCAATGATCATTTCACTGACAGCTCCCAATACTCTATCATACCGATTAATCTGAATCGCACTGCTATATCGCATAAATTGTAAAAATGCGTTAATATTACCTTTAGAAATTTTGAAAGTGTCAACAAGAACCTAATTTTTTGTGTACATATGTGAGATTCTTTTATTGCACATCCGGGTAATCTCCCATCTAGCTGAGGCAAACGAGCCCTAATTCTTTCATATAATCAAAACGTTTTAGACTGTTTTGCAGTGACTAACCTTGTCAAAAATAAAAATCATGTTATCAAGATATTATTGGGGTTTTTCTTTTAAAGAAAACCGGAACACATACAGCGATTAAGTCGATGAAGGTTTCGTCAATAGACATTAGTTTCTATCTAAATCATAATTATTTGATCTCTTTTCATCCAATTATACTGGACGTTTGTGTTGGTGTTGTGCGTCAGTAAACTCTTTGGCCAAATACAATTTCCAGGCATTGTCCTTGATAATGAAGCTCAGAACAAGAAATCTCTTGCGGGCTTTACCTTATAATATTCATATAAAACTTTTCGCATTCTTAAACATTTGTTGAGTTTCCTACTTGGGAGTTTTATCCCATTACAGACTGTGTCCAAATGGGGTGTACACAAAAGAGTTGTTAGTTGGAAAGGGTGTAGTTCCGATTTTTATCGATTTTATAACGCCAATAGATTTATAAGTTTGGTAACAAATAAATAAAATTTAAACAGCTCGAACTGGATATTTTGGATGATAAACAAATGCAGTATTTAATATTTCAATGCAACGACCAATACATTTTTCTCTCATTTAATAGCTATTTTCAATTACCATTTAGACTCGTATAGGATGCCGCCATCAGAAGGATATTGATTCAACATCCTGAACATAATTTAGAAGACCAGTAATAATGTACAGGCACTAGGGACTTACCAACGTAAATAGGTGAAAAGCAATCGAGCATCGAGGGGAATTTAACATGGTGGAATCGTATAGGAACATGGTGAATGAAACATGGATGATGTCACGGTACTGAACACTAGAGGAAAATGGCAACAGTGTTAAAAGTGGCTAATCTCTATCAGGTGAAAACGTGGTAACAGTGATGAGTTTACCTCAATACGCGCTACTCCAGGTAAGTAGGCACCAATGAGCCTCAAATGATTTTATATAAGGAAAATGGCGGAACAAATTTCTAGTCTAAAAAAACTTTATAATGTCTAGCCTCAATGGGGAAATAATGCAGTGAAAATAGCAACAGTGATGCAAGTGGCTGATCTAAATCAATGTTCGAGTTGACATCAATACGCGTTACTCTAGGTTGGAGTAGACTATTGAGCCTCAAATTATTTTATATAAACATATGGCTGAAAACTTCTAGCCTTAAGAAAATATATGGCTTCAAAAAAAACAACTTCTAGTCTCAAATTAAAATGAACATGGACACTTGAGAATGGAACGGGAAATCTACATGTGAATGGCACTTGAGACTCAAACGGGAATTTAACATGAGAGTGGTACTTGGAGGACAATGGATATTTAAGATGGGAGTGATACTTGGAGGACAATGGGAATATAGCATGGGAGTGGTACTTGGGGGATAAATGGGAATTTAACATGGGAAAATGGAACGGGAAATTTACATGGGAATGGCACTTGAGACTCAAACGAGAATTTAACATGGGAGTGGTACTTGGAGGAAAATGGATATTTAAGATGGGAGTGGTACTTGGAGGACAATGGAAATTTAACATGGGAGTGGTACTTGGAGGACAATGGGGATTTAACGTGGGAATGCCCTTGCTGGACAATGGAAATTTATTATGGGTCAGTTGATGGGGTTTTATAGGGACAACAGTGATTTCGTAAGAAAAAGAAGTTCATGGTGACAAACAAAAGCTTACAAACACACTATTTAAAAACACAAAGACAAAACAACGTTATTGACAATAGTAGATAATTATATCTTTTCTAGGAATGTGAGAAATGGAAACATTCTAGTCCCTATTTATAGCTTTATCTTGGAGTAAAATCCTTTGGAAAAATCATTGTATCTATTATTAATAATAATTTGTGAGAAAATCCTATAAAAAAATTAGTATCTATTTCTGGTCATAATTTGTGTTCAAATTCTATGGAAAACCCAAATTTTAGTTTTAGCCATAATTTTGTGGGAAAAGCATATGAAAAAAAATCATGTTATTTAATTTTAGCCTAAACACAGAAACCTTATATGTAGTGGCTGAGTTTCATCTTAAATTAATTCATTTTTAAGTTTTCAATTAAAATTAAACGAGTCAGAAAGGAGAAACAAGAGACCACGACGTGGCATATCCCCTCGCACAGTAGTTGAAGTGTTCTCTCAAATTCATGACGGTGATTTTGAAGACGACACGAGTGAGCCTGAATTAACATCTTTTACGTCTGTGCCTAGATCCAGAGAGTCTACCTCAAAGGAAAACCAACTATTAGCACACAAAAAGATATTACCATATTAGAGAGAAAAATGCTCCTTCAGAAAATTTGGAACGTCTGCTTACACTAACATGGATAAGTTTAAAGATTTTAATTCACATGTACCTCTGTAGAAACCAGAAAGGTTTATCACCGATTTGTGGGACTTTTTGTTAACCACACTGAAACGGCAATGTCATGCCAAAAAAGACGATCGCTTGAGGCTCTCCATTTATCACGCCTTTTTGAAGTTGTCTGTCAGGATCAAGTTTGGTAGACCGGCAGAATTGACACCTTCCAAAGTCATCGACAAGATTCAACAGATTCAACAATCCAGAGATCAATTACACATCATCGAAGGCAAGCTACGCATTACATCGCCCACATTTCTCCTCTGAAAAGGAACTGACGCAAAAAAGTGTTACTGGTGAACGACCATCCCATCACCAAACAGCATCATCCGAATTAACACCACTCAGGAAAAGAGGTGTTTAAGCTCGAGACATCGTCGTGGGACTAACTTATGCCGACAAGAACGATATCTCAGAATAGAAAAGGGGCTGGAAAAGAATTCTATAATAGGGCCGTGCCAAACAAATTAATGAAGCAGAACTGTTGTTACAGAAAGAAAACCTATCAAAAGATACAACCCGTGGCATTCCTGAAAGAAACTACGAAACGTCTTGGTTCCACTTTTTAGAAGAGTCTATTCGCAAAAGTAAAGCTTCCTATGAAAAATTAAAATACAAGGTGAATAACGCTAAACCGAGACTTCTAGCTGACCGAGGACTCTCCCTTATTGGGTTAGCTTATTTTGTTATTTCATTTTTGACGTTTGTATTTTCAAACTTTTATGCGTCCTCGTTTACCTACCCGGATACTCACTGTTGGTCGTCACCCTTTATGTTGCTGTTTCTAAACGAAACATTTTATCGAGACCTATACAAAACCTGAACCAAGGATCATGTAAATTTATTCTGATAAATTCGTGTGAGGCAGCTTGCGTGTGCGAGAAGAAATTTTTAAACTTAATGATATCCATGTCCCATGAACACCAAGTCTGCTGTATGTTTCGCAGAGTATGTGTCTCGACTCCTTTAAACACAACTTAAAGATTACAATTAAATCTGTTAACTGTAGTTTTTTGTATATACCGCTGAGTAACATAAATTACGTCAGTAATTTTGTGGTTGACTCGGAGAAAAATTTCCCAGCTGAATTTGCTCGTTTCTCCAGCATTACATCTTCGTCTACTACGCGATTATTAATAAATCCATCAAGGTCATCTACATATGAAGCTTCGTCAATATTGGTGATAAAATCAATAATATCATTACTGTCCTAGTCCAACAATGCTTGCATTTTTATTAAAATCTTTAAGCACATCGTATTATCGCTGATCATCTACAGATGGTGACTCTAAATACAACTTATTCCACTTGGGCAATAACTCGGCTAAAATATACTGTAACAGCCTCTCCTTTCTATTTCATTCCTTTCCTTATGCCATTCACAGTACATAGTTTTGCTCCTCGATACTACTTCTTGCTTTCTTTTCCATTTCTAGCTGTAATTAAACGAATGTTAGTTCTGTGTGTTACTATCGTTGACAAAATTAAGCTTCCATCCTTCTATTTCATTTTTCAATTATCCATCAATGTCAACGATTAAGAAGGAAGTGAAGGTAGTATAGACGACGGGAAATCAGCTGACACTATATTTAAGTCATCTTCTTCTGGATGAAAAACTCTAGCTACCGCTATTTCAGAAGCACTAGTCATATCACTACCCCACTAAAATACGATGTATTCGCAACAAGTGCAAGCTAATACGATGTATTGTTGTTTCAGCATAGGCATGGTATTGAAACTGACCCGCAATGGCAAACTGCAGAAAAAATGGCACACTTTGACTGAATTTTTCAGCCCACATTTTGATTGGTTGGTTATTTCATTTCGTTTAAATCACCTTCTAAAATAGATGTACTGGTGCATTATCTCATGGTTTGATGTGTTCTCGAGACAACTCAAGTATGATATGCACTATTACAGAGTCATCAATCACACTTTAGGGCATAATGTTGAACCTGGAACACTCAGTTATCTCAAGGCATAATGGGCCATTACCAAAATCAGAGACACAGATATAAAGGAAAATGCAAAACTGTCGAAAGAACTAAAACTGAAAACCCACCCTATCTCCTATGTATTCAGGGCATAGTAGTGTTTCTCACACATGCGACAGAGAAATCGAGCTGTTTTGCTAACCTTACTTTTTTTTATCTCATTCTATTCATCTCAGACCAGTCGTCTCAGTTAAGGTGTCCACGAGCTCATAACTACTTTTGAAAAAGAAATCTATCTTGTCTTGTGCAGTGTCTGATGTAGTTCTTTTAAAATCAAACAACAACAACAATATATTTATAACAAAAACAAACGCACACGATGCTAAGCTATTTGGTATTATTCTGTTTCGTTCCACACAGAATGGTCAATTTTATCATATATACAGGCCTAGCTCAGTACATTATCATAACAGCGTCATTTAATGTAACTAAAGCAAAATAACTAATTTTAAATACTTCGTGTGAAAAAAATTATATAATGTTAGCTACATTTAATAAAGCTGAACTCAAAATTGACTGTGCTACACATAGGATAAAAATCTCAACGCTGTGTGAAACGAATTATGACATAAAACACCGATATTTGCACATAGACTATGGACCAATACACTTCATAGCCTCCCAACTCTTTTAACAACTACAGAAAAAATAATAACAGCCAGAAATGTGTTACGTCAAACATGCTTTATTCTAATTTTAAACATCTCCATTGTGTTCCATTTGAATCAAATATATACTTACAATATTAAATAAAAAAATACACTTACCAGG